>JAYESA010000013.1:154835471-155198834 GCA_036927795.1 Iris macrosiphon | reverse complement strand
TATATATATATATATATATATATATATATATATATATATATATATATATATATATAGACACATATATACATACATAGACACACATATACATAAACACACTCACTTATATATATATAGATACACTTACACAAATATATATATACACACACACACACACACACACACACACACACACACACACACACACATATATATATATATATATATATATATATATATATATATAGACACACACACACACACACACACACACACACACACACACACATATATATATATATATATATATATATATATATATATATATATATATATATATATATATAGACACACACACACACACACACACACACACACACACACACACGTACATATATACAAACACACATACACACACACACACACACACACACACACACATATATATATATACACACGCACATACATACATACATATATATATATATATATATATATATATATATATATATATATATATATATATATATATATATATATATATATATATATATAGACTCATATACATATATATAAACACACACTTAAATACAACACATACAACACACAACATAACACACACAACCACACACAACACCCCACCAACACACGCACATCAACCCAAACACATATAAATACATATAAATATATAAAATATCAAGAACTCTAGCACATACTCTCCGAAGCTAAACCAATGTGCACACAAGTCCAAAACCTAGAAACCAAGTCGAAATGGCCATTCGGTCATTTCGACGAACACGTGGAGTACGGTTTACGAAACCTCGTGAAACGCATACCAAATCTACTCGGAATTGGCCCAAAATTTATCCACGGATTCTAATCGATGTCTAAAACTCAGAAAAAATACTAACTCGTCAATTCTAGGTTCGTGGCAAAAATGCGCACGCACATAGAACCTACGATGATGAAAACTCCCAAATCATTCAAAATACCCAAATCTCTGCGACACGACCTCACGTGTCCGAATGGAGACACGTACTTACCTTCAAGACACCCAAGTACGTCTACCTAAGTCCGTCTAACCCAGGATATCATCCAAAATTGGGCCAATCTCGGATTTCACCCAAAATTGACACAAAACCTAATATCAAAGTCTCCAAACACAACCAAACAAGTTCTAACTTCCTTCTACGGCTAGCCTTAAGGTCTAGGAAGGTTCTAAACCACTAATTACACTATATAAGAGCAATCCTAAGAGAAAAGTTAGGGTTTACCTCTTAGAAGTTGGAATCCCAAGGCCAAAGTGTAAACCCCCAAAAATTTTTCAGATTTTAAAAATAAATTTTTTAGAATTTTTCGTGATTTTTAACTTATTAAATCAATTATTTTCTAGTATTAGTATTTTTAAATGATTTAATTAAATATTAAAATATTATGAAATAATATTTTTGGGTGTAAAATAAAAAATTAGACATAGGGTATTTTTCCTGGATTTTATTGGACCCCGAAAATATTTTTAAAGACCTAAAAACTAAGTTTTAATTAAACCCTAAAATAAATCCGGTTTATTTTTGAACCGAACCGAACCATGTTGAACCGAACCCATCCTAAACCAACCCAGACCGGACCCAATCCCTAGCTGGTCGGGTCTGTCCCGAAACCCGGATCCGAAACCCGAACCCAAAACCCGACCCCACCTCCAAGCGGATCGGGTTAGATTCAGATTGAACCAGACCCAGCAACCCAAAACCCGACCCTTTTTCATAGTTACCGCTGCAGTAACCGCCCCGACCTCGCCGGCCATTACGAATCCGGCCTCCTCCTCCGCGGCGGTTTCGCCCTGCCTCCCCTGCGGTTACTCCACCCTCGCCCTATAAAACCCCGCCTAGACCCGCCGTCTCTACCACCACCACCCTCCAGCCGTCTCCGCCACCCTCTCTCATCCGCTGCCCGAGTCTCCAGCCGTCAGCGTCTCTGCCATCAGCCCCGCAGCACCACCACTTCCCCCTGGCCTCCTCCTCCTGCTCTCCTCCGCCACCGAAGCCGACGAACCCCCAGCGCCGCCGCCACCACTTCGATATCCCCTACCCCGCAACAGCCGTACCCGACGACCCTCAGCCATCGTCCCCGGCAGCACAGTAGCAGCTGCCCTAGCCACGCTGGGCCCCAGCCGTGCCCGACGAGCCTCCGCCGAGCAGTCCCCTTCGACGACCAGCCGCCGTGCCACCTTCCCGCAGTGCCTCAGCTGAGCTGAGCCGCCTCCGCCTTCCTCAGCCCCGAGCAGCCCGTCGAAACCCTAACCTTAGACACAGTACTGTGCCGTGTCGTGTCGCGTCGCCTCGCGGACACGAGAAATCCAGTTCTGCGGAGCCCTGTTCAGGTAACCTTTTCTCTTTCCTCGCTGCCCCATTTTTTGTTCCGTCTGTTGTGACGCATAGACTGCGTAACCCTCTCGATTCTCGTGCAATCCGCTCGGTGTGTCACGTCCTGAGGTGATCGTGAACTGCGATCCAAAAATAGGAAAATTAACACCCTGTTTCTCCCAAAACTGAGTACGCCCCGCCAAATGGGACAACTTGGTTGCGTGCGGTCTTCACCAAAAGGTGTGCGCCGTTGATACATATGTGTGAGATTTTGCGGAAGTTGATTTGGATGTGCGTGCACACCGAAATCAACGCGTATCCGACGATAATGTCCCGTATCGTCCCTTTTCTTAAATACGTTGTAACTTTGTATACACACGTTGGATCAAAATAAAACTTGTACCATCGGACTCTTAGCAATACGCTGGTCCTGTGACCTTGTGGCTCTACTTGACGGGCGATTTTGTGACCGGCTCATCGAAATCCAGTTCTGGAAGTTCCGTTGGGTTTGTATCATCGTTCTGGACTTGTTAACATTAAGTTTGATGAATTTGGAGACCATTGGTTCTGACACATTTTTTGGTGCATAGCGGCCTACATGTGGACCCCGCTTTGACCAAAAATGGTCATTTTTGCCCCTGTGTCCAAATTGGACTCAAGGACAGGCGTTTCTAGTTATTTGATGTCTTCTGAATCTGATGGTGATGTCTATTTCAGCAACTGGAGGTGTACCTACAGAACTCGCTGATACTAGAGCCGCAGTTGGTTACCAAAACCTAGGCAAGTGTACCTTGTCCTACTTGCAGCATCTGTTTATACTATTTTCTTGATTTATAACTATAAGATCTCTGTTCAACCTAGGGCCGTGTGATATTACTTAGCGTTTGACTAATACTCGGGTGTCAACCCTGTACTCAGAGTTGGGTAATGTCACCTAGACATGGATATCGAGACACTATACATTTTGTACTTGCCTTATCAAGTACGTCATACCTCAGGACACCTGACACTATTCATGAGACAGAATCTTCCTGAGATATTCATGGTAATTCTGTATAGGATACAGGTTTATGACATATACATTATACATGCTTAGATTTCATTATGACTTATTGCATTAGATATGATCTTGCGTGACATGGACATGAGACATCGTGAACCTGTGACGTGTGATTACATTAGGTGGGGAGAGGTTTACCATACAAAAGGCTGATTATATATATATATTACTTTACTGGAGGTGCCTTAGACTCCGACACAGAGCTTCGGCACATTTACTGGCCCTTCGAGAAAATACTGCTATGGGTTTTTTTGACACAGAGCCTGTAGTAGTCTCAGCCTGAGTATGAATAATGCTCTCACTTGCATGTCACATAGCTGGTTACATAGTTATCCTATTGCTTCATTTATTGATGCACTATATTTATTTTGGCATGAGTTATTTTGTACCTTGCTATGTCCCCTGAGGACCTGGATCTGGATTATGTCCTCAAGTTTAGCGAGGAGATCTATCCTGAGGTGTACGGGACAGGAGCGGTCTTTGGAGCAGTACCAGAATTCGAGGACGAGGTGATCGCTAAGGATTTCTTCTGAGTATATGTATATTCTATACTCAGTTATTTCTATTGTTAGACTCTTTATTTCCAGTCTTTTAAGTTGATGTATCAAACTCATTATCGGGTTGTTCCCTGACTTATGTTTTATTGAGACTTGATATTGCTTTATATTCTGATATTGTGTATTCATTTATGTGATAAGATTAGTAGATCCTGATTGTTGTATTACAGCTTAAGTACATCCTGATGGGTCCATTAAATTGGGTTTGCCCATCGGTGTGTGCTGCTGGCCATTGCCACGTGGCTAGTCCCTCGATATTTTGGGACTAGGGCGTGACACAAAGTCTAGGCTCTACACACCAACGTTAGGGAAAAATATAGGGTTAGAGTTTACATAAATGAAAGGATAGAAGAAGAAAGAGAAAAAAATGTAGAACTTACTTACTTGAAATAGGAAGTTGGAAGAAGAGGGAAGAAGAAAAGAGTGGAGAGTGGAGAAGAAGAAAAAAAATGAAGGAAGGAATGAAATAGGGGGTGGAGGTTCGGTCATGTGCAAGGAAAGGGCCGACCATATGCAAATATAGGGTTTACATAATTCAAATGACTAAAATGCCCTCTCCTTTAGTCATTTAACCAAGGTTTAGGTTTAGGGTTCACTAAACACTCTCTAACTAATCCAAAATAACCCAACTAACTAAATAAAAATATAATAACTATTCTAAACCTAAAAATAGGTCTGATAAGGGTGTTGGTTGGGTCCGACATGGGTCCAGACTACCCAAAATCCTAAAACAACCAATAGAAAAATAATACAATTAAATATAAATATAATTAATTATGAACAATACACAATTTACCAAAAAAAAATCCTATTTTCTAGAATTGGGTAGTGACATACCTAGTACTATTTATATGTCAAACTTTTATCAAGCACGAACGTTCGTATTTCCCAAATAGGTAAAGATGAGAAACAATGATGGTGATGTCAAGGGGCATGAACGAGTACAATTGCGAAGGCCAAGGGAGATAATCGAATTCAAAAATAAATTTTAATGGAATTCAAGAATAAATTTTGTTAAATATGTTATGGATTAAAATCCTATCTTGGTCTATTCCTTTTCGCATGCTCGTATCAGTACAGTTATGGAACCATTACGATATGCATTGACCTATCTAGAGGGCAAGTATGTTCGTCTGATAAGCTAAGTTAACTATATCTCAATCTACATAAAATAGTCATACGAAGAGCGAACCAAGTGCACTAAGGTTGATCAGACCATAATACATTGGTTATAATTAGATAATGTATTAGTGGGCATCCTCAATAACACATATGTCATGAATAAACTCGATAAAAAAATAAGCTTGCAAAACTAGTTTATAATAGCATCATAAGTCAAGATAGTCCAAAAATATGAGTACGTAGGATTATGATAAATGAAGGTACAAATAGTTCAAGTTCATCAAGAATCTAACGCTCGTCCGGTGTTTGTCTCTACAGTTGCCATACTAACTTCTTATCTAAGTCTCTGGTCGAACTAATGAGGATATGGCCTCTAAAGCTCTACAGTCTGGATAAACACTATCTTTTTATGCTAGCATATAGTTAGTGTCATTCAATTATACTTCATTAATGGGTCAAAAAGACTATAAAATACTAGATTGTGAGGCATGCTACCCAACTTACAAGAATCAACTAATACTGTAATTGTCTTATGGAGATTCTATAAAATAACCTTGTACTTATAAATAAAGTAGAAACTAATATTGGGGTCTACGAAGGAAAGATTTTGGTACTTATTGGGGTATTCTATTGTATTATAAAAATTTCTAGGTAATTATCATCTTAAGTCTTAATCATAGTGCTTATAGAACAAAGTGATGAAGAGGTTACTGTTATCAAGTAAAAGATGATATAACCTATATTGAGATATATTAATAAAGGTTATATTATTTTGAACTAGGGATAATTACAAAATAATATTCTAAACTATATGAACAACCCAACCTGTCAAGTTCTAACTATTAAGCACAAAAATTTAAAAATTCATGATTAACAAACTACAATCCTACCAAACTATATATCCTAACATAAAAGAAATCACTAGGCCTACCATTAGAAGGGTAAGGTGTCACGATTTGAAAGATGAAAAATAATTTTAGTCATCGCACAAATATTGAGCGTTAAGATTTCGGAGAAACAAGATATGAAAGTAAATAGAGAGACTCTTGATAATATCATAATTTTCTAAGAAAAAGTGGTATTGCTACTCTCTATGTTCGATGTATGATCAAGGGAATGGTTCTAATCATTCAATAGGTTTTAATTGGATAAAGAGCTATGATAATTGATCTATGATGGAGGAAGGAATTAACTCAAGATGAAAAAGTATATAGATAGTTGGATGAGATGGCAGGGTCAGTGACTCATGGAGACTCAAGTATGACTCAATGATGATCATAGTTTCTAGGGGATCTACTAAGATGAAGGTAGGGTACCCTTGATCTTACTAAGTTATTGGTTCATTCTTCTTGGTTTCTTAAGGTACTGCTATTCTAATATCAAGACAAGAATCCAAATTTATAGTCCTCTTATATTATCTCACTATGAAAGTTAGGTTTAGTCCTAATATTCAATCTTGGATTTCTATTGGTTCCTCAATACTAGAGTCAAACAATATGGTCAAATTTCTAACTAACTCTAGTAGTGTCTATACTACTCTCAAGTCATTCCAAAATATATCAAGGGATAATGGTCAATCAATTTATAGGTGTTGGATGCTAGGGTTCATTAGGTATGCTAAACTTTGGAAGCTGCCAATATTCTAATTTATTTTTCTTAGTAAGTATGCTATCATAATTATCTTCTAACAAGGATTTCTATATTCTGGTAGAAGACTATACTCAAGAAACTATTAGAGAAGTACATTAAATAGGAAGAGGTGAGGAAACAAGAAAACTTATGTCAAGAGAATTAAGCGAGTACAATTTCGAAGGTCAAGGAAGGTAGGTGAGTTCAAAGAATTTGGAACAAAATCAAGGAGGAAAGTCAAGTATGTGGATGAGACCTATACTATAATCCTATTTGCAAGCTTGTTCGGCACAATAATATACCCGAGTTAATATACTCTCGACCTGTATGAGCCACCATAAAAATATGTCACGTTCCAGTCCTAAAATACGTAGAATTAGTAATACGTGAGCATGCCAGCCATATGTATATGAAAACTCCAATGTGTTGAAAAATTATACCAGCGTGATACCACGGATTCGTTGGCACCAATTTTGTGTCGATCCAATGAGCGCACACAAACTAATAGGATAATTTTTAAAATACTGATACGGAAGAACTTTTACGGATATGGGTTAATTTTGACGTGCACACACGTCCAAATCAACTTTCGTAAAAGCCCGTACGTTAGAAATACCATACGCGTCTTTTAATGCAACTGGTATGTGACATGGCGGTCCCGTTTTTTGGGACACACTCCGTATCATAAGGTTTTAGTTTTAAAAAATTAAGTTTTTGGTCGTTTTGGAAACACAATAATTTAACGAATAAAATAAAATAAGAAAAACTAAAAAAAAGAAATAATCTTGGTCATATTGGAAAGAAGTCCTTTCAATTGGATTTTGAAAATATTAAATGGGTTGGTAGAAAATTGGACATGAACTGGGTAGTTGGATTGAATTTCTGAACTATTTTTGAACAGTTTTTCGACCAACTTTTGGTCAATTTTTTAATCAATCCGGGGCACGAAAACTCGTCCTTCTTAAAAAAATCCTAGAGGATCGTGTTGTGAGCCTGTAAGAAGAAACCATTTATGAAAATAATGAGAGAAGGGGAAGATACATTACCGAGAAGAGAGGGACTTGGGGCTGTGCTACTGATGTTGTACACATGCGCGACAGCGCGAGGCTGCTCGCGACGGCCTAGAGGTGGTCGCCGACGGTGGTGGCGGCCATGACAACGCATGAGGGCTTGTCGGTAGGGGGTAAGGTTGGTGAATTAGGGTTAGAGTTTGGGATTTGTGAGTATACATATATATATAGAACGAGAAAGAGAGGTGGTGGTCGTGAGGTGGGTCGGGGGTCTGTGTCTGGGGTCGAGTTCGGGTTCGGGTAGTAGTTTAGGAATATTTTAGTGTTAGGATTAAGGGTTATGGTTAAGCTTAAGGATTTATGTTTAGGTTGGGTTTGTTTTATTTTATTTTATTTTTATTTATTTTATTTATTTTTCTCTTTATCCAATAAACAAATAAATAAATAAATAAATAAATAAATAAATAAATAAATAAATATATGTATAAGAAAAATTCTAAAATAATTCTAGAAAATTTTCTAACACTTTACTAAATAATTTTACAAAAAAATATTTTTGCCAAACATTTGTAGTTATTAAATATAGATAAACATAAATAAATAAATAAATAAATAAATATATGTATAAGAAAAATTCTAAAATAATTCTAGAAAATTTTCTAACACTTTACTAAATAATTTTACAAAAAAATATTTTTGTCAAACATTTGTAGTTATTAAATATAGATAAACATTTATATAGTTAAAATAAATCAAAGAACCATATTATTTAATTAGCTAAGTAAATAACTAAAATAAATATCCAATAATTAAATAAATAAGATAATAAAATAAATAAAAATATTAAAATTGTAAATTTGAATTAGGGGGTTTACACATTTATAGGTCAGTGTAACTCCAGTTCAGAAACTATTTGATATTCATTGCTCCAGACCTCAGGCGAGTACATTCTCTGACAATTTTCATTATTTTGATGATTACTATGACTATGCTTTTGTAGTGTTATACTTGATTCCTGACACGAGGATAAATAGATTAATATATCTTGGATGCCGTCATGAGTTATTATTTTATAGAGGGCCTTATACATGTCCTGTGATTCTTGTACATGTATAGACACCGATTCAGGAGTGGGTTGCCCCCCTGCTCTATGAATCATGTACCGTAACTTGTCATGATTGGATCCACTATATTAGTCGGGGTAACGGGGGAAGTATTAGCTAGTTATGTGATCATATCCCACTTACTTGTGCATAGCTCACGCTTACCACACGCAGGGTATAGCCTGATCTTAGTACTTGTGCATAACTCCCCATATATGATTGGCCTGATCCCCTTACCTATACTTATGCATACTCAATCATATATGATTGACCTGATCCCCTTACCTATACTTGTGTATAGCCAATCATATATGATAGAGCTTGATCTTGTCCCAAGCCGACCACATAACAAACTAATATTTCAAACACTTAGCTAGTTTACTTTATTCTTCTATTCTAGCTTATACTTGATGAGACTGATATTCACCTGCTTATTCACTGCTCATTATTTCACTGTGATTGATATTTCTCCTGCTTTCTTATATTATCAGTATTTTATTTCCATCATGTATAGTTATTACTTACTATTTTATAGTCTTTATCAATTTAATTGGAACTGCTATTATTTTATGTGCTTCGCTACAATCCTGACTGGATAAAATTTTTCAGTGATTGTTGTTCTCTACATTCCAGGATTTCATAGTGATGCTATAAACAAGGTTGTTCTTACCCTGTGGACCTTGAGGTGATAATTGTAGAGATCTAGGCTAGTATTTCTTATTTTATATCATGTCTAGCTTTATTCCTTTAGATTATTACTTGGTTTATCTTTCTTATTCATTCTGCCTTTAGATTATTGTGATTGAGTACATGATAGAACTAGTTATATTAATATGATTGATATCTAGATATGGATGACCTAGACAATATTTTACCATCGATGCTGTGGCGTAGGCTGGACGTACCCACGTAATCGTGCCCCGATCATCGGGTGCGGGTCGTGACAAGTAAAGCATCCCAAACCAAATATACATAGATGATCATGAAGCTAGTAATAAAATACGTACACGTAATATCCAGTAAAGGTGGCATGCACGGGATCACGGAAAGGTAAAAGTAATAAACATGTAAATAACAATAACCAAGGCAAAGTAAACAAGTACGAGACAATATCCATGAAAAGAAAAATATAAGTCGACAAGTAACAAGAAGATATGGGAACTCCTCGAAATAGGAACCATAACCCTTAAACAAAATAAGGACCATGATTATGATTATTTTCCTGAGTCATACCTACTCTCTCATCACTTATCAGAACGTAACCAAGCAAGAAAAGAAAAGATACTAGGCAAGCATTAGTAACAATCAATAAAGCATGGCCAAGCAATGTCTACACCTTGCTATCATTAGCTAACTAAGGTTATCACAAAACCTAATTACTTGTAAATACAATATTAAGAACCTCTCTATCGGTCATATTTCCTGTAGACTATCCAAGTTAAGCCCTGCCATAACTATGCTAATAAATATAGTGGAATGCCCGGCCTCAAAGCCTGTATCCTAGAAAGTGGCCCCATATGACGGTGAGCCTAATTTGCCCCGCATGACGACAAGCTAATAAACGTCAACATAGACATAATACCCCACACGATGGTGAGCTGGAAATATGCCTCGCACGACGGCGAGAAATAAGTCCACGAAACAAGGTGGCTAGACAACTGGACTGAATGCAACCTAGAGATTCTCCCCTCCCAATGATCTAGTTATTCACACTAGTTATAATCCTTAATATTTTATTTTGGATTTTGGGCGTGGCATTCCACAAAATACATCCTAGACATGATTCTCCCAGTAGGGATATGTTAGACCAGACGATATTTTAATAAATATATGCACGAAAAAGAAAGGAATACAACCATACGGTTATAAAAACGGCTAGCGTGCGCTATAACAAGCCACAACAGATGATATACTTAGAAAGTATCACGAGTGCACTACTACGAGTCACTGTCATGCATGTAAGGGACAATGAACACGAGTGCACTGCTACGAGTTACTATCGCACATGTCATATACAATGACCACGAGTGAACTACTATAAGTCACTATCACGAGTATTTAGGGTAGTAATAATGCCCCCTAGCATATAGAAGACTAGTCATAAAAGTCACATTCAAATGTATCTAGGGTACTAATCACCCCCTAGCATGCAAGAGAATAGTCACGTAAGTCATGGTCATGCTAAAAAAGTATCAAAGCCAAAAAATAATCAAGAAAATACAAAGTAGGCAAAATCTGGGTCATTTGGATTATCCGTCGGATCTCCTCGGATCACCATCGGATCATCTGATCTGTCACAGCAAGTTAATGGTCCATAATTCGGATCATCCGTTGGCCTGCTGCAGATCACCGTCGGATCATCTGATTGGTCATAATAGGTTTGTGGGCCAAAAATTAGAACTTTCGCCGGACTGCCATAGATCCTCGCTGGATCTTACGAGTGATCACAGAAACCCAGACTTGGAATAATCCTGAGACTTGTTCGGGCCATAAAAACTCTGTTCTAACTCAGAATTTAAAATTTCAAAGGTCAAAATCGTATATGATCAAATTTTTGACATCTTGAGAGCATTTGATTTTATCTAGTTTGAGAGTTGATAGATCAATTTTGAGAAATACCGTAAAAGTAATTTTACAAGAAAAATTAAAACTTGTCCATATTCTATACAACTCAAAGCTACTAGCATAAAAGCTAGGCACGGGTCTCACGTAGCATATAAAAATATACTCCAAGATAGAAACTCTAATATCTCTCTTGATATCGAGTCTATACTACCAAGGTCAAATCTAGGCTAAGCAGGAAAACCAAAACTGAGCCCAAATCAATTCTGAAACATGCACAAGGTTGGAAATCACTAGAGAAACTTATTTAACAAAACTATTTTTAAGAAATTCTAAGTAATCAAAACCAAGAAAAACTGAAACAACAATAAAACACTTTTTTTCAAGAGTTTAGTAAGATGTACTTGACTTAAGTCAAGCTCCCATCTGTAGAACCATAAAAATCATGCAGGCCGCATAAGAGGTCATGCACCCCCAATATGAAGGCAAGCCGCATAGATCCGCAAGGGACCTATGCGACCAGAACAACCAACCGTATGGTGGCCCTCATATAGCCTGATCTTCCTCAGAGCACGGGGCCGCATAAAAGAAATATTGATCAAAATAAAGACAAAAAGTTTATTTGCAAAAGGGGGGTTACAACATGTATCCAACAAGGCCCATACAAAAAAAGGAAGACGCGATCAGTCAGATGAGCCGCGAGCCTCACGAAGCACAATCGTGACATCCTGTAGCGAACGTATGCCCGCACGATAAAACTGGCTGCATATTCCTTCCCTCCATTCCAATATCTCCCTCTTCTCTGGAGTTAGGGGCAGCAGGGCAAAGTTTGGAGTGGACCTAGAGGCCTAGCAAGAGCCTCCAAAGTCAACCCCAATAAAGATAGAAAGCTCTCTGTAATAGACAACTCACCCTCGTCCCGAGTCCTCCGTCTAGGCAGAAATGCCACGACAGTCGGCGAAGAATCGAAAGATCGTCCCTCATGAGACCCTCCAAGTCCAGACCATCTGATACCCGAGCACTGAGATGTAGCAGAGAGGAGACAACGATGAAACGAGGTGGGTGGCCAGGGTTCCCAACTAGAATCTCCATTGGCAAATATATATCATGAAGTAGAACACGACATACCACGTAAGTGGTATTTATAAAAGAGAGCGTCAGTTCGCGTGACGGCAATAATTGCAATAATGAACCTAGAAAGGGCGAATCCGATATTTTGTCTTCCAAAAAGTCTGCGTGTAACCAATGGTTAAGTTCACAAGAATTTTGTATGAAGGCGGTTAAGCTTCCCAAAATAGTTGAGCCAAGTCTTAAGCGTGGCAGCTTGACAGCAAGAGTTCATGCGTTTAACAGTCCTGCACCCTAAAATAAAACTCAAAAATGATCAGGCTGTAGAGTCATCCTACGGCCCAGTAAAGTAACATCCACGGGTCCCAATCAGCCAAAATAACTTTTTTACAGAAGGGCCTAATGTGGTGTCCTGTCAGCAGGATCGTCTCTGAGACAGAATCCTGACAAAAAAGATCTTATGAATGTCTCAAAAGATATGAACACACTAAACGACAGAAGTCTCACGTTAGCACAGAACTTCACTCTCGATGGATGTATAGCGCCACATGTACAGCACAACTGGCCCTATGCGTCCCAGACTCCATGGGTTCTATACATCTCTTGTCCCATGCATCCCAGGCTCTATATGGTTCCATACGTCTCTGGCCCCATGTATTCCAGACTCCATGCTATCAATGCCTCTCTGGCTCCATGCGTCCCAGACTCCATGCGTCCCATGCATCTCTGGCCACATGTGTTTTAGACTCCATGAAGAGCAAATCCTGCTGTTACGACAAGAGTGATTCTCGCCAATCAAGTGCGGACTATCTGTAAAGCTGACCAAGTCACGCCCACAAGGGAAGAGAACCACCAAGATCTTCAGCAACTAAAAATTCTAACAAGCGCCCACGTGACAGCTTGGCCTGCTCACGGTTACAGCTGTACCCTGTTCAGAAAGGGCACGTGGCACCCTCCAACATCCATGCGATCGAACATATACGCATCTAGGGATGACTATAACTCAGGGTACCACACCCATATAAAAGACTGAATGTCTATCTGAGAACCCACACTCAAGTGAGAGAGAAAGGCTTCTGCATCGGATCGTCTGTGGAGTAAAGAGAGTTGCTACACTCCTAACCCTTCATCGTCACCCCCTATAAAATAAATTTGTACTTAGATTATCTTCTAGGACCTCTCTGCACTTTCTTTTGTTTGTTAATCAAATTAAGTTCTTTTAGTTCTTATTTTGATTTAAAGTCAAACAAGATGGTGACTTCGCTGGGGACCTCATTCTCATCTGATGAGAAGTTGTTAACACAGTCCGATGTGGCCAAGCTTGGCTCAACACAAAAGATGATGGTAGTTCACTTCAACCAACAAGCATTCGAGAAAATGCTCTCTGAAGGAAGTGCTAGTCCTTCGCCAAGGCTAGCCAAGCTCTAGAAGACCCGTAGGACGTGAGTAGAAAAGGCTGCTGTGCCTCACCCAACTGCGGAGTAGACGCTTCCCGTCTCTCATTCTATTGCTGATGATAGTCATCAGGGGAATATCCAGGATGTTTACGTCTATGCGACATCCCCATTTGACGTAGAAACTTCTCAGCACCCAGACTCGGGCAGAGGAAAGCACTACGATGCCAAATTTTCTGGAGCTGAGGCAGGTGATATACGACTAAGAAGGAGGCCGCATAAGACTAACCATGCGGTACCAGCTCACAGTTGTAAGCAGACGTCGCATGCTTCTCTAAAAGCAATAAAACTTTTATTTTTGACCATATCTCATGCCACACAGATCCTATGCGACTCGTCGAGAATGGCGAAAGCCCAAACTTAGACTCTTTGTACTACGCGCCTACATATGGTAAGTTAAAGAAGTCTAGGGCAGCAGAAGCTCATCAGACTCAAGCAACTTTCCAGTTAGCTGACCGTCAGTAGGCACCATTAACCATTACATGGGCCCCTGATAGGAAGCTATATAAGATTACCTCGTGCGTCCAGCCCAAAATGGCAAATGGACAACGTCAATCTAAAAACTTTCACTGATAATCCGAAGAAAGTTCTTGTACCAACCCCGAATCCGGAACTAAATACAACACCTATGCACCTGTGCGCTCGGTCCTACCAAGCACACAAAAGGGTACAAAGGTGGAACAATCCTTGCTTGACTTGCGTAATATGATCAATCACAAGCGCAAGATGAGGAAAACAACTGTGGTCGATGAAATATTCTCTCCAGGGCATCATTGTGCCAAGATCATTATCAATTGCTGCTGCAACAAAGTGGCAACACCCACAAGCACGTAGTCGGCCTTTTAGCGACTGTACCAGAAAGTACCTATCCGACAATAACCCGAAGATCAGGTGCAAGTACCAGAAGAGGAGGAGCTGCCCTCCACCTCATGCTACTCGACTCGAAGGTTTCCCTCCACTAAGGGAGGAAAGAAGTTGGGTACCTCCAGTCTGTTCCTCTCTACCAGTACGTTACGAAGGCGACTACCAGGAGGACCAGCAGCGGAACCTACATAAGGGGTTTTTTAGAGCACACGCTCAAAAAAGAAGCTCCCAGCCACTGGGGGTAGTTCTTCCTCAGAACTACTAGGGGTTGTGCAAGCTTGGGGTGGTAATCCCCTGGACATATACAACAACCTGGCATTCCGAGGAGCTAGCGATTCTCAAGGAACAAACACCTGGGGTATCCACCCTCACCAAGGAGACATAGCCTCCTACACTGGGGGTAGTGTTCCATCAGAGTTCGAACATGATGCAACACTACTAGCTCTCCCTGACGACTATTCACCGTAAGAGTTCGAGGAAAAAAGTGCTATGTCAATCGTCCCTTCCTACTCGCCTCATGAAAGAATGACACATATGGAAGAGGATGACCATGAAGGCCCAAGTGACTGATAGTGCCTCAAAACCCTTGAAGCCATAATGCACACTATGAGCGAGTTAATGCAAGCCTTGACCCAAGTAGTGCTAGAAATCAAGGTGACTGTAGCCTCCCAACCATCGAGGTCCTCAGGATAAGACCTTAGAACTAATGCAGATTCAAATACAACCGCTTCCCCCATTGGAGGTTGTCATGCTCTGCCCGTGTTATTTGCTCCTCCTGCGACAGATGAAGCTTGGGAACCGACGAGGGAGGTCCGAGAACTCTGAGCCCCCTGGATTCCATGGGCAATCGGGACTCACTCCACGATCTAAGAGTTCGACAACCATATCCGCTAGAATGGAGGGATGTACCATATCCGCCCAAGTATAGACCCTTAAATATTGACACATTTGACGGAAAGTCCACCGATACATGAGCTACTTCGAGACCGCGATAGGGCATCTACCCCGCAATGATGTTATTCTCACCAGGCTCTTCATCGGGGCATTGTCCGAGGTAGCCTTCGATTGGTTTTTTAGCCTCTCAGATAACAGCATGTCATCATTCGAAGATCTCAAGAGTCTTTTCCTCAAAAAATTTTATATGACAGGAAATAATATAAACGATATCCTCCCTGATGGATGTCACATAGGGGGAAAGAGAGCTTGCACGAAATTATATCGAGTAGTTGCAACAAGCTACGCTGAGGCTGCCTATTGGCAATCTTGAGATAACGATGATGGAGATGTGCCAGAGAAACCTACTTCCGGCCATCAGCCTCTTGATGGGTGATAGCCAGTTTAAAGACTGACGATATTCATCATAAGTCGTTAACGCCGAAAAGAAGGTCAAGGATGCCCGACTCTTGGGAAATTAGATCCTTGTCGCCGACGATAGGGGAAAGTGTTCTCACAACAACAACAACAACAACAAAAATAGCGGTAATACCAGCCGCGACGAAAAAGAAAAGCAGGCTATGGTCGCCAACGTAACTAAGAGGGCTGAGCAAAAACAGGCGGAGGCTCCAAAACCAAAGGAGACCTACTCTTTCGAAGATGGTGATGTCATGCCCATCTTTGACATGCTGATGCAGGGAGGTAAACTTTGGCTCCTCGACGTCAAACACCAGCCGGAAGCGGCAGCCATAAATAACCTGAAGTACTGCCACTTCCACCAGTATGTACACCATGCGACGCAGGATTGTTACACATTGAAGCGGTACATACAGAGCTTGATCGATACCAAAGCTCTCTTCTTGGACTTCGACGACATAACAGTTATCACCAATATGGTATCCCTCCAGTTCGATAAGTTTTTCATAACTGAAGCCCAGGGCAGAGTCACACAGATCCTAAGGACAACAATAAAGGTAGTCAATCTTCCCCCAGTTTGTGACCAAGTAGTCGGGCTGATACCTCTTAGTATGCCTCGGGATGAGATCATACGGGTCCACCTAGATCTGGTCCCAGACTTGACGCAGCAAGCAGCGCCTCCCGCCGTCAAGCCTAAAACACGAAGAACCAAGTCCTGCGGTATAGTTTCTTCCACCGCTGAGGAGGACTGGGAAGGGGAAACCAGGTCGGGCCTTTCTTACCAATGCTATTATGAAGCTTCCGACGTTAATGCACCTCCAACTACTATGCCTGTTGTGTCTGATCTGGGTCCATCTCAACCCCCACCAACAGACAAGTCTAAACAAAAAGAGGGATGCTTCGATAAGTCGTTGCGTAAGGAAATAGCTCAGGGACTGAAAAAGCCCTACAACTTTTATGTCTAGGCTCAACTCGCCAATACCCGACAAAGTTGTCACTATTTGAGCTTTTGCGGCTCTCAAGAGACACTTAAGTTGCTCTTAGCGAGGCATTACAAAATATCGACACCTACCTAGTGCAGGTCAAACTGCCAGCTGAAGGTTCGACAACTTGCCCCTACTGCAATAGTATCATGTAGGCAATACCCAATATCAATTTATCGCAACAGGATATGTTGCTAAAGAACAACTGGCATGATTGCCCCCTGTATTACACAGGGTACATCTACGCTATTAAAGTGGACCAGATGCACATCGATCCTGATTCATCAATCAATATCATCCCGCAGAGTCTACTTAAGACCTTGGGCATCCCAATGCATTGACTGGTAGCCACTAATACCGCCATCAGTGGCTTCAACGCAGGAAGAAGCTACCCTCTGGACAAGATTCGCCTAATATACCATATCGGTGACTTGAAGGCAGAGGTCACTTGCTACGTTATTGACGTGGATGTATCCTACAATATTCTGCTGGGACGACTTTGGATATACAAATATATGATCGTGCCATCAACTATACACCAATGTCTAAAGTATATGGACGACCATGGCAAGGTCAAGACAGAATTTGCAGACATAGACCGATTTAAAGGGGTCGAGGCCTACTATTCTTATTCAATCCTCTATAAGCAAGTCTACCGAGATGAAGTTGGTAGTGATGCTGACGAAAGGTAGAGGCCTTTAATACAACAGATGAATTCTTGAGAGTTTGACTAAAGACACGTGCTCCCGACACAACCGCTCCCCTTGTCATGAAACTGAACAAGAAGGCACTCGAACCTTTGGTCGTCCGACTTCGTAGGTCGAATCGACTATCAAAGGAAGATCCGACAACATCTAAAATATTTGAACCTTTGGTCATTCGCCTTAATAGGCCAAATCATCTACAGAGGGAACATCCGGTGCCATCAACGCTTATGTACATTCGCCTTCGAAGACAACCAAGGGAAGCTCCGATACCTCCTACAAATTTTGAACCCCTGGTGGTAAAACTGCACAGGAATCCATCAAAGCCTTCGCTCATGCCAGGGATAGATCTCAGAAGGATGAACTGGAGTAGTGCGTGGTTGCTCATGCTAACGTCCCTTATGTCGATGATGTAATCCCCAAAGAGAAGTTACCCTATTTTATTAATAAAAGGGTTATCTTTGAACTACTCCGAACTTCCACATATAACACCTTATATTCCATAGAGCATGGTCTGGGCCTTCGTCTGTAAACACATGTGACTACCACCTACGTAGTAAACTATATCTTCTTTAGTCAAGGTTCCTACTTCACGGTTAACACAAGAAGGAGGGAGCAAGGAGGAGGGAAGACAAATCTATTATCTTCGGCAGGGTTGCATGCTCCCGCTCCTTTATTCCGGAGGAACAAGATCCAGAACCCAACACAGGCAAAATACAACTCTACCGGTTCAGTGGTCAAGCCAAATATATCATCCAGAAGATGGGTTATGATTTTAAAAATAATTGAGACTTAAACTACGACAAGGGCCGACGGCTTCCCCTGCGTCTACCTGCTCCCACAGGCAAGTCCGAGGATAATACCATAAAACCAAGCATGGCTTAGGGTACGTAACGCCTCCTATAACCCCCGAAGGTTCAGATAAAGAAGATAAGGTTCACTCCCACTCTTCTTAATCTTCCGCTTGGGACTCCGATATCAGTATCGGGGAAATGCTCCAGCAAACATTGTCTACCAACATAGTGTCAGCTGACCCTGAGGAAGACGACGAAGATCCGCAGGAAATCCTTGAAGTAGAACTGTGGAACCAATGCCTAGTTGCATAATGGAAGATGCAGTTCGAACAACAAGAAACTCCTATCGAGGACGAAGATGTACAAGTTAATCTTGGCGACGAATCCTCCCCCAAACCTATCTTCATCAGTAAAAGTCTGTCCGAAGAAGACCGAAAATCCCTGTTATAGCTCGTCAAAAAATACATTTATTTTTTTGCTTGGAGCTATGACGACATGCCAGGACTGGACCCCCAAATTGTGGTCCATAAGCTCAATATCTTGCCAGACGCCAAACCTGTCAAACAACAGCAATGACGGTTCCGCTCGGATATCATGAACGCCATCAAAGATGAAGTCAATAAAATGATCGCTAGTGGCTTCGTCTGCGAGGAAAAACATCTATATTGGGAGACCAACATCATGCCCATCGTCAAAAAAGAATGGAAAGATCCTGATCTGCATCGACTTCCGTGATTTAAATTCGACGTGCCCTAAGGACGAATTTTCTTTTCCAATTACCGATATTATGATCGACAACACTTATTGCTTCGAGCGCATGTCCTTCATGGACGGATTCTTAGGCTACAATTAAATCAAGATATTTCCTGAAGACGAGAAGCATACATCGTTCAGAACACCGATAGGAGTATACTGTTACATAGTCATATCCTTCGGTCTGAAGAACACAGGTGCTACATACCAATCAGCTATGAGCACCATTTTTTGTGAACATCTGCGCAAGATGGGGGAATGTTACGTTGATAACATTGCTGTCAAGAGCCGCTCCAAAGATGATCACCTCAGGGACCCGAGGACTGTGTTCGACCTCATGCGTACGCACCAGCTCAAGATGAGCCCTACCAAATCCTTTATGGGAGTTGCCAACAGCAAATTCAAGGGCTTTATCATCACTTCCAGGGGTATTCACGTAGACCCCGACAAAGCCAGAGCAATCCTAGAGATGAAGCCGCTAAAGAATCTCCGGGAACTTCGTTGCTTGCAAAGAAGGTTAGCATACATCAGGAGGTTTATATCAAATCTCTCTGGACGTTGTCGGCCGTTCACCTAGCTCATGAAGAAAGGTATCTCCTTTGTCTGAAATAAAGATTGCCAACGTGTGTTTGTCGACATCAAGGAATACCTATCAAACCCTCCAGTGCTAGTGTCCCAGGTCGTGGGAAAGCTCTTTCTACTTTATGTGCGTGCAATAGATCACTCCTTTGGCACTCTATTAGCCCAAAATAGTGATAAGGGTCACGATCAGGCCATCTATTATCTCAGTCGAATGATGGTTGACGCGGAGCATAGGTACACCCCTATCAAAAATGAATGCCTTGCTCTAGTATTCTCTATCCAAAAGACTCAGAATTATGTGACAGGACAAACTATTCATGGGATCTCACGAGTCAATCCTCTCAGAGTTCTTATGAACAAACCGGGGGCACTCAGTTCTCGCTTGGCTACCTGGGAGATACTATTATCTCCATACGATATGGTGTTTGTCCCTCAAAAAGCTGTCAAGGGACAAGCACTGACCGACTTTATGGCAGCACATTCGGTGCCAGAAATCTTGAAACTCTACGAAAAGATTTCAGACGAAGTGGCAAACTCAAATGTGTCTTCGTGCGAAGCTGTCTGGCAGATGTTCTTTGACGACGCTTCGAGAGCAGGGCCCAATGGCAATATCATCGACGAACACAATTTGGTCATTAATCGAGCTTATTCCCTCACGGAGGCATGCTCCAACAACATGGCGGAATACAACGCTCTCATTATTATACTCCAACTTGATAAACAAGTAGGGGTAGACTACTTTGTGGCATACGGTGACTCCAAGATGATAATCAACCAAGTTTGAGGCAAATATAAAGTCCGAAATGAAGACCTAATTTTATACCACAAAGCTGAGCTCGGTATTATCTCAACCTTCGAGGGATTCTTTATTGAGAACATCACTCGACTGCAAAATATCGAGACTGACGCCTTGGCCGGCCTCACTGCCTCCTTGACGGTTCCAGACAACACCCATCAACTAATCATAGTGATTTGTCATGATCTGGTCTGCCCCAAAAATAATCTCTGCCTATGTCCGAGCCATGCGTTGGAAGTACACACTGATACCTAGGACTGAAGAATCGCATTCATTGACTACGCGATCTATAAAATCCTACTTGAAAACCCAAAGGAAGATACTTCAATCAGAAGATATTCACTCTGTTTCTATTAAAATACAACTACTAAAATATTATATCGTCGGTCCTACGACGGTCTTCTTCTACGATGCGTATCGAATTCAGAAGCGAAGCAGGCCCTCCGTGAAACTCACGATGGCATCTGTCGTGCACACCAACCCGGCCCAAAACTACAGGATCGTCTCCGGAGAATGAGTTACTACTGGCCCACAATGGTAGCAGATGCCGTTGACTATGCAAGGAAGTGATAAGCGTGCCAAATCCACACAGACTTTATTCACCAGCCATCGGAGTTCCTACACCCAATGGTAGCATCCTGGCCATTGGAGGCATGGGAAATGGATATCATCGGACCAATAAGTCCACCTTCATCTAACGGGAACCGGTACATCTTGGCCATCACCGAATACTTCTCTAAGTGGGCAAAAGAATTAGCACTCGCGAAAGTTAAGACATCCAATATGATCAACTTTGTCAAGCATCATGTCATATACCGCTTCGGCTTGTGACAATAGATCATTCATGACAATGTTCCACAGTTTGCAAGTTATGCATTCTACCAATTTTGTGACAAAAACCAAATTCAGAATGTGGCTTCGAATGCCTATAACCCAGCGGTAAATGGGTTGGCTGAGGCATTCAATAAAACCTTCATCAAGCTTCTCAAGAAATTTGCGTCATCCAACAAGCATTACTAGAATAAGGAGCTGGGTAAATTTCTCTTGGCCTACCGTACAACGGTTCAGACAGCTACATGAGGTATGCATTCTCTTTGGTATACGGGAGCAAAGTGGGACTCCTCCTCGAGATCCAAATCCCTTCACTTCGAGTGGCTCTCTATAATCAACTAACCATGGATGACAACCATAGCTGATGACTACAAGAGTAAGAATTACTCGACTAAAATGACTCTTAGCTCAGCAGCGCATTAAGCTGTACCAGGCGCATCTCTCTGGAACCTTCAACAAACAGGTAAAAAAGAGGACCTACCAAGTGGGTGATCTCTTCCTAACCGTAAGAAGATCGATGGTTATGACCCACAAGACAGTCAGCAAATTTCAGCCTAAATGGGAGGGCCCATTTATCGTGTAGTCCGTATTCTCCAATAACACCTACATGCTTGCAAAATCCAATGGCGACTTGCTCATGATGCCTATCAACGACAAGTTCCTAAAAAAGTACTATGTCTAAACTTGACTTGTACTCCCCTCATCACCACTGGGACAACCCAGATTTATATCTCTATACTCTAGGTTCTTCATCCCCAGTAAGTGCCTATGTGCAATATTTTCTCCTTCTTTATAAATTCTTATAAAAGCTATCATCCGTATCTGATAGTCATGGATACGCAACGGATGATGGATCCTCAAAGTATCCCTAGCGGACCAGTCCTTAGGTCCACTTGTACACTCCCACAATTATCAATCAAAAACCAATCACGTTAGACTTTTGCCATGTTTATATTGCCTCTGAGCTATCATTCCATAAATCTCCCCAGCGGAGTAGTCCTCAGGTCCACTTGCACACTCCTGCAGTGACCACTCAAAAACTAATCTCGTTAGACGCTAGCCATATTCATATTTCCTCTAAGCTATCATCCCACCAATCTCCCCAGCGGAGCCATCCTCAGGTCTATCTTTATTTTCGAATAGACCACACTCAATAAATTACTCTACAATGAGTTTCTTGGACATCGTTCCACGTCCATATTACCTCTGAATTACTGTCGTAATATTTTTCTCCGACTGAGTTGGCCACGTTCATATTACCTCTGAGAAAACCTCTCGAATCTTGGTTATCGATCATCACGTCCATAGATATCGATTATCATCCCCACTTATAACCCATACTCATCAAGGTATGCCAACGGTGGTAAGTCCACAAAAACTGCCACATCCATATTACCTCTGGCAGGGCTTATCTTAAACCTATTGCTTGCACTCAAAGTGCATAAAAAAGTAATGGCTCCACAAAATCTATTACGTCCATATTACCTCCGATAGGGATTGTTTTCAAACTTATTACTTGTACTCTAGTGCACAAAAAATAATATGTCCACCAAAAGTCCCCCAGCGGGATGTCCTCAACAAACTATGGTATCGTACTACATCCATATTCCTATGGTACAATTTCCAAAAATTATAATATACAACACGATAAATGCAGAAAGAAGTTCCAAAAAAGAAGAAACTTTCATTCAAGATCATGAGTACATATGATGAAAATTCGTTACATTTTAAGGGCTTTCATTAATATTCAAGGTCGTGAGTACATATGATAGAAATTTCTTTTAAGAGTTTCCTTGAGTTCTCACCAATAAGAACCTCTTCCATTAAAAGGTGCCCCAGTGTTGTTTCTGCCACAAATACAAGTGGGCCAAAAAGCTGAGCTCAATACTTTCTAGCTCACCACTCCACAGTGCAAACCTCAGTATATGAAATCCATACTGATGGATAGCAAGGGAAGAGCATGAGAAGATGCTCTACAATCAAGTGGAAAGATCGACGACAGGAATGGTAGTTATTTCAAATCCTGTCATTGTCGCCATAAGCCCCCAGCCGATAGCGAGCCACATAAAGGGAAGAGATACAGCTAGTACGCTGCATAAACAATGATGACTCAGCGCGTGAAGTAGGATATTTATCCTCGTCTTCTGGATTAATATTTGCTGAATGATCCCAGTCTCCTGGATCGGTTCTCGGTGAACCGTCCTCGTCTCCTGGATTAGTTTTTGACGAGGAACTATCGCATAAGAGTGATATTCTCTTCGAATGAAGGGTGTTATCATATCCTTCCATGCTCTATCATGAGCATCACGAGCGAGGATAGAACCTGCCAAAAGAAGATATGCATCAGTCTCAGTGAAGATCGCATAAAGACACAACAGCCGCATACTGCTGCCCGGCTGTAATGACGCACGATCGAGTCTGCTCACGCGAGCAAGAGGAGATCTCATCCATGTGGCCAAGCTAGAGATAAGCTCCGCGTATATGAAGCATACGACCCCCCACCCAAGCGACCACATCAAAGCTCGACGCACATGTTATGGAGGAGTGTTCGTCCACACAATATAGCTCTGTGAAAAGGTTTGCGCATGTCCAAGATGAGTCTCCATCCAGGTGACAGAACCTCGCGAAGGGTCTATGCACATCCCTGCAGTAGGATGGTGTACTGGTGCCTCTATATCCTTCATAGCCTAGCATGAGAAGTGTAGTACTGCCCTACCTCTAGGTAAAACACCTGGATCAGGGGGCCATTGGTTGAGACCACCCTTGATCAACCCTTCGACGAGAAGAGTCATAGCCTTCGGCATCCCTCACAAAGAAAAGGGAAGAAAGCAAAGGGATAAAAGTTCTCTCTCTCTCTCTCTCTCTCCTCCTGGTCGCCTATTTATAGACTTCAACAAATGCATGGGAAGATTGAGGCAATAAACCTAACGGTTAATGAGGGTGAATCTGGTACCTCGATTCTTGTGATCCACCCTAATATCCTTGGAAACTAATGCCCCGTTCTCCATGCCAAGGGATAGCTCAGAATCCAGAGAGATTCGGTCAAAAGATTGAGCAAATCTACTCATTTAGTGATATGATTGTCTGAAAGATTGACTATTTACATGTTGCTCATATGCGATCAAAACTCAACCATGCTTCTTATTGAAAGTATTTTAAACTGGCCAATTTTGGAAACTTTGAAGGGTTTCTTGTAGACGCATAAAAATTATGCAGGCCACATAAGAGCTCATGCACCTCCAATTTGAAAGCAAGCCACATAGTACCATATGGGACCTATGCGACCAGAACGGTCAATGACATAGGTAGCCCATATGCGGCTTGATCATCCTCAGAGCACGAGGGCCGCATAAAAGAAATATTGATCAAAACAAAGAGAAAAAGTTTATTTACAAAAGGGGGGTTACAACATGTAGCCATCAAGGCCTATACAAAATGAAAACAAAAAAAGAAAGACGCGATCAATAAGATGAGCCACGACTTCCTGGAGTTAACATATGCCCGCACGATAAAACTGGCAGCATATTCTTTCCCTCCATTCTAATGTCTCTCTCTCTCCTCTGGAGTTAGGGTCAACAGGGCAAAGTCCAGAGTGGACCCTAGAGGCCTAGCAAGATCTTCCAAAGTCAACCCCAGTAAGGAAAGAAAGCTCTCAGCTGCAGAAAACTCACCCTCATCTCGGGCCCTCCGTCCAGGCAGAAATGCCACGACAGCCAGCGGAGAAGCGAAAGCTCCTCCCTCACGAGAGCCCCCAAGTCTAGACCCTCTGATACTCGAGCATTGAGACATAGCAGGGAGGAGACGACGAGGAAGCGAGGTGGGTGGCCAAGATTCCTAACTAGAATCTCTCTTGGATGACATGTTTCACGAAGTTAAACACGACGGACTATGACAGTGATATTTATAAAAGAGAGCGACGGTTCGCGTGATGATAATAATTGCAATGATGAACCTAGAATGGGCGAATCCAACTGTTTGGCTTCCGAAAAGTCTACATGCAACCAACGGTTTAGTTCCTAAGAAGTTTTCAAGAAGGCGGTTAAGCTTCCCAAAATTGTTGAGCCAAGTCTTGAGAGTGCCAGGTTGGCAACACACGTTCATGCATTTAACAACCCTGCACCCCAAAACAAAAGCTCAGAAGAGATTAGATCGCAGAGTCACCCTGTGGACCAATAAGACGACGTCTATGAGTCCCAATCAGCCAAAGAAGCTTGGCCGCAGAAGGACCTAACGTGGTGTTCCGTCAGCAGGATCGTCTCTAACACAAAATCCTGACGAAAATAATTTTTTGAATGCCTCAAAAGTCCTGAACACACTAAACAATAGAAGTCTCAAGTCAGCACAAAACTTTACCCTCGATGGATGTGCAGCGCCACGTGTATAGCACAACTGGCCTCATGCATCCCAGACTCCATGAGTCCCATGCGTCTCTGGCACCATGTGTTCTAGGCTCCATATTGTCCCATGCGTCTCTGGCCCCATAATTTTGAGACTCCATGTGGTCCAGGCATCCCAGACTCCATGCATCCCATGCATCTTTGGCCACATGTGTTTCAGACCCCATGAAGGCCAAATCTTGTTTTTACGACAAGAGTGAATCTCTCCAAGCAAGTGCAGACTATGTGTCAAGCTGACCAAGTCACGCCCACAAAGGACGAGAACAAACTAGCTCTTCAGCAACTGAAAATCCCAACAAGCGCTTACGTGGCAGCTCGGCCTGCTCACGGTTACAACTGCACCCTGTTAAGAAGGGACACGTGGCACCCAACATTTATGCGACCTAACATATGTGCGCCCAGGGATGACTATAAATAACAGGGTACCACACTAATACAAAAATCTGTCTTGCTATCTGCGAACCTATACTCAAGCCAGAGAGAAGAACTTCTGCATCGGATCATCCACAGAGTAAAGAGAGTGCTATACGCCTAACCCTCTATTGTCACCCCAACAAAATAAATTTGTACTTAGATTGTATTCTATAACCTCTCTGTAATTTCTTTAGTTTAGTAATTAAATCAAGTTCTTTTAGTTCTCCTTTTGATTTAATGGCAAACACCAGCCTTAACCTTTAATTCTACCACAAATAGGAGTTCAAAAATCACACTCTTAGGCTTCAAGACCATGCTCCTAGATCCCACAGAAAATGGAGAAGAAATAAAGAAGTGGAGAAAGAAAGAAAAGATAGAGGAGAGAGAAAATCCATTCGTATATATAGAAGTGGTAATTTAATCGTGATCGTCCGATCTTTCACGTCAGTGTTCCATATCACGAGTTAAATCAATCTCGATCGCTCAAAATAAAACCAAGAAACCAACGAATAATAAGAAGATCGAATACTATTCACAAAAATATCAAAATAAAAATATCTCAAAAATATCTCAAAAGTGAAACTTTATCCATTAGACAAATTTTTCGTTGGTATGCCGTGAAATCCTGGCGGTAATCTGGTCAGTGAGTAAAGTTTAAGTTCTAAGTAAAATTCAAGATCCTGCGAGATCCAATAAAATAAAGTATATATATAATATAAAATACGTATCCATATACCAATACAAATGCGGCGAGACAAGTCTCATAACTCTCCCTTCTTTGAAAATTTTTGTCCTCAAAATTTTAATAAGGCTCCAAAACCTAAACAATAAAAATCTAGGCAAGTAAATAGAACAAGGAATACAAAAGCAACTAACTAATGCAAACAACTAACACACAAGATAGGACAAGATACGGAGATTACCAATAAGTATAGCTCTTGAGTCAAATAAATGCGGGTAACGAGCACGAATATCATCCTCGCGCTTCCACGTCGACTCACCTAGTGAGTGATGACCCCAAGAAGATCGAACAGTTGGATAGTCCGGTTCTTAAGAACCTTCTCCCTCCAGTCCAAAATAAACACGGACCTCTCCTCATACGATAGTTCAGTACTAATGACCAACTCTGAATAATCTAGGACATGGCTCAAATATGGACTATACCGAAGAAACAGGGATACATGAAAGATATTATGTACCTCACAAAGTAACGACAGAAGAGCTAATCTATAGAAGACATCTCCTACGTGCTCGAGAATATCGAACGGACCTATAAATCTAGGATTAAGCTTTTCCTCTATTCCAAATCTAATAACTCCACGGGTAGGCAAAATCCTAAAAAATACATGGTCGCCGACAGAGAATTCAAGATTTCTTCGATATGCTGACGATCCTGGGCTACTCTGGGATGCTCTCTGATCTTCCTTATTACCCCTAGTAACTGAGGAATCATCTTGGGTCCAAGCATTTGCTTCTCGCCAATATTATCTTAAGCTAAAGGTGATCTGCATCTCCTGCTATACAATGCCTTAAAGGGTGCCATTTTAATGCTCGCCTGAAAGCTATTATTGTAGGAGAACTCTACTAAGTACAAGTGATCCTTCCATGGGCCACTGAAGTCTAGCGTACATGATCAAAGTATATCCTCCAAGGTCTGAATTGTACACTCTGCTGATCGCCTCTCTACGGATGGTATGTTGAACAAAATCTCAAATGGGTGCCTAAACTCTGCTGAAGGCTCTGCCAGAAGTGGAAAGTGAATATGGAATTCCGGTCTGAGACAATGCTAACTGGCACACCATGCATACAAAAAATTTGCCTTATGTACATCTCTTCATATTATTTTGATTTTTAAATCGCTTAATTTGGAGTTAAATTAAAGATTTTATGGCCAAAACAAGTTTCAGAGCTTTGTTCTCAAACCTATCTGGCGGGGACGATGAGCAGTGCCACACACATGGCACCGTGCACATAAATTCTGCCGTGTGCAATACGATGTGCATGGATTTCTTACCATGCACATCACTCTCTTGTCGCGCGTAATATGCCGTACAATTTATTCCTGCCGCGTCCAGTGCGCTGCGCATAGATTTCTTGCCGCCTTATACATCGTGCGCACCACTTCCTTGCTGCACGTATCGATGTGTCGTGCACATCGATGCCTCGTACAAATTACTTTCTTGTCACGAGCAATGCATCGAACATGGATTTTAGGCTGCGTGAATTGCGCTGCACATGGAATTCTTTCCACGGTTAGTGTGAGATGAGGAAGTTATGCCCGTTTCCTAATCTTTTTGTAGATCTAAATTATAAAAGTTGTTGATCATTGTCTTGCCTTTCCAAATCTTTTTGGATTGCCTCATTTGGAGTTCGGATGAGGAAGTTATGTCTAATTTCCTAAAATGTGTCAAAAATCTAATTTTGTGCAATTTGGCATGTTTGATTATTTTGTACATTGTTGCTATATTCTTCAATTATTTTGCTTTCTTAACTTAAACTTTGGCGTTTAAATAAAATGCAAGTTTTTCTTAAATGCTTTAACCTGATTGAGATAATTACAAGAATATGGATACCTGAGCAAGGACTACGATTATACTAAAATTGTGAACTTCCAGAACTTGACATGTACTGATATTCCTGATTTTGGCTTGACGCAGTGCACTCATGACTCGAGATTCTTGTACTGTCCTGATTAAGGCTATTAGTAGCACTAGTGTTGCATGACTTATTATTCCGTAGTTGATTTTGATTGTACCTGTCAACCTATTGTCAAGTCTTTCATCATGTCTAAGGCAAATTCCTAAGTACCACGGTCAGAAATCTTGATTAAACTGATCAGGTTAATAAATTCAATTTTATACCTAAAATCATTTAGAAAAATTTCCTGGCTACATGCAATACCAGGAATCCCAGCGACACCATTGGATTTGGAGCTCCCTGCCATGAGGGACATACTTCCAACATACCATCGAGGGTTGCATTACAAGTAAAGTATCCGTATATGTTAATTATATTATATATCTCGTACGTCTGGATGATCCAGATGGACTGCAGGATGTTAGGCTGTATGAAATTTTAAAATTGCATGTAATTGTAATTAGGACCATGATAACCTTAGTTAGCTAATGGTAGAAAGCCGTAGGACATGATTGGCCGTGATTGCTTGATTTTCTAGTCTAGTCCTATTTTGCTTTATCAGTTACTAATCTTAAGTAGTAACTTGAGCACTGATTAAAAATACTCTCCAAAACTGTTAAACTGTTAGATTACCTGTTGCACTTATTTATTAATTTTCTTATGCTATGTCTTATTGATTTGTCTGCATGCTGGTTTTAGTTCCTAAGTTGGCTCCCTTGTGGTACTTTGCTATTTTGGGGTCTCATTCTATTGGTTTTGTATGGCCAGGTTTTGGAGCAGAACTGCAAGATCTTTCGCACCTTCCTCCACATGGTGAATACCCGGAGCACCAGAGAAATGGAGTGGGTTTCTTCTTCATTCACCCACTTATCATTATAAATTATTCTTTTGAGGTATTTAACCACCGAGCACATGTTTAACTGATGTTCTTCTGAACTTGTTATCTAGCCTAAAGGGCAGGAAATGATTGACATATTCTAGACTATAGCTAGAGTTGATCATGTATAACTTTACTCTTGATAGTTGTCATGCCCAGTAACGGAATACAGAGACGGACATTGCCAGCTCCCCAGTACAAGGTATAAAATATCGTACGACAGTCACGACTATAGAAAGATAAGGGGGATGCATACCACAATCAAGTTTTCTAGGATCTCAGAACAACTATGTCTCAATCATTCAAGCAAGTAACAACAACATAGAACATGTAAGATAAAGCCGTAAGGCATCCCAAATACTCCATCAAAATGTTATAGGAATCTAGCCATCAAAATGTTAGGCTAGCAGAGTGTCAATAGTTACACAACTGAGATCAGATGTAATCCGATTATGATAGAGTTATAAAAAAGGATCTGATGTCCAGACAAGCCGGCTAACAAGTGACGGCGGCTAAACGCTCAAAATAGAAGAATGTACAATATAAGAAGTAATCAAGAAACCCACTCGTGCCTTTCAGTGACATCCTCAGATTGTGCCATTTCGAGCAGGGCTAACTGAGCCAATATTATTTAAGTAGGAATCATAATCCTACCATTCCCCCATAGGGCCACCACGCTATTGTCGCACCAGTCCCCCGTAGGGATACTGTGCTGTTAAATCAGTAACAATTTCAATCTTCCTATAGAGAAAATGTTGGCTTGGTTTAAATATAAAATTTTGAATATTGTACTCCATTATATGTGGATGATATACAATATCCATGGTGGCGAGCCTTGTACACCATGAAAATTATTACGGAGTGGCCATCACGCACGATCTCGAGATACCATTTTCTCCCCATGTTCTAATCAGCATTTATATTTCCTAATTAACCCTATAATGATATAAAATTCCCTGTCGTGACCACATGAATATTTCCCTTAATGATGTCGTACAGAGTACATGCATATTTGATATGAATCTATTTAATATTAGGAGTGAAGTCTGGATTTACCCCAATGTGGATGTAACATTCAAACAAGCAATAACATAGCCACGTATGGTTTTGACCCATTATCATTTTTGTGCCAAGAATTCAAGAATATAATATTATGCACCGAGCATGAATCATCATGTCACGTTTAGTGTTCATGTTGGCCAATATCCCACACTAAGTGTACAATAAGCCGTTATAAACAGGCAAGCAGGAAAAATGTATCAGCACGAATAAAATAACCAAGTCAGGGTACCCAACCTATTAGTTGGTCACATGAGTTACTTTTTGATTAAGTCAGGAGTCATAATTAATTAGGAATTTAATATCTCATATGATTGAGTCATGGTCATGAAGGCCTCATTAATTCCTCAAGTTATGGGATTATAGATCATCAATTATGGTTAAGTTCAACTAATCTAGAATAGGCATCAAGTGTACAACAGGACCTATACATGCACTATCAATCACAAGAAGTTCTGGGTCGGCATACTTTGCAAGTGCCAAATAGTCTAGTCAGGAATAATGGCTAATAGAATGCGCGAGCTGCCAACTATATAGTGCACAAACCTATAATACTAGATCACAAAAGTCATGGCACATAAGCCTATAATATGGCGTACAAAATCATGGATTCGGGAATAGGCATTATCTACACATGCAAGCAAACTGGCACACAAAGTTGTTAATAGAGCAGCAGGAAGATGCATTGCACTATAAAAATGCAAAATAACTACAAAACACGAGTCCCCAGACGGCGCGAAAGTCGAAGGCACGACAGTCGAGGGAACGACAGTCGAGGGCCTCGGGAATCGAGACATGCCAAAGTCAAAGGTTGCTTATCGATGCTGAATCGAGCAAGAATGTGCCAAGAGATAAGAGTGCGCCGGGTTATTAATCCATCAAAAGTGAACCAAAGGCCATATATACATAAGGGCGACGCACTTTTGCTAGTTTAATCCACAACGTGAAAATTTTTGTCGGCCTGTAAAAAGTGCACCGAGTAATAGGAAGTTGATAAAAGTGTGATAAAAGTTTGCCTGGCACACTTTTGCTTGGTTCGTTAGTTAGTACATCAATTGTGCGTCAGAGGCTGAAGTCTTCAAAAAGTGCGCAAAGAAGGATTTTTCTATGAATTTATCCCCTTGACATACTTTTGCAAGGAATTAACAGTACTCTTAAAGTACACATGAGTTATGGACTGCGGGTCATACTCAACATGCGCCCATGATGCAAATCCTCCTTTGTACTTCTTGGCACTGTTCTTCTTCTTCAATCGAACCACCATTGATACACTCAGATCTCAAGCTTGAGACTATGACAGTGCTCCATTCCTTAAGCAATAAGAACCAAAAATCAAGGAAAATCCCAAGCTCAAAATCAGAAACAACATATTTTGAAAATATCTTATTTTTTGGGGAGATTATTCCCTAAGAAAATATACTCATGAAAACCCTCATAATAAAACCAAGATATAAACTATTAACCACCTCAAATATGAAAGCTCCAAGAATAAACTATAATCAACACACTACTAGAAACTAATTAAAATAGAATACTAGGAATAAAACTATAGCCGATCATATTTCTTTATATTTATAAGGTGTACTTGTCTATGAAGAAAACTAGGAGCAAAACAAGAAAAATGAACAAGTAAGGAGAGAGAATGAGAACAATGATATATATAGGCAAGGGGTTGATAGTGAACCGTCGAATCTCTCTAACAAATCCAAGCCACACGCCCTACCTAACACTACCACACACTCGATACTTAGCCAATGTGCGCCAAGCTCCATTCATCTATGCGCTTGAAGTATACTCAAAGTGCGCCAAAAATAAAAATACACCAAAAGTGCGCTAACTTGAGTATATTCCGAGTTTATGGGATAGGGGAGTGACACTAGTTCTAAATTTTGTACAACTAGCTTCATGATTATCTATGTATTTATAGTTTGGGACACCTTGCTATTATATGTCTGATGATTATACATCTTGTAACTTATTATTTGCTTATGATTGAGACACATAGGATTGCTTCACCCAGGAGTGACTGTTGGATTGTAGAGTAAATCCTCACATGTCTAGATAGCAGTGACCGTATCTTGGGATATAGAGTACTCTGGTATACGTAGTTGGCTTTGTCTACCGCCGCTCTCCTATATTTTGGTTCTGGGGCATGATACGATTTTAGTAGTGGCTCATGCAGATCTGACAATTCAGAATATATAGGGGATTACCATGTTTAGATGTCTCAATCATGTAACTCTTTGATCTTATTTTCCTGTTACTCTATATTTTTAAATCTTGACATGTTATCTGCTTGCTTCCTTGATCAATCTTGTCCCTTCCCTTTGATCGTTGTGTCCTTTATCTTTTAGGGATATTGTTTCTGGTCCTTCCAATCATCCAGTCAGAGTTCCCCCAATGGCAGGACATCATCCAGCAGACCAACAGACCCTTGAGGTTCAGCCTCAGCATTCCGGGGCTGGGTCCAGAACAGCTCAGAATAAGAAACCCCAGTCCCAGGCAGTACCTTTCGTTGTAGCAATTCTACCCATGTAACCAGTACCTGATACAAGAGAGAACAAGAATGTGCTACTTGGTATCCTCAGAGAGTTACTATCATCTCAAGGATGTTAGGATGGTACCCTCATACGGTCAATGCAAGTGGCTTTAGAAAGCGGCAAACATCAAGCCAATAACTCGACAAGCAACTTTAAGCGCCTCCAACCCTCGTATTTCTATAGCAACGAGGAGGCGATTGCATCAGATGCTTGGCTTCATGACACTGAGGCTATTCTAGAGGCAGCTGGAGTTCTGACTAGGAAACAAGTGGCAGTGGTGCAACTATAGTTATTGGACTTAGCCCAATACTGGTGGGCAGCACAAGCTGTTTCCTTGGCAATACCTGTCCTATAGGAAGTATTCAACGAGAGATTCCAGATGAGGTACATTGACGTAGTGTCACATTATGATATGCAGCAGAGATTCAACAACTTAAAGCATATGGTTAGGAATTTCGACGACTATGTGGCAAAGTTCTGCAGACTTAGTCGGTTTGCTCCCACCTTGGTGGCGACTGAATTAGATGGAACAAGGAGGTTCTAGCAGGGACTCCACCAAGAGATAATCTTGGCAGTGGAATAATATGAGTTCCAAATATTTGATGCCGTGATACGAGGGCGAAGAGGCATGAGTACACCTCTCAGAGGATTGTAGATAGAGTTGGGGGCCGTAAGAGGTCTCACACCTCTAGGGATTCTTATACACAATCTTCAGCACCAGCTTTAGTAGTGCAAGCTTTAATGATTGGTTCTCCGACAAGGCAACTTCGACAATCTCATTCCAGCAGCCAGCCCAACCGCGTCCTTAGCAGCAGAGATTATCATCTTAAGTGGGGTTTTCTCAGTGTGGAAAACTATGACATATTTTATCAGAGTGCTATAGAGCACTAGTGTTGTGCTTGGTTTCTGGAGCTTCAGACTATGGAGTGGGATCTTGCCTACGTAGAGCCAGTTTATTGTCATCTTCCCCGATAGATCCACAGTACAGAGCACCAGTACCGATTCAGCTGTATCAGGGTCTGAGGGCTTTGTCGACCCAATCTCAAGTATTCCAGCAACATAGACCACAACAACAGGGTCAACTCCAGGTTAGAACAACATCACCGAGACATGAGCAAGCAAGATTTGGTGTGTTAGAGCAGATTTTGGCTGAGGGCAGTCAAGTCGAGGGTATGTTTTAAGCTTCTTCTAGTTTATCTATCTTTTGGGTTCCATATTCGGTGAGTGAAGATGAGTTCCTCGTCTCACTCCTCCGCCTTCATATTTCATGATACGTGATAGTTGTCGTATGTTCTTTGGCATTCATGTGTCTTGACTACGGAGGTACGTCCTGGACAGAGTTATGTTCTTGACCAAGTCATTGGTACCAACTTATTTTTATATTTGATCCTTGTCCATTTTGTGAGTTAGCATAGGCCAGTGAGGACGAGTTCCTATTTTAGCTGACCTTGGAGACATATTTATTAATATGCCTCCAGCTATTCTCTTATTCTGATTGTGTTATTGTTTGTGCATTTATTTATATTACTGTTGCCTTTTATTACCTGTCTATATGCCTTGCTTTATGTTATTGAGATAGCTTTATTTTCTGGAGCATCTGGATTTGGTTTCCAGCTCAACTAGTTTTAGTAAAATTTCGAGTATAAAATTTTTCTATGGAGTGGAGAGTTATGAGACTCGTCTCACTATTTTCATATTCGTATCTGGTAGACGTATATTATTTTTGTATAATTATATCCCGTATATTTTTGGAATTTCTTGTAGCTTTTGTGTAATTTCCAGATTTTGCATAGTGTAAGTCACCCATCCCTTATATATTGCCCTTTTTTTTCTCTCTTCTTCATTTCCTTTTTTTTTTATTTTCTTCTCTTCCCTCTTCCTTCATCTTCCTTCTTCTCCTTCACCCGCAGCATGGGGGACGACCTTGGCCGTAGACTGCAGGGTATGTTGCTCTATAAAATTTCTAAATTGTATGTGATAGTAATTGGGATTGTGATAACCCTAGTTTGCTAACGGTAGCAAGCCATATGACATTATTGACCGTAATTGTTTAATTTTCTAGTCTAGTTATGTCTTGCTTTATCTAGTTACTGATCTTTAGTAGTTACTTGAGTACTGATTATAGATACTCTCCACAACTGTTAAACAGTTAGATTATCGGTTGCACTTATTTACTAATTTCCTTATGCTATGTCTTATTGATTTGGCTACATGCTAGTTTTAGTTCCTAAGTTGGCTCCCTTGTGATACTTTATTATTTTGGGGTCTGACCCCACTGGTTTTGTTTACCCAGGTTTTGGAGTAGAACCATAGGATCTTTCGTACCTTCCTCCAAATGGTGAACACCCGGAGCACAAGAGGAATTGAGTGAGTTTCTTCTTCATTCGCCTACTTATCATTGTAAATTATACTTTTGAGTAGTTTAGCCATCGAGCACTTGTTTAACTCATGTTCTTATAAACTTGTTATCTAGCTTAAAGGGTAGGACATGATTGGTATATTATAGAGTATAACTAAAGTTGATCATGTATAACTTCATTCTTGCAAGTTCTCTATTTTGTACAACTAACTTCATGATCATCAATGTCTGGTAATTATACATCTGGTAACTTGTTGTTTGCTTGTGATTGAGAAACTTAAGATTGCTTGACCCAGGAATAACTATTGGATTATAGAGTAAACTCTCACATGTCTAGACAGTCGTGACTATATCTCGGGGTATAAAGTAATCTGGTATACATAGCTGGCTTTGTCTACCCCTGCTCTCTCGTATTCTGGTTTTGGGGTATGACAAATTGGAATCCATAATATACAAGATATATGATTATCAAAAGCATGATAGTAAAGCATCCCTGTCATACCCCAGTACCAGAATATAGAGATGGACATGACCACCTACCCCATACAATGTGCTATATGTCGTACGGCGGTCACAATTGTATAAGACAAGGGGGTGCATGCTACAATCAAGTCTCCTATTGTCAAAAACTTTTATGTCTCAATCATTCAAACAAGAATCAGTAAACATAGAGTATATTTGATAAAACAATAAGGCATCCCAAATACTTTCTCAAAATATTCTGGAGTCCAGCTATGCAAAAATAAGAAGGTGGAAGAGTAACAAAAGTGCATGATAGTGATCAGCTGTAGTCGAATTTAATACAATCAGATGGAGGTGGCTAAACACCAAAAAGAAGTGAATCTGCAAGACGAGCAGGGAAGAAGAAAACCCACTCGCTATCCCCTACGTCCATAGTCCTGGTGCACGCCATGAGTTGGAGAAAAGTACGCTGGATCCTCGGGTGCTGGCTCAAAACCTAGCCAAGCAAAACCAGTGGGGTTAGACCCCAAATAGCAAGTACCAGAAAGGAAGCACAAAATAGAGAAACAAATATCCAAGGAAAATATATGATAATACATAGGTTTTGTGTCATAACTTAGGTCCCTAGCATATCCTAGCACTAAGGCTCAACCCTACAACCAAATAAGGACATGGGTTGAACCCTCACACTATGATAGTCCATTTTTCTAGGCTACTAGCTGAATAGATAAAATCATAACCAAGTCTATTTCTTATATCGACTAATCATTTATATGACTTGCTATTTTATGGAGTCTGAGGTTAAGAATAATGCATAATAAGTATCCTCAGATCACGCCAGTACCGAACATGAGCTAACCGAACCAATATAATAAAATAAGCACTTGCAGGATGCACCAGTCCCTCGTAGGGACACTGCACAAAAAATATGATATTAGCGGTTCCAGTGTTCCTATATTGAAATAATGGCTCGGCATAATTATAGTCAGATACTGCACTCCACTAAGGCAGATGATATACAGTATCTGTGGTGGCCAGCCCACATCGTACTTAGAATAAATTTTTGTGGGAAGGTTCATTGGCATGATCTCGAGATACCGTTCTCTCCAAATATTACTACCACTTTTAGTTACTTAATTAGCCCTATGTTGTGCTTAAAATCTCAAGGCACGGTAACATGAGAATTTTTCTTAAGATGTCATACAAATTACGGGCACGCTTGATATGAATCCATGGAAGTCAAATCTGGATTCACCCGAGCGTGTATGCAACACTCATACAATCAATAACCTAGCCAAGTTTTGGTAGTTTGACTCACTTATTATGCCCGTACTAGGAAAATAATGTGTATATATATATAATATCACACGTTCAGGGATTTGGAGGCATTCTTGATGTAAAACCCAAATATAATCACTTAATACGTGACAAGATGTGTCACACCTCGGTGCACATTAAAACATAAACAATAATTCAGGCAATAGTCGTATCAACACAGATACAATATTCGAGTCTAATTACCAATTATACATTAGGTCACATGAATCAAGAAATATTTAATCAACAAACAGGGCCGTATGGGTCTCTAGAACGCATGGGAGGTCAGACCGCATGACAATCCTGGCTGCATGGATCACTTGGTCGCATGCCTATGGTTAAGTCTACTCCTTGGGACAAGCGATAAAGTAATAGTCAATTAAATAAAATATTCATGTGTGATATAAAGTGACTGATGTGACTGATATGACTGATGTGATAAGCCAAAAAGTATGTCAGGCAGAAAAGACAAAATCAAAGAAATAAGTGCCAATGGTTAAGAGCCATACGTCCAAGAAAATAGTGGCTTCTTGCTCTCCATGCCGCATGGAGTTCTCTAGGACTTAGCAAAAATTTTATTCGTTCAGGGAGTTAAAATGCAAGGTATTCAAGGATACTTGTGTAAATCAGCAGACAAACGTTTAACAAGATGAACGTATGCTGTCAGTATGTGACAAGAGTTTAGGCTGCATAACCCTCTCGGACCGCATATCTCGGCCGCATATGCTCACTGGCCACATGGAAACTTCTTCTTCTCCAACAATAGGTTCGGCCATGACGAAAAAGCCCCAAAAAACTGAAATATTTTTTTGTCTATAAAATTCTCATTTTAAGTCCAAATCGGGTAAACCAAAAGCCAAAATACTCTAAATTGAAAGCTCTATTATGAAGCAAAAACTAATTTTCAAAGACACAAGTTTAATAGATCAAAATCAAGAAAAAAAAAATCATAAAACCCAATAAAATCCTAAGATTAGAAATATAGATCTATACTATTCCATCCCTCAAAACAGAAAACTCCATGAGCTAAAATTTCTTAGAAGCACATAATAAACATAATGGAACAATAATATGGAGGGTTTCTCCATTTCTCATATAATGTGTACTTGCCTATGAAATGGGAAGAGAAAGCTAAAGAAGGAGGAAAAATGAAGAAGTGAGGAGAGAGAGAAAATGTTGGATTATATATGGTTGGGTTTGTGGGTTGAACCAAAGTCTCTCATAAGTTGAATCAACCCATAAAATAAACCATAAACCAGGTTAAACCAAAGAATGGGTCTACTCTCCATGCACATGCAACCATGCTAAAATAAAAATAAGTTCTAAATACGTATATTAGAAACGGGGAGGGACAGTCCCAAACCAAATATATATAGATGATCTTGAAGTTGGTAATAAAAAATAAAGAACAAGCAAGAGTAATAGTCATACATGATCAGCTCTAGCCATGATCTAGAATATACTAGTCATATCTTGCCCAGAAGGTGATGTATCAGGTGTAAATTACGATCTAACAGGTGCTCGGACTAAATGCCACAAAAGAATATGTACAGTAAATGGGAGAACAAAATAGAAACTCACTCAATCGGTCTGGTACTCCAGGTGGTCACCATCCTCGGGATGGTACAAAATATCCTATGGCTCTGCTACTGGATCTGGCCAAGCAAAACCAGTGGGGTCAGACCCCAAATAACAAGTACCATAAAGGAGGCCAAAAACTATAAACTAAAACCAACATTCAATACAATTATAATATACTATGCAACAAATAACCACCAGAATATAAGAGCACCGTGAAACATAAAAATAACTGCTGATGTGAAAGCACTGTGAAACATAAAAATAACTGCTGATGTAAGTGAAACTGAGCACGTAAACACGTACATGCCATGTCTAGAAAAGGTGGCATACACAAGATCATGAAAAGGTAAAACAATAAATATATAAATGATAATAACCAAGAAAAAGTAAACATGTATGGGATAAAATCCATGAAAAGGAAAAGATAAGTCAGCAAGTAACAAGAAGATACATGAACTCCTCAAAATATGAACCATAACCCTTAAACCAAATAAGAACTAGTATTATGATTCTTTTCCATAGTCGTACCTAGTCTCTCGTCATTTACCGGAATGTAACCATGCGAGAAAAGAAAAGACACTAGGCAAGCATTAGTAACAATCGATAAAGCACAGCCAAGCAATATCTAGTACTTGTTATCATTAGCTAACTAGGTTTATCACAAAACCTAATTACTAGCAAATACAATCCTGAGAACCTCTCTATCGGTCACATGCCCTGTAGAATATTCAAGTTAAGCCCAGTCATAACTAAGCTAATAAATATAGTAGAACACTAGGCCTCAAAGCCTGCATACTAGAAAGTGGCACCACACGACTTTGAGCCTAATATGCCCCGCATAACGGCAAGCAAATAAACGTCTATATAGACATAATGTCCCACACGACGGTGAGCTGAAAATGTGTCCCGTACGACGGCGAGCAACAAGTCTACGAAGCAAGGTGGCTAGACAACTAGACTGCATGCAGCCTAGAGATTCTTCTATCCTAATGATCTATTTATTCACGCTAGTTATAATCCTTAACATTTTATTTCGGATTTTGGGTGTGGCATTCCTTGAAATCTATTATAGACATGATGCTCCCCGCAGGGATATGCGAGACCAGACAAAGTTTTAATAAATATACGCACGAAAAAGATAAGAATACAACCACAAGGATATAGACACGGCTAGCGTGCGATATAACAAGCTACAACATATAATATACTTAGAAAGTATCACGGGTGCACTACTATGAGTCACTGTCATGCATATAAGGGACAATAATACGAGTGCACTGCTATGAGTCACTATCACGCATGTCATATATAATGACTACGAGTGAACTGCTATGAGTCACTATCACTAGTATCTTGGAAAGTAATCATCCCCTAGCATACGAAAGACTAGTCACGAAAGTCATGGTCAAATGTATCTAGGGTAGTAATCAACCCCTAGCACAAGAGAATAGTCACGTAAGTCATGGTCACGCTAAGAAAGTATCACAACCAAACGAATAATCAAGAAAAGAAAAAGTAGGCAAAATTTGGGTCATTCGAATTATTCGTCAAATCTTCTCGGATCACCGTTGGATCATCTGATCTGTCACAGCAAGTTAATGGGACATAATTCTGATCATCCGACGGACTGCCGTGAATTACCTTCGGATCATCCGATTGGTCACAACAGGTTTGTGGGACAAAAATTGGACCATCCGTCTAACTTTCGTGGATCACGGTCGAATCTTTCGAGTGGTCACAGAAATCCAGACTTGGAATAATTTTGAGACTTGTTGGAGCAGTAAAACTCTGTTCTAACTTAAAATTTAGATTTTCAAAGGTCAAAATTGTATATGATCAAATTCTCGATATCTTGGGAGCATTTGATTGTAACAACATTGAGATTTAATAGATTGTTTCCTAGAAATACTGTAAAAGTAATTTTAAGGGAAAACTGAAACTTGTCCGAATTACATAAAACTCAAAGCTACTAGCATAAAAACTAGGCACGGGTCTCACGTAGCATATAAAAATATACACCAAGATGGAAAATCTAATATCTCTCTTAATATCGAGTCCAGGCTACTAGGGTCAAATCTAGGCTAAGCAGGAAAACCAAAACTGAGCCCAAATTAATTCTGAAACATGCACAAGGTTAAAAATTACTAGAGAAACATATTTAACAAAACTATTTTATTGAAATTCTAAGTAATAAAAAAAAGAAAATAGAAACAGCAATAAAATACTTTTGTTCAAGAGTTTGGCAAGATGTACTTGCCTCAAGTCAAGCTTCCAGCCTTAATCTTCAATTCTACCACCAAGAGGGGTTCAGAAATCATACTCTTATGCCTCAAGACCAAGATCCTAGCTCTCACGGGAAATGGAGAGGAAATAAAGAAGTTGAGCAAGAAAGAAAATAGAAAGAAGAAAGAAAATCCATCAATATATATAGAAGAGGTGATTTAATCGTGACCGTCCGATCTGCCACGTCAGCGATCCATATCACGAGCTAAATCAAACTCGACCACTCAAAACAAAACCAAAAAACTAATAAAAAATAGGAAGTATGGAATACTATTCACGAAAATATATAAATAAAAATATCTCAAAAGTGAAACTTTATCCGCCAGACTAATTTTTTGTTGGTATGCCGCGGAATGCCGATGATAATCCGGTCAGTGAGTAATATTTCAGTTCTATGTGAAATTCGAGATACCGCGTGATCTATTGAAACACAATATATATACAATATAAAATACGTTTTCATATAACAATACAGATACCGTGAGCCAAGTCTCACAAGTCGCATCCATGATACATACAATTGAGAACCTACTATCTAACACGAGTCCACGAGAGATCCACGATTAATTACAAGAAACTACGAGTCCAAGGATAAAAAATAAACAGGAAATTATGTTTGATGATCTATAAGATGGGTCCATATTCTGAACATTTTAAAGATGAGTCAGACACGAGGGCACTTGCCTAAACATGAATGCAAGTAATCGTGTCCTGTGATAAAGATCGTATAATGGGAATCTCGAATATAACTAATTTGGTAATTTCAAGCATAAGAAGTATCTAGGCGAATATCGAGCTCGATCGATAGCAACAGTCAGTTGTACCCGAGTCTGACTAGGATACCCGGAGCCTCGATGAACAAGCTAAAAAAATAATTACTATAATAAACATGATTTAATATTAATTAAAGTATGTTTGCCAAGTAATACTTGCATGATCCACATTCGAGAGAAGACAATGTGTCAAACAAGAACGTATTGGATAGGGAAGGACATGATAACCAATAACTACTGAACAATAGCCAAATCTCAAATTGAGAGTATCCACACCTCCATAATATTATGCTGAATCATATACATTATCCAATAGTACATAAATTTTAATTATAGAAATTCACCTCTTGAGCTAAACTGGGCCGACACGTGCCCCCACATGATACAAAAACTAAGAAAAGATGGTGTATATCCAAAATAGAAAACTATTCTGACAAACGGTACAATAATAATGCCACAAATTTGCCAATACTTTCAAATTACCGATAAATACTAAAATTGCTAGGCTCATGGACCCTATAAGAGGCACTTATGAAAAGGTTCACATAACTGGATGAAAATAATCTAATAGGTGTGAAAAATGATGTTGTGAATCTAATAACACTCACAATTTGAGGCCTATACAAAAAGATATGACTTCTTATTAGCACGATTGAAATAGAGAATTAACATGGATATGGGACAAATTCACCACGCTTGATCGACGAATCTCAAATTTGTCAACTCTTTCACGTCGAGGGATGCATTATGTGCATTTTAGAGCTAAGATGGTGTGATGATGTAGATCATAAGGGTAGGATGACATGGTAGAAAGTTATTCTCGGCTGAAAACAATGGAAGCTCTATGTTTTTGAATCTCGACCGATGGTTAGGACACACTCGATGACTCGACAAAAAAATGAGGAAGAAGGATAAGGTTGTAAGGGGGTTCTCTAGCGGTATGTCGATGCTTACAATAGTCTGCTGAAGCCATGTGAGTATTGCAACAGCTTTTTTGCTCTCACATTGATCGATAGAAAATGGGGTCTACTAGGAATGGGCACACAGAAGGGGGTGCTCCCGGCGGTAAGATGATTAGCTCGACAAACTTACTGCCATATACGTTATCCTCTTCTTCTTATACTGATACTGATTCGATGATGATGCAGACGGGATAATGTTTTACAGGGGAAGAAGGAGGAAGGATGGCAATATAAAGAAATGAGGGAGTGATGATTGGGTTGCGGTGGGCTCAATAACATTGTAGGAAAGGGGGGATTGTAGAGGGCAACAATGTACACACAGAGGCAGAGAGAGAGAGAGAGAGAGAGAGAGAGAGAGAAAAAAGTTTAGTTTGAATTATATTAAGAAATTACTTTAACTATCTTAGGATTAAAAATTAAGATTAATTATAAATCTAATTAATGAAACTCAATTAGGAATTGATTTAAATATAAAAAATAGAAAAGGACAATAGTAATAATAATAATAATAAAATAATAATAATAATAATAATGTACTACTACTACTACTACTACTACTACTACTACTACTACTACTACTACTAATAATAATAATAATAACATTAATAAAAATGATAATTTTACTAATAATAATAATGACGTGAAAATTTTGAAATAAATGGCTAAACAAATGCTAAATTGGAAAATTTTAAAATACGGGTGCTCATAAGGAGGCAATAATCATAGGCCGTATATACGAGGGTGGATATGGGAGGGAGGTTGTAGGTGACTAGGAAAGGTGAACATGAGAGAGGTAGGTATTGTAGGTGCATAAAGAATTATATATATATAAATCTTTAAATATTAAATACAAGAAACTACTGTTTTTACACTAGTGTCATACTAATGTTAAATGATCAAATTTTGTATCACGCGAAGATCCTACGAGTTGTGTCTCCCGTGTAGGCTACTTCCTACGAAGGGTAATATAGATTTTGGGGTCGTCCTACGTCACTAATGTCCAAACTATAGTGAAGTATCCTAATAAAATAATTGGGTTTTAATTGATTTTAAAATAATCAAAACTAAATTCAATAAATATAAAATACACACAAACGACCTATTTTTGGGTTAGGGGGTTTACATTTATAGATGTAAAACTTTGGATTCTATTGGTTGTATATGTATTGTCCCATTTCGCACGGTACATTATAATGGCTGGTTGGTATGAAGAAGCCATGTTGGACTTGGATTTAATGCAGAAAGATCACTCATGAGGCTATGAGATTGTGACGATAAGTCACTTAGATAAAGGTAAGTAGTGTTGGTTCTTCAATCTTTTATCTTTACGCTTAACCAAATAATTTATTATCATCTTTTTGTAAGCTATTGCTTAATGTTACCTAGCAAGAAAATCGAGAAAGATAAAGAAAGATAAATAATCATATTTCTATTAACCTATGTTGTTATAAAGGATATGTTATGATAAATCCCTGGACTAGACAATTAGTATGATGAGCTACGGCTCGAAAGAATATGTCAATAAAGATGAGAACTGTGGTATATTTTTATGAAATATTTTTTTATTAGTAAAGTTACATATGCATGCAAGGTCATGGACAACTTGTGCACAAGGTTTAGGTTCCTTGAAATGGTACTCTGGAGCCACATACCCACTTTATCCTAGGAGGAACACAATAGTGCTGACGGACTAGCATTGGAATTAAGGGACATTCAGTAGGTCTCGCTACCTGCACGGCAAGGGGCACCATAGATTTCAGGATAGTCGAGTTGGCTTAAGCCCATTGACCTTCATATAAACATGATGCATGCTAACGATGTCTTATATAGGCAGAGTAAGTTATTACTCATTTACAGGGATGGCTATACGATTGTGGGTAGAAATACCAAATGGTGATAACATATATTATTTACATTCCTGTCATATAAGAGTAATATATATGCTTTACATTCATGTCAGATAGGCGTAATGTATATGCTTTATATTTTTGTTAGATGTGAGCTGTTAATTGACCCTAAGACAACAGAAAAAGATCACTATTATAATGTTCCTACATATAATTACTTACTGTTAATTTTAGGTAAGTTTGGTCAGCCCTCTCACTAGTACACGATAATGATTAACCCTTATTTGTGGGAATCCATATGTGTTGGAGATTTACAAATGTAGTGAGTAGCTTTGACGGTTCTATGGCATCAAAAAATTATTGGGTGAGCAGAGGCACTTCCGTTATAGAGGTGGTCTTCTGATATAAATGGCATAATGTATAGAATATTGTAATTCTTTTGTACTAATGATATTGTAAGCCAAGTCAGCAAATTCAATGTAAGCCTATTTGGCAAGTATTCTAGTTGGCTATTAAGAGCCTTGTATTCCACTACAAGTTTTGTAATCCACCGTTTATATCAATAAACAGAGATATTTTTTATATTATTGTTGCATTAAATTTATCTGTTTAATTTTTTCTATAATTTTATTGTTTTGAAGAAATATTATTCGCTCTGTTCATTTTGTCTTGTACAAGTACAATCTAACTTGTATGACATCACATCCAGTAGGTACTATTCGATCCTCCGGGATCAAGAAATGATTGAATGATATCAGAGTACTACTTTATCTCTTTGGTTTCTTATTCTATTTATTTCGATTCTAAGTTGCTTTTGTTATTACTCAGAGTTGCTTCCACAAGTATTCTAAGTTGCTTTCACAATTGAAACTACATTGACCCTCCTTGTTACTCACTGGATATTCCATATAATATGTCTAAATATAGAGTGATGTCATGAATGAATTTATTGATACTAATGATATCAAGAATCACCAACAATGAATTAATATAATAATAAAACCAGTTAATTAGTGAGTGATGGTTTGGTTGCAAAATTAAAAGTTATTTGGTTGTTGCGAACGAACCAAAGTATATAGAGAATTGTGCCCTTGACCTTAGCTAAATAATAGCAATTATATGCTAATTTCAAGGATAACACTAGTGATACAGGAATTGTGCTTAATGGGATGAATAGTTTGTATATGTGCATGCAGGTTTAAAGGATAAGATGTGTCACAAAGTGACGAATGCTGACCCCTAGACATTTTGGTTGTGTGAATATTGGTTGTCGGATTGGAATGGAATACTTGGTTTATAGTTTTATCTGGCAGTTCTTGCAAGATTGCGAGGGGTGGGATTCAAATAAAGATTGAGATGTACAAGACATGATAGACATTGTCGGAAGATAATGTAGCCGTATGGATTAATTAACCCCTATTGTATAGCTTTAGATGGTATGACCATTGATGTTAGATGATTTATAATACGGTTATAGGACTGGTGTGTCACGCCCCGAGGCGTCCCCCGAGTCGTGACCGCCGTGCGGGCCTGGGGTTGCGCCCGCACAAGGCTTTACTGATTTGCATAGCAAGCACATATTCAGAGTACGCAGATAAATTGAAACACAGATTTGAAACATAGAAAAGTTCTCTTTATTGATAATGAACATCTATTACAAACTCCTGAACGAGTCAGCTAATATGCCGAACGGCTTACAAAAGGGTTGACTCAAAATGAGATAGCAGTCCTGTACATTACATCCTTTTATAAACTCAAAACGATAAAGACCTCCAGGCTGGAGGATCGCTTTGCCACGGAGCTGCATTTGTGTATGAAGAGTTGCAGGCTCCTGACTCTAAAATGCTTCGGGGGCGCGGTGAAGATGCGCCAACAGCTGGACTGGATCGGGAAAGACGACTTCGGCTCCTCGCCCGGTTCGCCTTAGTGCGGAGAACCTGTTTCAACGAGGGTCAGCATATCGAAACATGCTGGTGAAGGCGAGCTAGCCGAACTATACCAATCAATACGTTGTTTAGTGAAGCATGCATATTTGTGGGTTTCTATCTTGCCTTAGTTCATTTACAGTTAAGCAGCATATTGAATTTACTGAAATGAACGTGCCACCGTTAGGTAGATTTTACCTGACCGTCTGAATTACCTGCACAATACTTACCATGCCTTCCCTGCCACGGAGACACAAGTTAGTATGCAACAGGTTTAAATATACAAGATGATCACTGGCTTGGTTGCCATAATGGACGATAGTCTTTGACGAGAATGGCGTGCAACGAAAGTACAAGGGGCATTGCAAGCCATTCCGCCAAGAACAAGAGACTAAATAATAGGTCTCGCCCGGACCGGATCGATGCCAGTGCCCCAGCATCGTCCGCAAGACCGTTACCCTGTGCACTGGTTGTCCATGATCGAACAATATACAAGTAACAAGTTTGTATTTGAGGCAACAAGAGTACAAGACAAGCGATTATACAAGACAAGCAATTCATGATCCATTCCCAAACGAACAAGCATGCAGTTAAGTATCCGTTCACGAAATTATTGACAAGCATATAAACCAAGTCTATTTTCTTTTATCTTGGTTTCTTTTATTATTACTTGGTATCGTTTGATCGGGGCATAGAAGAGTGCAGATTTATTAGCTGTGAAGCTTGGAAGCAGGACTAGCTAATCGGGTTGGTAGCCACTCACTTAGATTTTGGAAATAAGAAGGAAAGAGGCGCTTCACGACTCCGCTCGCAAGCCACCTACTGCTCGTTCACCTGCACACGAACAGCTCGATTAATCCTTCTTTCTCTCTTTCCAAGTCTCGAAATAGAAGTGCAAGTCAATGAACGAAAATAATGAAAACCATCGAAACCGTTCAAGGAAAACAAGCAAATCCCAAAACCAACTCAAAGCACGAAAGCAACAAGCGACATCGAAAACCGAGGCAATAAAAGATAGCAGCGGAGAGGTCCCTCCTGACTCTGCCGCTAAGCCGATCCTTGGGGCGCAGTCCACTGAATATGGGAATCGATTCCGAAGAAACAAATCCATAACGAGGACGAGTTCTTAATTCAATCTATCCCGATCGAACGATACCGACTTGTGTTTCTTAGCCGCGCTCTCCGCATTGGGAGAACGGGGCGCTACATCCTACCCAACTAATTGGAAGTTTCGTCCCAAAACTTAGGACAGGACCTACCGTTAAGGATTATTCGGTCGGGGACGACGATCATGACTCAAGGAACAATTACGAACAGAATGGTCTGATCCGCCACAGGCTAGGCATAAACCAAGTTTCAGGCGACAATTATCGATTGCATGCCCCGTCTTTTTACAGAAACTACAAGGCTTGTTTGCTATCTGCTTTCTTCCATCATTGTGACGCTTTGTACCGTTGTTTCCTCTCTCGTCGTTTTGGCGTTTGTGACTGGATGTATGCACAGCGCCGATAGAAACGTGAGGATAGTGTGGTTCGAGCGACAGGGCCTGATTCATGACTTCACGCATTGTCCGATACTGAGGAACGGCTACATGCGAATGGATGACAGGGCATAGTCCACCTTCAAACCTTCTAGCTCGACTCGCTGCATCAGGTAAATAGGCCCTAGCGAATTTGGAGAGTCGGTTGAACTCGGCGGAGTACTCTTTAACTGTCATGCTGCCTTGCCGCAGCTGCACGAACTCGTTCTCCATCTGGCGTTGGACTGGAGGGGGTACATACTCCTCTTCGAACGCGGCACGAAAAGTCGTCCACGAGATCGCCTCCTCTCCGTGATCAAATTGGAGAGATTGTCGATGCACGTCCCACCAATCGTGTGCGTTGAGGCAGAGCTGTAGTTGCGCGCAGGAGACGCGCTTCTCTTCGGGGACCTCTAGCAGAGCGAAGTGATCTTCAAGTTCGGCCAACCAATCTAGAGCTACGACTGGGTCCTCAGTCCCGTTGAATGGGGTGTTGCAGACTTTCTTGAAGTGGCCAAAGTCGAAGGCAGTCACGTCCCTCGCTCTTGGAATTTGCGGTGTCTCTACTTCAAGCACGGGCTGCTCCACCGGAGTCGTTGTTGTTGCGGCGGAATGGTTGGCAGCCAAAGTCTGAACGATCTGATGCAGGATATCTACCTACTTCTGTTGGACTGAGAATCGTGCTTCTATATTATCTTGAAACTTGAGCTGACTCTCTTCCGCTCGCTTCTTGGCCCGTTCATGGCGAGCCTCGTCCCTTTGTTGGTTTTCCCCCAACATCTGCAATATTTTCTGAACGGGATCGATGCTTGGCGTGGCTCGCTGGCTTCTTGAACTTCCCGAAGTGCCCGAACTACTCCCTTGGCCTTGCGTTTCGTCCGGGACTTGCGCTGCAGATTGCGCGGGTACCATTCCTTCAAAAGAAGGTAAATTACATTAGGATCATAATGTATTATGGACTTATTGCATGAATGTATCTCATTTTGGTCTAGCGAGTTCAAGAGTTCGCACAGGAATTTGATCGTTAAAGGAACTTTTCCAGCACGAAGTCTAAGGAACTTTGAATCTATGCTCTGATACCACTATGTCACGCCCCGAGGCGTCCCCCGAGTCGTGACCGCCGTGCGGGCCTGGGGTTGCGCCCGCACAAGGCTTTACTGATTTGCATAGCAAGCACATATTCAGAGTATGCAGATAAATTGAAACACAGATTTGAAACATAGAAAAGTTCTCTTTATTGATAATGAACATCTATTACAAACTCCTGAACGAGTCAGCTAATATGTCGAACGGCTTACAAAAGGATTGACTCAAAATGAGATAGCAGTCCTGTATATTACATCCTTTTATAAACTCAAAACGATAAAGACCTCCAGGCTGGAGGATCGCTTTGCCACGGAGCTGCATTTGTGTATGAAGAGTTGCAGGCTCCTGACTCCAAAATGCTTCGGGGGCGCGGTGAAGATGCACCAACAGCTGGACTGGATCGGGAAAGACGACTTCGGCTCCTCGTTCGGTTCGCCTTAGTGCGGAGAACCTGTTTCAACGAGGGTCAGCATATCGAAACATGCTGGTGAAGGCGAGCTAGCCGAACTATACCAATCAACACGTTGTTTAGTGAAGCATGCATATTTGTGGGTTTCTATCTTGCCTTAGTTCATTTACAGTTAAGCAGCATATTGAATTTACTGAAATGAACGTGCCACCGTTAGGTGGATTTTACCTGACCGTCTGAATTACCTGCACAATACTTACCATGCCTTCCCTGCCACGGAGACACAAGTTAGTATGCAACAGGTTTAAATATACAAGATGATCACTGGCTTGGTTGCCATAATGGACGATAGTCTTTGACGAGAATGGCGTGCAACGAAAGTACAAGGGGCATTGCAAGCCATTCCGCCAAGAACAAGAGACTAAACAATAGGTCTCGCCCGGACCGGATCGATGCCAGTGCCCCAGCATCGTCCGCAAGACCGTTACCCTATGCACTGGTTGTCCATGATCGAAAAATATACAAGAAACAAATTTGTATTTGAGGCAACAAGAGTACAAGACAAGCGATTATACAAGACAAGCAATTCATGATCCATTCCCAAACGAACAAGCATGCAGTTAAGTATCCGTTCACGAAATTATTGACAAGCATATAAACCAAGTCTATTTTCTTTTATCTTGGTTTCTTTTATTATTACTTGGTATCGTTTGATCGGGGCATAGAAGAGTGCAGATTTATTAGCTGTGAAGCTTGGAAGCAGGACTAGCTAATCGGGTTGGTAGCCACTCACTTAGATTTTGGAAAGAAGAAGGAAAGAGGCGCTTCACGACTCTGCTCGCAAGTCACCTACTGCTCGTTCACCTGCACACGAACAGCTCGATTAATCCTTCTTCCTCTCTTTCCAAGTCTCGGAATAGAAGTGCAAGTCAATGAACGAAAATAATGAAAACCATCGAAACCGTTCAAGGAAAACAAGCAAATCCCAAAACCAACTCAAAGCACGAAAGCAACAAGCGACATCGAAAACCGAGGCAATAAAAGATAGCAGCGGAGAGGTCCCTCCTGACTCTGCCGCTAAGCCGATCCTTGGGGCGCAGTCCACTGAATATGAGAATCGATTCCGAAGAAACAAATCCATAACGAGGACGAGTTCTTAATTCAATCTATCCCGATCGAACGATACCGACTTGTGTTTCTTAGCCGCGCTCTCCGCATCGGGAGAACGGGGCGCTACATGGTGTATGATAAATATGGATATCTATTAAAATTGCTTAAGTGGATGGGGAATTTTTTTATGAGACTTGATGGGGTGATACAAAATAAAGTGATGGTTAATGTAAATAAGTTGACCCTAGACTATTAGATTGCGTATCTATTATCGATTTGGTAGTCAATGGAGCATCATATGTTTGGATTAGGATTATGTTTATAAATTTGTATAGAGTCCCTTAGATTGGTTGGATAATATATATTAAGATCCTAGGATAAGAGATTGGTATGGCCCTAACAGTCGTCCATCTTAAGTGAGTTACCTAAATAATAGGTTTAGCCGCTGGGATAGATAACCTTAGAGACTTGGCCAAGAGGTAAATTATAACGACCAGCTCTGCTAAGTTCAGCAAGATGTAGTGTTGGTGCAACGGCGCTTGGAGATGGAATATTCATCGGTTAGCTCGGAGTTCTGGAAAGGTGGGTGCTCCGATGAACCTATTTTTGCTCGACCGTCACACTTAATAACTTGGACGATACATGTTAGTCGTTAGGCAAATCACCTGTTGCATGTTAATAAAAGAAGTAAACTAACCTAGCTAAGGGAATAATCCCACTCCTTATCTATTTGTGTAGAACATGAAAATAAACTTGAATTTATAGTTGGAACCTCGCACTGCTACCTTCATTTTGTGCAAGTTAGAATTTACTTATGTTTCGAATAGATGATATTGCGTGATCAATTCTAGTACTTCACTTTCATATTTTATAATTATTGTCGTATGGAATACGTCACGGGTTAAAGCACTTCACTTAATATGGTCCACTCGTTGAGGTAGGCAGATTATCAAAATAGGCATTCTAATCCAAGTAATAGACACATGGAAAGGTTTCAGGACCGTAAGGTCGCTAAGGCAGTTCCTGTACTGGGTGTTGAATATGATAGTAAACCTAAAAAGAAGGAATGGAATATGGAGCATAATATAGTTTGTGATTCAGAGAATGGTTTGATCAGTACAGAAGAAGAGAAAAGAGAAAAAAACATGCATGGTCGCGGACAACTTGTGCACAATATTTGGTTTTCTCGAACGGATAGTATCAGGAAACTTGTATCGTTCATCCTAGGAGGAACCTGAGTATTGTGGGCCTTTCAGGCTGGTGTGATGTTATCAGAAGGATGCCACGAGTTTGAGACTTGGGCGTAGCTCGCACCTACGGCTGTAGTACTCGCCTACAGTTATCCAAGATGGCTTATGGTGCGAGCGACATTCATATACGCTAAGTATGCATGCTAGTGGCAATTCGCGTACAGTCCTTTAGTTAAATTAGATAATGGATGCACGAAATATCACGCATCTAGAGAATGGATGTACGATACACTATATTGTTCAACTAGATCATGTCTGAAGCAAAGATATACTAGTAACACTTTGAGTTTTCATATGTGTTCCTTCATTTTAATTTATATAAGTGTTGTTTAACTTGATCTATCTTGGACATAAAAGGACGAAGGGTAATTATCGATATGTTGCGCCAGCTTACTTATATTTAGCGTGATACTTTATATCTGCAACACGAGTAGGCTTCGTATCCACATACCATAAAAATGATCCTAAGGCAAGACTAGGAAGATAACAAAGTAATAGTGTGCACAGAACTTATTAAACGTGTTAGTTTTATTGAGTGGACGAGAAGCCTCTCCATCAGTGCATTCAATGTACTGATAACCCAAAAGACTGTTTGTAGGGTGCGAGAGTATCTCGTTCGGTATGGAGTTTTCTTTGTACGTGCTAAGGCATGGAGTTCACTCTGAAGCCTAGGAGCATTATGGCTAGAGCTGAAGTACTTATACATGACATAATATATTGGGACATCAACATCCTTATTTGTATCATCCGCACAGTTGCAAGCCGTTTGACATGATTTATTGTAATGAGAAAGAGCGCTTGAGCGATTGTAACCTTGGCCTCGTATCGTGTAACTTCCATTTTAATATCAATAAAGAGACTCATTTTCTTATGTATCTTGTGTTGTTTCAAATTTTTTGCTTGGGAACTATCTGTGCGACTCTGTGGCTTAGCAATTTTATTTGGCCATTTTAGTGCTTGTCTTGCGCAAGCACAACTTAGGCTCGCACGATATCTCGCCTAACGAAGGCGTTCGGTCCTACGGGACCAGAAAGTGATATAAATGACCATTGGAGACCCATAGGATAAACCTATTATTATTGTATGAGAAATGGTGGAGTAATTTAAGATCAGTAAACTTGGTGAATTGACTTTGACTGGGATCGTGACAAGGATTAAGACTTGAATTGTATATTGAGAGGTAAGTCTAAAAATTGATGGTTTCAAAAAATGGATTTAGTTTCCTTCGATGGAATAATGGATTGGTAATTAGTTCATTTGGTTGGATTATCTTTGAATGTTATAATATTGAGTTGGAACCAAAAAAAAACTTGCAACAACAAGATGGAATAATGTCTGAGATGGTATGTTGGCAAAGAGTTATTGATGATGGTGTGACCATCAGATTTAAAATATTAGAAAATTTACTGTTGGATGGATTGTTACTAGTATGCTTCATCAATTTTTGTAATATAAATCATGTCATTGTTAAAAGAAACTTTGGATTCATTAAAAATTTGATATATCTAAGATGGAAAAGTTAGTAGAGATTTAAAGAGAGTAAGTTAAAATATTTTAAAGATTGTCGGATTAGTTGGGATATTACATTTGAGTCAGAATATGTAATAGTTGGTTTATTATTAATTTGATTGGATGACATCTCGAATTGCTCATATAGAGATGAGAAAGATAAGAAGAAGTATTTTAGATTATTGGAAACTCTAACTTTGTCAGTTTTGAGGTTTGTCCTTTGAGTTGGAAGGATTTAAGTTTTGTGCCAGGGTGAGTAGCCTAACCTGGGCAGCCCATGATGCTTATGTGTTGAGGTTTAGAGGATCATGATTGTGAGAAAATAATATCATTTGAGGCAGGCTATAGAAGAAGTTGAAAGATCGGATATATACTAGACCGAAGGAATGCTAATGAATTTTGAGAATGGCTAGACCGAAGAGATATCTTTTTTGGAAAGATATTGACGGAATGACCAAGAAGATGCTGCAAGAACTTGTTGAGTTTATATGTACACGAGCTTGGTACAATGAGGATAATAAAGCAACAATATTAAAGTATGGAGGGGATGTAGTTATGTTGTGAATTGTACATAAGTTACATTATAAAATTTGTGTTCTCGAGGATTACCTATCTGAATGAATTATAAGACTTGATGCTAAAGGCTATCTTGGTTGAGAATATGGAATGATTAGTATTTAAAAGATATAAGTTGTATTTGTAGCTTGTATTCACTACCATTAGCATTGGCTGAAGTACATTATATTTTTAAGATGTCAAAATATGTGTTTGATCCAAGTTAAGTGGTATGCTGAATTCAAATTGAGTTGTAGGAAGAATTATTATGTGCTAAAGAAAATGCACAAGTTTTGAACACATGAAAGAGATGGTAGTTTGAATTATTTATATCAATTCACGTGTTGTGGCGAGATCATGTCATATTAGGTAAATATTATCGTAAGATGTTGAATCCGGAGCTGAATGAGAAGTTCTTAATGAGTTCGATTGAGAAAGTGGAATGAGTTTAGTTTTAAATTTCCAGGACGAAACTTTTTTTGAGTTGTATATTATGTATTGTCCCACTCCGCACATTATATTATGATGGTTGGTTGGCTCAAAGAAGCTATGATGGACTTGGATTTGATACGAAGGGATCACTCAGGAGGCTATGAGATTGTGATGAGATGTCACTCAGATAAAGGTAAGTGGTATTGGTTCTTCAATCATTTATCTTCATGCTTAACAAAATAATTTAAGTTCATATTTTTGTAAGTTGTTGCTTAATATTACCTAGAAAGAAAACCCAGAAGATAAGAAAAGATAAATAATCATATTTCTGTTAACCTGTGCTGTTATAGAATAATGAGTTATGATAAGTCCCTGGATTGGGCAGTTGGAATTATGAGCTGGGTATCGAGAGAATGTGGAAAGACAGATGAGAACCGTGGCATATTTTATCAAGTTTCTGTATGTGCATTATATGTCCTTTTATTAATAAAGTTACATATGCATGCATGGTCATGGACAACTTGTGCACAAGGTTTAGGTTCCTTGAACTGGTACTTTAGGGCCATGAACCCGCTTTGTCCTAGGGGAACAAGATGGTGCTGATGGATTAACATCAGAATTATAAAACCTTTAGTGGGGATTGCTACCTGCACTGCAAGGGGCACCGTAGATTCCAAGGATAATCGATTGGCTTATGACATGTGAGATTCATATAGACATGATGCATACTAACGATGTCTTATGCAGGCATAGTAAGTTATTACTCATTTACAGGGATGACTAGACGATCATGGGTAAGAATCACCAAATGGTGATAACATATATGCTTTATATTCCTTTCAAATATGAGTAATATACATGCTTCACATTCGTGTCATATAGGATTTACATATATGCTTTATATTTTCGTCAAATGTGAACTATTAATTAATCCTAAGGCAACATAACAAGATCATTATTAATAATGTTCCTATCACATGACTACTTAGTGTCATATAGGATTTACATATATGCTTTACATTTTTGTCAAATGTGAACTATTAATTAATCCTAAGGCAACATAACAAGATCATTATTAATAATGTTCCTATCACATGACTACTTAGTGTTAATTTTAGGTGAGTTGGCTCTGCCCTCTCACCATTATACGACAATGTACTGATCCACATTTCTGGGCATCTACAGGTGTTGGGAATTTACAGATGTAGTGAGTAGCTTGGACAGTTATGTGGCATCAGAGAATTGTAGGACGAGCAGTGACACTTCCAATAAACATGTAGTCTACTGATATAAATGACATAATATATCGCACATTTTAATTCTTTTATACCAGTGATGTTGTAAGCCAAGTCGACAAGTTCAATGTAAGCCTAGTTATAAAGAATTCCAGTTGGCTATTAAGAGCCTTGTATTCCGCTGCAAGTTTTGTAATCCACCGCTATATCAACAAAGAGAGAGATTTTTTTATATTATTGTTGTATTCAATTTGTCTACTTAATTTTCTGCTGTGATGTCATTGTTTTGAAGAAATATCATTCACTCTGTTTATTTTATCTTATACAAGTGCAATCTAAACTTGTACGACATCACGTCCAGTGATTGCTATTCGATTCTCCGGGATCGGGACATGACATTATAATTACTATCTGAAGTGGAGAAAGGAAAATTTGAACAATCTTGTTTATATCTTAAATTGTAGTTGAAGTAAGATTCAAATGAGGATCAAAATTTAGAACTAAGTGAATTTAGGGTTTCTTTGAATTCTATGTGAGGTGAATTTTTTTATTTAAGTTAATTTTTATTTGTTTGTGACTTCTATACTCTTTAGAAGGAGATAGATAAAGAGTTATGTAACTTTACTTTTGTAACAAGAAAGGTTTTATTACTAAAATTGGCGTTGAAATTGATCCTATTGTTGGTGGATTATAACCTTAGTTCTAAAGTATTTAATACATATTTAGTGGATGTTATTGATGAGGTTGCAAAGATGGACCAAAAACTGTGAGATATTGAGAATCACATATTGATCCTCTAGACCGTGAGATATTGAAAATTACGGTTGAACCTGACTCCAACGTTACTCAAAAGGAAGAGGGATAAAAACTGAGATTACGAGTCGATTACTGCCCTTATTGGTCTTATGTAATCAGAATACAGACTTACTTGAAGCATGCAAATAAGAAGGCTATAAAAAATTAAACTTGTTATTCTTTTTAAAATTACAGTTGCAACAACATGAAAGAATTGTTACAAATCTAGAAGATGAAGACAAAAAGGTAAACAACTTGCTGGGGTGATGAAGATCACCATTGCTCAAAGTAAGATCCTTCTTCTTTCAACGATCTACTCTCAGGAACCAGCAAGTTCACATGATTAACTCTCTTTTGCTCGAAGGACAGAAAATTCCGTAGGATGGTGGCGTGCATCTCTTTTGCCCTATCTTTCAAAAGAGCAACCAAAAGACTATATAGAGGGAAATATCAAAACCCTAATCTAATCCAACCGTCGTCCTTAATTTAGAAAGATTACAATCAATTAAGATCGAATTCCAAAAGATTGGGATCAATCAGAATTGATTACCTACCATAACTGTCCATATTTGCAATCAGCAAAATCTGCACAGACCTCGCAGTCGCGCACTCTCGCAGCCGTAAGTGCAAAATGCGCCATCAAAGCCCCACTTTGGGACCTTCGTCTGAGCCAGAGTCACTAGTCCCGTAGGAACTTTGCTTCTAAGAAAATTTTTCCAAAAAGAGTGACAAAAACATAAATATTTCTATTGAGGATTTAAACTTAGTTCCTCTAGGAAAATACTCTACCATGCCAAGCACATGTGCGACCATTTCCAAAGTATAGACCTCAATAAAAAATATAGCTATATATTGATATACTCACTTGGAGATTTTTTTCAATGTGGGATTAAACTTCCTAGTGGCCAAATGAAAAATCCCAACAATGAATTCCAATCATTTATTGTGTTATGGTTGACCGCTTAAGGATGACCAACATGCATCATCCTCATGATTAATGCTTATTGAAACCAGCGAAGATCCAAAATATTTTTCTAAGTGTAGCCAAAACACAATAACTCAATTTTATGTATAAAAATTTTGAAAAATAAAAAAATAGTTATAAAACATTTATATAACATTGTTATTGAGATAAAAAAAGACTGTTGTTGTTATTAAAGTTGTACATTGATCAATTTACATGATTCAGATTCTCTTCTTTAAGGAAGAGTAGATGAAATAACTCTACACCTTTCAATCCTTGGATTTATAAGGAGCCCTTCAGAACTTGAAAATCACGAATATTTTTTAAGGATATTTTGAATGTTTTATACAAAACAATCTAAATGTATCAATGTTGAGATTCTTGCAAAGTTCTCTCATTTATGAATTATATAAAGAGAGGATGATCTAAATTGAAATCTACTGTGTAAATAATCATTTAATTACTAAACTTAGAAAATAAATAAATAAATAAAATAGGATAAAAAAATACTATATTAAAGAAAAAGAACCACAAGAATGGGTAGAGAGAAGGATTTTTATAACATAAAAGCTCTTTGGCGCACGCTTTTGCGCGCGATTGTACAAGCGCGCGGCAGCTCCGCCCTTCACCTCCTTCCCTCCTGCTCTGCGTTCGGTCAATCCATCGTCGTGTGCATGCACATGGGCGCGCATAAGCACGCGCCAAGGAGCACATTTGTTTTTATAATCTATGGCCACGATAGATTCATACATAGTTCTGGTGCAGTGCACGTGGTCCAAGGGCTTTGCTCCAAGCTGAGACGTCACATTATGGTCCTACTCATCCGCAGAAGATTTACCGCCTTTTGTCCTGGCCCACGTCGCATTTTGTCATGGCCCACATGTCAGTGATTCACTACTACGTAAGTAACAATATCTATACTACTATATAATAGAAAAAAGTTAGGTTTTACCCTGAAGATTTTTATTCCAAAAATATTCTTACATATGTTACTAAATAAAATGATTCATTAAAGTTAATAGGAACAACTAAGTAATTATATGAGTTGTCTTTTAGTTTTTCTAAATAGTCTTTATCTTGCATTCATGTATACAATAATATTAATATAATAATAAATTTAAATTATTAAGGTGGGTGGCCTTTAGTTTTTTCTAAGTAGTCTTAATAAAAAAAATAGAATAATCACATTAGCTATTTTTTAGTTTTTATAATAATAATTTTTTAGTCTTCATAAAAAAAAAAAAAAAAAAAAAAAAAAATCAACGTATCTAAAATTGGGAAATAAGTGGTTTTGTACCAAGTACTCGGTAGGACCTGGTAAGGTTGAAACTAACGAATTGGTAAAAGAGGCTCACACATGGCTTTGAGAAAAGATCAACGGATCCATAATTAGTGTTACTGAACCTAAGCCACTACATGGATTCAATGACTTTGGGGCTGAAAGAACATGGTTCCCATAAATTATGTCCATAGTCAAATAAGTCATTCACAATTAATGTGTGCATATGCCACCTTTAGTGTTGGAACAAAGTAGACAGAAAAAATGGGAAGTCAAGTTTACAACTTATATGCAAACTCTATTTTTATTGGTCCATAAGAGAAAAGTCTAAAAAACGAGTTGTACAACTCTTCGTAATTTAACAAAACTACATATGGAGTTGCAACTTAGTTTTGAAGTGACATACTTTAACATGATATAAAATAACTAAGATTCCAATATTGCCTAAGTAAATATTTTAGAAACCAAAAATTATACTGTTGCATGGATCCAATTCATAAATCTTGTCCCTAGCATTGGTGCATTTTGCACAAATGAGCCAAACGAATGATGCATTTTGCGTAGTTCTTTAAAATTGAACGGTTGGATTTTCGACCGTTGGTTTCCCAAATGGTCAAATTTTCAACTGATGGCTCCTCATCCGCACCTCTCTCTCTCTCTCTCTCTCTCTCTCTCTCTCTCTCTATATATATATATATATATATATATTCTTGTTTTGACCATTCAAAATTGGGAGAAAGTTTTTTGGTAAGAAATCTATATTCAAAATTATTCCATTGGGAATTTTTTTTCCTATTAAAGCGTCTGACTTCTAAATTTTCATAAGGTCCCCCAGGAATTCCTTCTAGAGCCTGTTGAATAATTTTTATAGATTCCCCCATTTCGCTGATTCGTACTAAATAACGAGCTAGTGATCAGATTAGGCACTTCAATGCTGGAGGAGAATCGAGATGCATTTGACCGACCGCGAGGACTATGTTGAGTGGTATGCGTAAGTGTCCACAGGACCGATACTTCCTCCACACATGAGGAGGGCCGTTCCTTCACTTGCAGATCGATCGTTCTATATAGGGCAGGAGAAGAGGAGGATGTTTAAAAGTGAGTAACTTTTCACTTGAGAAAACTTTGTTTATTGCTTTTTATTACAAAAAATCTTAGTTACAAACGAATTCTATGTACAAGCAAATATAAAGATTTCTAGGAAGTAGTAGCGATGGAGATCAAGCCGGCATGTGACTTCTTTATTCCGTTGACGTCTTTATTCTGTTGACGATCCGATACAAAAAGGAAGATCTTGCTAACTCTGGCTGACATGCAGAATTTGGCAGTAAGTAGGCTCCGACACCAAGCTTTCGATAGTTTGGGAAGCACATGTCCCAACTATTTATAGCCTTCGTACTGTAACGACCATATGCGCACATAAGAGACAGAACACATTGTTTCTGTCTTTATGCGCAGTGTATAGAATTTTGCATTAACTCCAGGGCATAATATGGATCTGAACGCTTGCGCCACTACCAGAATAAGTCAAATTAGCAAGGTAAAGAAACGTCGCTAAATGGCCAAAAAACGTCGCTAAATAATTTTAGCGACGTGATTAGCGACGTTTTGTGGAAGTCGCCTTTAAACTAGTCGCTGACAGAAAAAATGTCGCCAAACATCGCTATTCCGACATTTTCTAGCGACGTAAATGCGTCGCTATATTAACGACGTTTAGCGACGCAAAATTGCTAAATTAGCGACGTATATTTTTGTCACTATATATCGCTAAATTAGCGACATTTATAACAACGTATATAGCGACGTTGTGAGCGACGTATGTGCGACTCATTTAGCGACGTTGTGCGACTCATTTAGCGACGTTATTTTGACCTGGCAATACTACCATGTCAGCAGTTTGCGACGGACATCGACTTGTATAGCGACGGGTATAGCAACGTATATTGTGACATATTCAGCGACGTAATTAGCGACGTGAGTAAACGTCAAAAAACGTCGCTAAAAAATTGCTAAAGATACTGAAAAAAAATTGAATTGTTTCCAAACCATTCTTCCTGCAGTTTATTATTTCACAATTTGCACAAATTGACCCGGAGCAACCCTCCGTTGAATTTGTTGGGTTTGCCGACCCCCTTTGGTTGAACACTCAACACCGGTAAATTAACATATATTTAATATGAATAATATAATAAAATTTGAAGAAAATAAAATATTGAGATTACAAACCGAATCAGGAGAAAATATCATCGTAAAGAATACAACAAATATCCACACAACTGAGTCTGAAAGCCTCGTCCTAAAGAATACAAGAAATAATGTCTGAATGCCTCAAAAATAAAAATTATTCATAAATGAGCAAATATCATAGGTCTGAAACACAACAATCAATAAACGGTCATAACTTGGACTACTACGGATCTGCAGGAGGATGACCACTGGCGCGCATGAGGGATAAGAACAGATCATACTGCTCCCGTAAAATCGACACCGATATCGATGGAAAAGATAGTGACGTCGGTGGAGTCTGTGTCGATGTAGACGCACCAGGAGGACGTATCTGCTCCAACTCTGCTAGTCGCTGGTTGCATGAATCCATGGTAGTTAACAGCCTCGTACTGCTATGAACCATTGAATCCTGCATCATCGTCAGCCTCTCGCCCATGGACAGCTGTGATGCATGCAGCTCTATCACGCTGCGCTCTGTCAATGCTCTAGATCAGCTGTCAAATCCTGGAGCTCCATGATGCTGCGCTCGAGCACATCAAATCGTGCGATGAGCGTCGCATCGTCCGCCTGCGGCTGAGATAGGGGCTGCTCCTCCATCCTTCGTAGCAACTCGTCACGGAGAAACGCAATCTGATGGTCAATGGCCTCCTCGGCTCGGGCCGACGACTGCGAGGGCTATGGGGAATGTGCACTTGCCGGGGAGGCCCTAGATGACTGCATCGTAATAAGGACGCCATATGATCCCGTACCATAGTACGTACCCCTCTGGAGACCACCAGCGGCGGTCACCCACAGCTCGTCCGCCGATGGAGCTGGAGTGGGCTGCGAGGAAGTACCAGCCTCTCCCGCTGTAGGTGCACTAGCAATCGCCCGCTCACGCAGCCTAATATATTCGGCTTAGAAAAGTTTGGATACTCGATAATTGCCTAAGTTATATTAAAATTAACACAAAGTAAAGTAATATTTATGTAGGTCTGCGAGGCCTTCTCATCAATGAGATTCCTGCCCTTTCAATGGGTGGCAAGGAAGACGGTCACCATGTTTGCATCCTCATCCCTCTGTACCTGTTAAAAATATATTATTTAGTACTAAAATTAAATATTTTTTCTACTACCATTTTATCGTACTTGTATTAAAATAATATATCTGAAATAAAAAAATATACCAAACGACGAAAATATTCTGTCATCGAAATTGAGCCACCACACCACTTTGTTGCCTTTCGCCTAGCCGCCTTGGCCTTCTCAGACCTTTTCTTGTACCTCAGATCGTCGAATCTAGCTCTCATCGCAGTCCACTGCTCAGGCATGATCCAACCTTGGATCTGTTTTCCAACGCGATCATGAGCCTTCTGGTCATCCAGAGTTTCACGGATAAGCTTGGCGACAACAGCAGGAAATATCTGCTCGATCAACTCGGCCCGGTACGGAGGATAGAATATGTTTGCTACAATAAGTAATTTAGTAAGTTATATAATATGCATAAATTAGATGATTGATATAATATACTTTTTCCTTGAAGTGCGCAAACCAGAACGCCTTTCTCTCCTCCGGAGCTTCAGAGTAGTTGATACAAGGGCCACCATAGTTGTTCCTCAGAAAGAGGCCCAGGCGTCTCGGTACCGACAAGGGACGATATCTATACAGAGATAATTATTTTTATCGAAAAAGTTAATATATGATGAATAAAGAAAGAGACGATATATATGATGCTAAACTATCTAATTGACTTACTTTGTACCGTCGGCCCAAATCTCTGTCCTCGTCTCCTCCGGAGGTGCGCATGGAGGATCGAACTGATGCTGGGACAACGTCGGGTCGACCTCCTCCATATGCTCATCTGTCTCCATGGTTCGGTCAGCAGGAGGAACGCTGGACGAGGGAGTACTATCAGGCCTGGAACTACTCGTCCCAGGAGTGATGCCACGTAACATCATCGCAGTCAGAGATGTGACTGGTCGATATACTGGAGTACTAGGCGACGAGGATCCAGAACCAACAGTAGGCACTACCGGAGGAGCACTCCGTCTACCTCAGGACTTGCCGAACCCTCCGCGTCGTCCTGTCATATCTGATAACAACATATGATGAATAAAGAAATACACAAATATATAGTATATTCTACAGTCAAAATGTTATGCATATCTCACAACATTCATAGAATTGTACAAAAAATAACTAGTGGTGTCATAAGTCTAAATGGATAGTACATTCTACAGTCAAAATATAATACATATCTTCGTCAAAATAGTACATTCTATTGTCAAAATATAGTATATTCTACAGGCAAAATATTTTATTTTTAACCATCTTCTGAAAATTTATCTTGTTCGCCTTCCTCGTCACGTCTTCCTCTTCCTCCTCATCTTCACTTTCATCTACTTCGTCTTCATCTTCGGATAATTCTACATCTTCTACATTATTACCCGTGTAATGAGTAACTTACGTTGAGTCCACATCTATAATATTTGTTACAAGAGGTAGATCGTCCTCCTGATAAGCTATTTCGTCAATGTCAAAGGTATTTCTAGCTTTAGTCTTGCATACTGCCCACCAATCCGACCTCGCTGTCCCTCGTCTAGGATAAGTTATGAAGTACAGGAGTTGAGCCTGACTTGATAGGACAAATGGTTCGTAGCCTTGATATCTACGCTTGTAGTTTATATCCACAAGGCCATACTTGTCAATTTTTCAACCTTGATCTTGAATCAGATCGAACCATTCACACTTGAATAACACGATCTTAGCAGGTTATGTGCCATAATTATATGTCAACTCCACAATCTCACGTAAGATGCCAAAGAAATCATTGCCTGGATCAACGTCTTTGTAGTTCAAAGATTTAATACACAAACAACTATTTTTTGTGGAATCAAGATCCAGAAAGCTGTCTCTGATTGGAGCATTTTTTGACTTAAACCTAAACTCATTCACACAGAAACTTGGCCATATTTTAACGACAGTAATTGGTCTCTTGGCTAGAGTTCTAATAGATTCAGTCTCGGGTGTTATTAGACGATCGACCTAAATACCGAAGTAACGATAGTAAGTTATTTATTGTGCAAGTGCAGAAAAAAGAGTAATTACTAAGCTCCTTACATATGCACTCAACCAAAAGGAAAATGGTGTCTCATTTCTTGTTCTACTTCTTCATCTTTTATGTAGGGTCTAACCGACCTCAACTCATCATTATATATGCTAAAAAATAACGAAGCAACCGCTAATTAGTAGCATAATAGTAGCGTATACTATTACATTGAGATGATGTAAACATGGACGTATTAATTACTTACCCCTCTAGCTTCTCCACTTTATCCTCTTCGCAATTGAGTAATATATACAACTGAGCAGCCCTTAGCTCGTCGTCATTCAAATATCTCTTCTTTATTTTCCCCGAAGGCTTTCCGGACGCATTGAATACTTTGAGTATTGCATCATTAGATTCCAGATATCCGTCGTCGTTTCTCAGAGCTCTCGTTCTATTAGTAGCAACATGAGGTTGGAAATACGTCGAGCAAAAGTTTATAATCTCCTCGAGAACATAAGCTTCACAAATAGAGCCCTCAACCCATGCTTTATTTTTACCTTTCTCTTTAGGTGATTCAGATGCCACTAGAAGGGATACATCCACTGATAACTGACAAGACCACCAATACGTGCCTCATAGGAAAGATGAATTGGCAAATGCTCCATAGAGTCGAAGAGTCTAGGAGAAAATACCTTCTCGAGCTTACATAGTGTTACCGTAATTTTCTTCTCTTAATTTTCTAGACGATCGACGAGCAACTTAGTAGAACAAAGATCTCTGAAGAATATGCTGAGCTCTGTCAATGGATCCCAAACGATCTGCGGTAAGAATTCCCAAAATATGATCGGAATTAACCTATCCATGAATACGTGACAATCATGGCTCTTCATACCCGCCAGTTTATTCTCCTTGAAGTCGACGTATCTTCTCCAGTTTGACACGTACCCGTCTGAAAATTTTAGACCCTGAATCAACCTACAAAGTCCCCCTTTATCCTCCTTCTCCAGTGAGAAAACTGACTTAGGCTGCTTTAACTTTCCATTTTCTGCCTCTATCAAATGCAATGCAGGACGTCTACATATTTCTTTTAAGTCCAACCTGGCCTTCAGATTGTCGTCTTCCCTTTTACTTCATTACAGTATTAATTATGTTATCAAACACATTCTTCTCGATATGCATGACATCAAGGTTATGTCTGATCAGATTGGTGCTCCAATATGGCAGAACTCAGAATATACTCCTCTTTGTCCAGTTATGGGTGCGACCAAATCTGTCACACTTGTACCCCTTAGCAGGCTCTTCGATAGCACTTGGTAAATCTTTTATCTCTTCGCATATCGTGTATCCGGGCCACCTTGGTGGTGGATTGGCCTTCTCCACAATGCCCGTACGAAAAGCATTTATGTTCCTTCGGTACGGATGATCCTTGGACAGAAATTGTCGATGACAATCAAAGAAGCACGGTTTGCCTCCGTATTTCAAACGGAAAGCCCTAGTATGGTCCATGCAATACGGATATGAGATACGACCATGAGTGCTCTATCCCGATAACATTCTATAGGCCGAAAAGTCGTTGATGGTCCACATAAGTGCTGCCCTCATCTGAAAATTCTGCTTTCTGGAAATATCCTACGTGTTAGAACCTACTTCCCACAGCTGATTCAACTCATCTATCAAAGGCTGTAAATATACATCGATGTTCCTCTTCGGATTGTTCAGACCCGGGATAATAACTGTTATGAACATATACGGAGTCTTCATGCACATCCAAGGCGATAGATTGTACGGAGTGACTATCACAGGCCAACACGAATACTGGAAGCCCGAAAGTCCGAATGGGGTAAAATCATCGAAGGAGAGCCCCAATCTGACATTATGTGGATCCGAAGCAAAATATGGATACTCTCGATCAAAGTGCTTCCATGCTTCTCCATCGGATGGATGATCCAATACTTCTTTGATCTGTTTCCGCCTGTGCCAACTCATATTTTCTGTAGTCTCCTTCACCATAAACAACCTTTGCAACCGCGGCGTCAAAGGCAAGTAGTGCATCGAATCGGTAGGCTTCTTTGCACCGACAAACTTTCCTCTTCCAGTAGCCTTGTAGCGATCAGCACAACAGAATCTGCACGCATTTTCATCCTTGTCGTCTTTGTAGTACAACATGCACCCGTTGCGACATGCATCAATTTTCTCGTATCCCATCCAGAGTGATCTCACCATCCTCTTAGATCAGTATAAGTCTTTAGGCAACTTTGCATCCTCCGGTAAGATCTCTATAATCAAATTCATCAGTCAGTTATAGCATTCTTACGACATGTTAAAATCAGACTTGATGCTCAACAATCTTGTAACAACCTCCAATGGTGAATGATCTTCACAACCAGGATATAATGGAGTCCTTGCATTCTCCAGCAACTCCATAAACTTCGCAGCATCGGTATTCGGTGCCTCCTCAGCTGCATCATGATTGTCCGGATCAGAACTATTCCCCGCCACATCAAAAACCATGTTCACCCACCCATCGTCGTAAGCAGCGTGGTCGTGGACATTCATATATGGCTCCACATAAGGCTCTGACTCCGATACTAAAGACACAAGTTCTCCGTGCGTGGTCCACTGATAGTAATTCGGCGTAAAACCCTTCGAGTACAAATGATATGTGACTTCTACTTCTGGATGATATTTCAAGTTGCGATATCTCACACACGGACACTTAATTTTGGTACCATCCATGTACTGAGGGAAATCTTTGGCGAACTGCAGGAACTGCTGTACACCCTCAATGAATTCATCATGTATACCGCACATGTCATCAGGATGACGGTTGTACATCCACGAACGATGATGCAGATAATAATTCATATCCATTTCTAGATTCTTCTGCAGCAAAATGAATATACAACTACCTTCAAGTATATACTCATCGTTAAATACAGTACATGCACTGATACTCCTAGTCCTTGCATATATACTCATTGTTAAATATAGTACATGCACTGATACTCACTGCTACCTTCAAGTATAGTTGTTTGAGTGATTGAGTGAACTCGGGTCACTAGAGAAGAAGAAAATTACTTCTCTTGTGTGTATGATAAAGTTTTTAGCACCTTATCTGTTGGCCGCGTATGAAACTCTGGCACATAGAGTTTACTTATCCAATATTATGATCTTCTTTGGTTTTTGGAAAACAATAAATCCTTCTCATTTCTTGAAGTGACGACAAAACATGAACACGAGATTCAAGACATCTCCAATGCATAATATCAAAATTAGAGGTGCTATCCACACATGAACACGGGATTTAAAGCACCATTTTCTTATGCATGTCTGAATCGATGCCATTACTACTCACATAAATGACCACTAATAAGATATGCTTCTTGTGCCTATAAATAGGGCAATGAGAGGAGAGAGAAACTTCTACTGCTAGATTTATTTTTTCAAACTCTTATATCTTCTCTGTTTAAACTTTTAAACTTTCTCTTCTCAATGGCGCCCAAAGCTTCCTCTACATTAAAGAGATCTGCAAAGGGTAAAGCTCTTGAGCATGCCACCATCGACCCTTTGTCGTCGTCGAGTACACACACTGACGTTTAGGTGGTAATTGAGGGTAGGGACTTCCCTAGTCTCGATTTTCATCCTTGACACTTAGAGAAAAATCGAGAAGAGAACACTGAACCATAACTGAATGCACATTGGAACACAGAGTCACAACTTCACATCTGTGCGCATGGATGAGACAATCATCATGAATATGCGCAAGCCAAACCACTTGTGTTTATACGCATGGATGTTGTTGTCTCTCTGAGATACTTCATTGTGAACATGCGCAGGAAAATAATATTTCCACTACGCACATGGATGCAGTTGTCTATATGAGACTGTAAACTCCCTCACCCAAAATAGATATTTTATGTATATTTTATATTATTATATTTATTATATATGTTGAATTTATTTAGAATATGCTCTTAGTTAATTAGAAAATAAATTTCTTGATATATTTACTTATATAAATATTCATTGAGAATTATTTTAGGTTATTTTAGATTTTTGAAGATTTTTCTAGAATTTTTGGTAATTAAAACTTAGAAAACATAAATTTCTAGGATTTCTATGATTTACTATACGACCATACTTGCATGTCGTTCCTACCAAATATTTATTTTAGTTTAAAATATTTAATTATATTTTTTTGTAATTTATTTAGAATTTTAAGAAATTTATTTAGATTTTAAAATTATTTAGGATTTATTTGGATATATATAGTCTTAATATTAGATAGATACTAATTTAGTGTTAATAGATATTAATAAGATGTTATAAATTATTTGTATTATATTTAATTATATTTAAAATTATAAATTATTGAGATAAATTCAAACTCTATTTTAAATTAATTCAAATCCTGAACCTACTAGGAAATCAACTTCATGCATATCCTATCCTTATTTAAATTTATCTCGTCATAAATTCAGCCTCATTTTCTACTAGTTATGACGAATTAAAAAGACGATATCTCCTAGCTCCGGACTCTAAACATGCTCCAGTTTTTTTTGTTAGAATGATAATGAGGTTAGTTTTCTGATAATATAAATTGTTTTTTTAAATTATTAGTATTAAATTCTGAAAAATTCGTATAGCACAGCATGTCCAAAAATTGACGTGTTTCGATGTTTTTGCGATTCCGGGAGAACCAGGAATCAGAATCATGAACCGTTTAAAGTTTCGGAAAGCTAATGTCAAGATCATCGACATATATTTTTTCCAGAATTTATTTTGAAATATTTACATACTGTTAATTCTGTAGAACTTTTAGGTTAGAATTTAACCATCGGTGCAAAATACAAAATTTGTATGTGCCATAATTCCCAAATGAATTTGAATTCAGACGAGCCGTAAATTCCAGTATATTTTTGATGCTGAAATCTACAGAAAATCATGCATAAAAGTCGAGTTTGTATCGGTTGACTTTTTGGTTAACAGATCGCCTCGATTTTTGTGCCATGAGTTTCGAGTTAAAAAAATTTAGTTTCTTTGTACAAAATTTAGGAATTAACATAAAAATCAGAATAATAAGATTAAAATAGGATTTTAGAGTAATTATTCCAGAATTAAATAAATTAAAATAAATTAATGGTTATATTATTATATAGTTATATGAATATATATGTAAGTAAATGCTAATTGATAATTATGACTAAATATTCAGACTGTATGACCCTAGAATAACGTAGACTATTCCATACTTACCTTGACCATGTTGACCCTAAGAACTTGTGAATTTGTCTGCCTTGCGTACACTAACGTACTGGCATAGACACCTGTTAGTTGACTGACTGATTTCGTACAGTACTTGAAGACGCGACACCCGCGTAATTCAATGCGTAATTGACTGTGTTAGATGACTAGTGTTACCCCTAGTATACTCCCTGATTCCAGTGTAAATGTGGTTGAGTATGTGCTAGTGTAATGACTAATAATTCTATTATATATATATTTATGTGTACATAGGATATTGGATTGTTCTGCGCGATTTCTGGAGCAGGTTATGGTACATTGCAGCTTTCTTGCCAGGCAAGTATACCTTGCCATTGTACTATTATTTTTATTCCATATGTTGCATGCATCTTTATTTTCTGTCTTTTTATATATTTTAACTGTTATATAAAATGCACGCGACGGTGTCGTCGCGGTATATTTTTATTTATGTATTTGCATTGACCCTGTTTATGAGACCACCCCATCATCATGTAGCATCTTTAGGTTCATTGGCCATGACACAGTTGTTACATGAGTTATGAGTCTCATGTAGATCACGGACTTGCGTGCAGGTTGGCCTCCTATACGTGTGGGCCGTGCGTTAGGAATAACTGCTGTTAGAAACTTTGCATGCTAGTAGACTTGGCAGTTATTAGAGGTATTATCGTGTCATGGATGTGACATGCTTAGAGCATGGGGTAGGGAGAACAACAAGTAAGGCGTGTGGGCTCCGTTGCACTTTCCTTGTGTAACCCGTACGCTCCGCCGGAGATGCGCGGTCATGATGACCCCTATGTATACTACTTGGCGGGCCTCCGGTGTTCGAAAGACGCAGTGCCTTTGTAGGCCCCTGGATCTCCAAGAGAACTATGCCAATCCCATTTTAGCCAGATAGCCCACGCGTTGGGAAAGTTGTTCTTAAACTGCATTCACTTTAGACGGTTAGGCGACCCCTTTGGATATTTATTTCAGTACTTTATTGGCATGTGTTTAAGTATCTTGTTATGTCCCTCTGAGGACCTGGTCCGCTGCCAGGTGTACCTGTTCTTGAGTATTTGCAGGAGCGCGGATTTGGATGGTTGGGTATGCTTCGTGGATGTCTTCTCTTCGAGCCGTGATTGATAACTGGTACTTATATTGTTTGAGTGAGTGGTACTTATATTGTATTTACTTTTTCCATTTGAGTTGGTAGTGGATTTGTTTTCATCCAACTATCATCCTTAGATACTTCTTATTGAGATCTAGTTTCATAGATACTGGTTATTTATTTCTATATAATTTTAGTGGATGAGATTTAGATTTTACCCTGTGACTTGTGACATATATTTATACCACTTGTGGATTGATATTCATATTACAGCGTACGTGTGGATTTGGTTTCCATATATTGGAGTTGCCATATCCATGCGGCTGGCATGCTTACGTGTTATAGTCCTACATATTTTTGGGACTGGGGCGTGACATATTTTTGTGGTGGCCCATGCAGGTCGAGAGCATATTGTCTCGGTTACGTTACTGTACTGAACAAGCCTGCACATAGGACTAGAGTATAGGATCTCATCCACAATTGACTATGATTCACCTTCCTCCTCTATGATCTATTCGAACAATTATATCCTGCTTGATTCCTGTACTTCCCTAATAAGTTCCTTGAGTATATATAGCCTTCTGCTAGAATATAGGAACCCCTATTATTAGGATGATAATTAGAGTAGCACACCTATTAAGAATACAACGAGAATATAGACACACCACTAAGTTTAGAATATCTAGTGAACCCAAGAATTTCTTATCTTTAGAATTGATTTACCATTACCCCCTGATGTATTATGAAGACTTGAGAGTAGTATAGACACTACTAGAGTTAGTTAGAAGTTTTACCATAATATTTGACCCTAGTATCGAGGAACCAATGGAGAACCAATATTGAACATTAGGACTGAACCTAACCCTCATAATTGGATAGTATTAGAGAACTATAAAACTTATGTCATTGTCATGTTACTAGTAGACAGCACCCTAGGAAGCCTAGAGGAATGTAATCAACCCTTTCCCTTGATCATACCCCGAACATGGCAACTAGCATGCCACCCCCTTAGAGAACCATGATGCTATCTAGAGCCCTCTATTTTTGATTTCATAACTTGTCCCCCTGCAACCTTAGCATTCGCTAATTGTGTGACGACTAAATTATGATTCTTCTTTCTTCATCATTTAACTCGTGCCACATAACTCGTATGATTGAAGGCCAAGTAATCTTATTCTATGTTAGGACATGTAGTTTGCTAGGGTATAGCTTGGTAATTTGAACTTTGAATTTTGTGCGTGATAGTTGGGATTTGATAGTTTGCGTAGTTCCCTTAGGTTGTGACCTAATGATTACCCCTTAGCTTTAAATCATAAAATATGTACCCATAGCTCGATACGAGTTAAATCCCTTTCCCCTTAACGGCTAGTAACTCTTCTATCCCTACGATTGACACCTATTCTATGAGCACTTGACCCTTACCTATATAATGCAATAGGAGATCCTAATAAGAGTTTATGTTCTATGTACATGTGCAAGATTATTTTTGTAGGTATCCTTAAGGCAATACAATAGTAGTTAAATTATTTTAAGTTGGATAGTATACCTCACCACCTAGTATCACGTAGTCCCTGTGATCCATTGATGAAGTGTAACTGAATAACATTAATTGTATGCTAGCAAAGACGACAGTGTTTATTCAGACGATAGAATTTAGAGGTCCATGTCCCTATTGGTCGACTAGCGACTTAGACAAGGAATTAGTATGACAACTGTAGAGATTGTGTAGTCTTTCATTATTATTGCTTATTTTGCTTTTGTTTTTGTGAATTTGAATTGTTATGAACCTTCTTTCATCATAATCTAGCGTATTTATATTTGCTGTACTACCTTGACTTATGCTGCTATTATAGCCTAGTTTTTGCAAGCTTATTCTTTATCGAGCTTGTTCATGACATACGTATTATTGGGGGCCCACAATAATATATTTCATAATCAGTGTATTAGGGTCTAGCTAACCTTAGTGCGCTTGGTTCGCCCTTCGCATAACTACTTTACGTGGATTGAGATATGTAGTGATTAGTAGACGAATATACTTACCCTCTAGATACGACAAAGTATATCATATCAAGTACATAACTGCACCGATGTGAGCATGCGAATATGAAATTACCAAATTAAGATTTCAATCCACAACTGTCTTGACAATTCCCATTTGAATTCTTTAAACGCCTTGATTCCCATACTTCCATTCTATTACCCCTCCTTGAACTCTTTTCCGTTGCTTTCCGTCTTCCCTTGTTTCGGAAAGACGAAATCTCGTGCTTGGATATAAGTGATACACGGATAGTACAAGATATACCCCATAGGCCAATCACATTATTTGGTGACTATCTTTCATAATTGATTAAGGACATATCACATATGATATAGTTGGTGTTAAAGTTTTGAGGATTGAATGACATGAGAAAATAAATTGAGGAATATTTTTCTTAAGTGTAAGAGCCTTATGTGATAGATGGGTAAATTCTAAGTTGGGTAGAAATTGCAATATTAAACTTGAGGAGAATTCTTTTAGATTGTGATCAAGTAGGATTAGATTGAGAGATTAAGTCCTTTTAAATGTGCAGAATTTTAAAAGAGGGATTAAGATAATGAGGATTTAATAAATTTTAAAAATCTTGATATTGAGGACCCAATATTTATACTTTGAGCACATGATTTAAATTTTGAATATTGAAGGATGAATCATCGATTTAAATTTTGAGGATAAATATAGAATTTTAGACTTGAACAATTGGTTAATTAGATTTAAATTTTACAATTTGATGATTTAAATTAAAAGTTCAATTTTGATTGTTGGGTCACCTATTTGAAATATTGAGGATGTAAATTGAGTTTAAATATTTGAATAATACAAAATTTTTAAGTTAAGAATAGGAATAAGATTTGATTTGAATTGTTTATTGTTCAAAGTCTAGAGGAGATTATGATAGTTGAAAATTATGATATAAATTTTGATGTGGGATGTCATATAGACTTGAGTCAGATTTGGATGTTGATTATTTAAAAATCGAGAAGAGATTACGACATGTTGAATTTTGATTTAAACAGTGGTTATATTAATTTTGAAGTGATCGCGATAGATTCGAATAGATTTTGTTATTTAAATTTTTGGAAGAGATTGCGATTGACATACCTTATGTACGAATGTGAAGGATTTAACAAATTATGTCTTATTTTAATTTCGAGGACGAAATTATTTTAAGTTGGGTAGATTGTAAACTCCCTCACCCAAAATAGATATTTTGTGTATATTTTATATTATTATATTTATTATATATGTTGAATTTATTTAGAATATGCTCTTAGTTAATTAGAAAATAAATTTCTTGATATATTTACTTATATAAATATTCATTTAGAATTATTTTAGGTTATTTTAGATTTTTGGAGATTTTTTTAGAATTTTTGGTAATTAAAACTTAGAAAACATAAATTTCTAGGATTTCTATGATTTACTATACGACCATACTTGCATGTCGTTCCTACCAAATATTTATTTTAGTTTAAAATATTTAATTATATTTTTTTGTAATTTATTTAGAATTTAAAGAAATTTATTTAGATTTTAAAATTATTTAGGATTTATTTGGATATATATAGTCTTAATATTAGATAGATACTAATTTAGTGTTAATAGATATTAATAAGATGTTATAAATTATTTGTATTATATTTAATTATATTTAAGATTATAAATTATTGAGATAAATTCAAACTCTATTTTAAATTAATTCAAATCCTGAACCTACTAGGAAATTAACTTCATGCATATCCTATCCTTATTTAAATTCATCATAATCCTATCCAAATTAACCAATCCTAATCGTATTTAATTAAGTAGTGTCCACCATTATAAATACCTCATCCTTCATATTTTTCTTTCCCAAATTCCTTTCTTTTTCGTCCAAAAATAGTCAAAATTCGTCATAAATTCAGCCTCATTTTCTACTAGTTATGACGAATTAAAAAGACGATATCTCCTAGCTCCGGACTCCAAACATGCTCCAGTTTTTTTTGTTAGAACGATAATGAGGTTAGTTTTCTGATAATATAAATTGTTTTTTAAATTATTAGTATTAAATTCTGAAAAATTCGTAGAGCACAGCATGTCCGAAAATAGACATGTTTCGATATTTTCGCGAATCCGGGAGAACCAGAAATCAGAATCATGAACCGTTTAAAGTTTCGAAAAGCTAATGTCGAGATCATCGACATATATTTTTTCCAAAATTTATTTCGAAGTATTTAAATACTGTTAATTCTGTAGAACTTCTAGGTTAGAATTTAACCATCGGTGCACAATACAAAATTTGTATGTGCCATAATTCTCAAACGAATTTGAATTCAGACGAGCCATAAATTCCAGTATATTTTTGATGCTAAAATCTACAGGAAATCATGCATGAAAGTCGAGTTTGTATCGGTTGACTTTTTGGTCAACAGATCGCCTCGATTTTTGTGCCATGAGTCTCGAGTTGAAAAAATTCAGTTTCTTTGGACAAATTTAGGAATTAACATAAAAATCAGAATAATAAGATTAAAATAGGATTTTAGAGTAATTATTTCATAATTAAATAAATTAAAATAAATTAATGGTCATATTATTATATAGTTATATGAATATATATGTAAGTAAATGCTAATTGATAATTATGACTAAATATTCAGACTGTATGACCCTAGGACATCGTGGACTATCCCATACTTACCTTGACCATGTTGACCCTAAGAACTTGTGAATTTGTCTGCCTTGCGTACACTAACGTACTGGCATAGACATCTGTCAGTTGACTAACTGATTTCGTACAATACTTGAAGACGCGACACCCGCGTAATTCAATGCGCAATTGACCATGTTAGATGACTAGTGTTACCCCTAGTATACTCCCTGATTCCAGTATAAATGTGGTTGAGTATGTGCTAGTGTAATAACTAATAATTCTATTATATATATATATTTATGTGTACATAGGATATTGGATTGTTCTGCGCAATTTTTGGAGCAGGTTATGGTACATTGCAGCTTTTTTGCCAGGCAAGTATACCTTGCCATTGTACTATTATTTTTATTCCAAATGTTGCATGCATCTTTATTTTCTGTCTTTTTATATATTTTAACTGTTATATAAAATGCGCGCGACGGTGTCGTCGCGGTATATTTTTATTTATGTATTTGTATTGACCCTGTTTATGAGACCACCCCATCATCATGTAGCATCTTTAGGTTCATTGGCCGTGACACAGTTGTTACATGAGTTGTGAGTCTCATGTAGATCACGGACTTGCGTGCAGGTTGGCCTCCTGTACGTGTGGGCCGTGCGTTAGGAATAACTGCTGTTAGAAACTTTGCATGCTAGTAGACTTGGCAGTTATTAGAGGTATTATCGTGTCATGGATGTGACATACTTAGAGCATGGGGTGGGGAGAACAACAAGTAAGGCGTGTGGGCTCCGTTGCACTTTTCTTTTGTAACCCGTACGCTCCGCCGGAGATGCGCTGTCATGATGACCCCTATGTATACTACTTGGCGGGCCTCCGGTGTTCGAAAGACGCCGTGCCTTTGTAGGCCCCTGGATCTCCAAAAGAACTATGCCAATCCTATTTTGGCCAGATAGCCCACGCGTTGGGAAAGTTGTTCTTAAACTGCATTCACTTTAGACGGTTAGGCGACCCCTTTGGATATTTATTTCAGTACTTTATTGGCATGTGTTTAAGTATCTTGTTATGTCCCTCTGAGGACCTGGTCCGCTGCCAGGTGTACCTGTTCTTGAGTATTTGCAGGAGCGCGGATTTGGATGGTTGGGTATGCTTCGTGGATGTCTTCTCTTCGAGCCGTGATTGATAGCTGGTACTTATATTGTTTGAGTGAGTGGTACTTATATTGTATTTACTTTTCCCATTTGAGTTGGTAGTGGATTTATTTCCATCCAACTATCATCCTTAGATACTTCTTATTGAGATCTAGTTTCATAGATACTGGTTATTTATTTCTATATGATTTTGGTGGATGAGATTTAGATTTTACCCTGTGACTTGTGACATATGTTTATACCACTTGTGGATTGATATTCATATTACAGCGTACGTGTGGATTTGGTTTCCATATATTGGAGTTGCCATATCCATGCGGCTGGTATGCTTACGTGTTCTAGTCCTACGTATTTTTGGGACTGGGGCGTGACAGAGACACTCATCATGAATATCCACAAGAAAATACGCTTCTCCTATGCGCATGGATGTAGCCGTCTTTCTGAGACACTTTGTCGTGAATATGTGCAACAGTCTTAATCTATGCATAAGTTTAAAACTCTTGCCTCTGTACTAATTTCATCGGCGTATGAGTTAGAGACAAGAAATTTTTAACTTAGAAAATTCCAGAGGACTGCTTAAAAACCTGTGCATGGCTTTGTCTGTGCATGGCCTCATGTCTATGCACATGCTCCTTATGTTTAGGGGATTTTTTCCTTAGAATTTTTAGAGCGCTTTTAGATAAAGTAGATATAAAATTATATGTTTCTAAAACTATTCTTTCTTCAATGTACAGTTTCACTTTCCATGGCTACATTGGGCGAGACACTTTTTGGGTAGCTGAAGGAATGATCGGCACCAACTATATTGACAACATAGTAGACTCCGTCGCGTCTTAGATGAACAAAGGCCATGCTCCAAGGAGGCAAAATTTAATAGACCAACAAGATAAGGTCATACAACTGGTCTTGATTAACAGCAGCTGATTCTACTGGAAAAACTTCAAGACCTATAAGAAACCAACCTTCATGTTCGGAGACGCTCTAAAGGCGCCATCTTTTGAAGCCGACTAGGTGAAGCAAAAATGGAAATTTGTCCTGAATAATATACTGATGTTAATGCCCAGTATAGAGTGACACTATCCACTATCGACGTTTTCCCAAGTAACTGCTCAACGATAGCTGAATTGGGATCTATCTCCAAAATAGCACAAAGAAGTAATCGGCCGAATCCGTATCAAGCATAGTGAAAACATAAAGGACCTATATAATTGTGTGAGGGACCACATCTCTTGCACCATTCAAGGTTTGATGCTGGGGTCAATTGTTAGCAGCATATGACCTGACATTCTCTCCTACACTATGGAGACCTTCGTCAACAAATTCCAAAAGAAAGGGGACCATATCCTTAAGGAGACTTGTGACTGACAGGTTGGATCCATGATGATAAGGCTTGGAGCAACCTTACTTAGTGGATATTGAAGAAATATGAGGCAGGCTTTAAAAGGATCGACTTATATCAAGCCTCAAAGCCACCTTTTATGGCTTAAAGCTAAACATCCATATGTTTATAGCGCTGTTGGAGATGTAAAACTACCACAACGGAACCTTCTTCACACCCATTGGCGAGATGGGTTTTGTGCTCCACAAGATGCAGATGATCTCAAAATTACCCATGTGCAGGGGGCCCTATGAAGAATATACTCCTTATGAAAAGGAGTTTGGGACTTGGAGAAGAAGGACCCCAAGCTCATGGACGTTTATAAGGAGTTGATGTGCCGTTAACACATTTGCCATAAGATCAACCGCAAAGGAAAGACGGAGGGAAACTTCCTACACACAAGTTATTGGATGGATGATCTATTCATCCAGAGTGAAGACACCTCAAAGATCTACTTCTCAACCACTGTACCATAGGAAGAACATGTCATCTATAACCTGATAACAGAGTTTAAAGAAAATGACCTTCTATCAGAGGAGCCCATAGGCGATCATCCCGTAGGACCCGAATCCATAATTATGTTTACCAAGCAAGACACAAGCTGTCAGAAGATGGTATAATAGCGGGATATCTGATGAGCTGGCTTCGTGCTTGCGTTGTCCCTGGAAGCTCGGGATCTATAGAAAGGATAAGTAGAAACCTCATCCTTCCAGCCATCAGGCTTGTATTCGGCCATCAATTGGCTTTGCTACCGGTGATGGGGTCTGCTTATTGAACAAGGGACTAAGGACCTTTGTAGACAACTTGGTAGACCACCCAAAGGAGTGAATGGACTTCTCGAGAATAGAGATGCCCTATCTCTATCATATAGGATGGTTACTACTATACTACCCAAGGCTGATGAATGCCAACGTGGAAAGTGTGAGTACGCCAGGAGAGGCTTATCTCTGCCGATATAGGAGATCAACCTAGAATTATAAGAGCATCCAAGTTGTAGAAAAGCTCTAAGCTACATAGGAGGATATGGATTATTCATAATATCCCCCACCTTTTCGGGGATCCGGGTTAGAGAGACCCTAAGAGATGAGGGTGAAGGCATCTCAAGTTTATCAAAAGGTACATTCCATTAGCTGCTTTCTATTCAACTATTGCACCTAGAGTATCGAAATAGAAAAAGTAGTTTTCTAGAGCCATACATACCCAGTCGCTTTGCATGACAGTTCGACTATGACCATTTCATGTTGGAAAATGCCAACTCTTGCCTTGGATATGAGGGAAGTCTCCTGGATGGTGCCATTATATATAGATATTTCCGTGTGGGCTACAATGTTGGGCAATGTCATCTCTTCCCTTGTACATACTATTCACAACTACACAGTTTTATTGTTCGATCAACTATCATTTCCAGACTTTTAATCTAGAAACGTACTTTATCGTCAGTGGAAAGTCGAAACCTACTCTCGAAGAAATTGAAGAGTCTCAAAAACTACTACCGTGGAGAAAATAAGTGGATCCGGCTCCAGCTGCTGAATGGGATCATGTTATTGACAAAGATGCATCCAATGATCTGGAAGATCCGATCGACATCTCAATCATCAGTCAGAAACACAAATCTCATCCACCATAAATCCTACATTCAACCAAGAGAAAGTGGGTGGTACATAAATCATCCAAAGAAACAGGGTCATGCTCGACCCCGAAAAGAAGGACTCCTCGAAAGTCGCCAGCAAAGGAGGCAAAAAAAATCCGTTCCTTCATCGTCGAGGTAGACCCTATACTCGACGTTGCTGCTCAACTGATAAAGCCACTTTACTTTGTCACTCTAGAGTCTCTTCACGCTACTTATATATCTTTTAAATCTTCTTGCGTTATGCAAAAACCTACGGTTATCACATAACTGCATCAAGCAGCATCATCACCCAAGCTAGGTAAGATGTAGAAATAATTATCTCGTCTCCTATATTCGCCAAGGGAGATAGAGCATATGATGTGGGGGAGACTCCCAAACATATTGATGAGGTTGACAAAGCAGTCGAGGCAGCCAAGACTACGAGAACCGAAGAGTATGATCAAGACGACGTCATGGTGGACCCTGTTTCTCCTTATGCAGATATATATTTGGATAGTTTGACGGCGATCAAAGCAGCCTTTACTAATATCGATGAGCCATATATACCAGCGACTCCATCAAGTACGCACTTCTCCGACTTCACTACAGACCAAATATTTTGGCTTCAAGTTATACTAATGCGGGTAAAGATGATAACATATTGGGCTAATTTTGTAGGTATATCGATCGAGAAACCCATCGAGGTCCCTGCTTGTAAACCCCCACTCCCAAAAATTTATTGTTAGACATTTTATTTGCTAAGTCCAATATTGTATGTGTGCCATAGTCTTGAAACATATCTAAATACTTAGTGTGTATATATATATATATATATATATATATATATATATATATATATATATATATATATATATATATTAGTTTAAAATACTCTTTGAGAAAGGGTTAATTGATCATTGATTAGGCAAGATTAGTGTAACCACCGCATTTTCAAGGCAAGAATATTTTGTTAATTTTCTATAACTTAAAATTTTGATGATATGTATATATATTTAACATATGACTAGTAGGTTATTTAAGGAGTTAGACTAGACTAGTTAAGACACTAGTTAGTCATGACCAATTTAGGTACAACAAACCAATTAGACTCAAGGGTAGAATATTCTTCCCATCCTTTATTAGATACTCTTCATGACAACCAAATGAGGACTTTTAAGTTATTTCATAATCAACCTAACCTAACCCTAACCCTAACCCTAACCCTAATAAATAGTGGCCGACCCTATAAAGAGGGGGAAGAGTCTCTCTCCTCTCATTTATTTATGCACACCTTCCCAAATAGATTTTTTCCTAAATCTACTTCATTCCAAATCCTTTTACTACCAAATCCAACCTCATTTCTTCATTCTAAACCTATTCTAAGGAGCTTGGAGGAGCAAAGGAAAGCTTTTGTTTGGAGCTTGCTTGGAGGAGGTATCTATCTATCTATCTCTTTGTGTCCTATTTGTGTGTTGTATTGTGAATCCATCTCCCAATAGGTAAATATCTATTTTTTTCTAATTATTTTTATTCTAAATAGTGTATTAGACCTATAGGGACCTTCCCTTGGCTAAGAGATGCCGATAGGAAGAAGAATAGGTTCATAGGAGCTATATGGTGGAAGTTACATTAACTTTTGTGCCCAAATTGGGAAAAACCCGAATTTGGACCACTAGGTGTTTGATGGAATGTCTCATATGTGATTGTGGAGTGTGATGTATGATTTGAGAGGGTATACGTATCCACAATTGGATACGGGTAGTGCGTATCACTATACGTCGTGATACGATATCGTAGGAAAGGTATTTTCATGTGTATTAGATTCTAGCATGTCACTTTCTCCATTTTGTATTAGAATAGCCATTTGATATGTCATTCCTATTATATTGGGTACTTTGGATGTATTTATTGGATTTTAGGAGAGTATCTTGGCCTTGAGAGGGTGTATCATAAGCATCATAGGGAGATGTTTGAGTATCCTAGTGGATACACACCAATTGTTTGGTTTTTGGGTTGAGGTATGTTAACACACACACACACACACACACACACACACACACACATATATATATTGTGTGGCTTGTGTGTGACATAGAGTTGTAGCTTTTGGAAGGGGTGCTCGGGTTAGTACAATAAAAGTATGTGGCTGTTGTTGTTATAGTAGTTGTTTATATGGTGTGGTGTGGTATAAGCAAGTTAGGGGAAAGGAAGGATGAGTCTGAAAACTAGGTGTTTGAGCTGTTCAATTATTGCAGTGACTGCAGTTTTAATGGCTGCTTGCAAGCAGCTATTGGGTGAAAAAGAAATCGGGTTACAAGATGGAGTGAAGACAAGGTAAAACTTAGGATCGGGTAAGCTCGTGTTGGCCTGCAACACAGGTGGTAAGGGTTCCAGGTTCAAGTCTGTGAGGGTAAGGTTGCCCAGGTTCAGGTGCAGAGGGTAAGTATGTATAAACAATTTAGTTTAGAAGCAATCGTGTACAAATGTGTGCATCTGTGACAAAATATCCTAAGGTATTGTATACTGGAAGCTAATGCCATAGTATAGTCTAAACTCTAGGTATCAGTTCTTTTGTGCATTGTTATAGGTGTTAGAGCAATTTGGGGTGTCTAGGTGAATAGGTGAGAAGGGTATATGTATCATGTCCAAGTGTGCATGATTTTGAGTTGCTTGTGAAGTTTAGGTAATTAAGTAAGTGTCCAGAGGAGTGGGATATCCATGAGTTTTAATCAATGTATCACTCTATGAGTACCAAGGGTTAGTAGGTATACATGGGAATGTGTCATAGTGTCAAGGTTAAGGATCGCCAAGGTGAAGGGGTCTTGTGCAGGCAGTTGGTTAGGGTTCTAGTTGTGTATGTATCTATTGTACACATTAGTAGTTGGGAACAATATTGAGGTATGAATTCAAGAGGCTAGATCATGGGTAGTGTAGTATGGAGTATATATAATTTGAGTGTCAACTATATTTGAGGAGTGTCAGTAGGTGTGTAAGGGGGTTTGTGAGTGCTAGTATCAGTGAGGGCACCAATGTGCATGTGTGTATGTGTTTAGGTGTGGGAGGGCTCGGGTATTGATTAACTGCAGTTGGAGGTTCAGGTATGTACGAGTTTGTATACCCATATTTTGTGTTTACCTATTTAGAGATACATATTTTGCATATAGTGTTAGATACATATAGGTATAGATGTATGTGATATATTATGTAAGTATGTGTATGTGTGTGTATGTGTGTGTGTGTATATATATATATATATATGTGTGTGTGTGTGTGTGTGTGTGTGTGTGTGGTTATGCAGTTGTGCCATGAAGGGGAATAATCGGGTGTGCAGTTGTGGTACTTCTCAGGCAGTGCAAGTGTGAGGAAAAGCTCTGGGTATTAGTTGGGATTGCAGTGAGGTTGTGTGCTAAGTGTATCAGCGAGTACCGAAGTGTGTGTATCCAATGTATATGAAATAAGGTGGAGTGACTGTGAGAGGCAATTGCTATTCTATGTTTTAGAGTATTAGTTGGGGTGAGAGTTTAGTGGAAGTGTTTTATTGTTAGTAGGTATATCTAGGAACTAAGATAGTATTAGTGTGGAACAACAGTAGGTAGATGAGGGTGGCATACATGTCTGTGTGTATGCATTTGTGGTTAGGGACAGAACCTGGAAATATATTCAGTATATCCAGTGAGGTGTAGAGGCATAAGTATCAAGGGTAAGTTTGAGGGTTGAGTGTTGGTATCCCATATAATACAAGTGTTAGTGAGTATTAGGTATTGTGTATAAGTGTGTATCAAGGGCCTTGAGTGAGAGTCCTAATTAAGTGTCTTGGTGATAAGTAGTTGTGTACCAAGTGTAGGATTATGATACCAATAGTTAGTGTCATGTGTAGGAAACTAGTGGTGATGTAGGTTTTAGAATAGTGATTGGGTTTAGTGTAGATACCATGTGGAGTTATGATACTAGATAGGTAATTAAAGTATTTTATAAGATACCTATCTACAAGAGTCTATATATATAGTATGTAATACCTAGAAGTAGTTTGTTAGTAGCTAAGGTAACATGAGTTAGTCTTTGATGCCTAGGTATTGGTATTGGTATTGGTATTGGTATTGGTAATGGGTAATTGGTCAAGGTACTAGTATTAGAGTTAAGGTATTGAGTTTTCATAGTAAGGTCATGGGTGTGTGAGCTTTAGGTATTAAGTAGTTAAAGTAAGGTCATGGGTGTGAGAGCTTTAGGTATTAAGTAGTTAAAGTATTAACTTGGAACCCTAGTTAATGAGCAAGGTAAGCCTAGGCATTAGAGATGTACTATAATATGTAAGTATATAGTTAAGATAAGGTAAGTATTTATAGTATTTTAAGTAGAGTAGTTATAGACTAAAGTATAGTTAGGTAATGGTATAAATAAACCTAAATTATAGATATGATATCTTTGTGTACTATATTAGATAGTATACCTTAGATATTAACAAGGTAAGACTAGTTTGAACCTAGAATTAAGGTATGGACCTAGTATAACCTAGTTTGACTAGATTTACCTAGTATAACTTTGAAATCCTAGTGCAGTAAGGTATTGACCTAGGTGGTTAGTATAGACTAGTATGCCCTACTATGGACCTAAAAGTGGTATAGAAATATCACAACATGCTAGTTAAGCATGATTATCATTTCAAATCACTCTTTAACACGGTTATTCCATCTTTGGGACTCTTGGACTCTAGTTGAGCACTGTTTACTATTTCTTGCACCGGGTACCAGGCGAGTACATTCTCTGACAGTTTCTTTTATTTTGATGATTACTATGATTCTAGATTTGTAGTGTTATATACTTGATTCCTGACACAAGGATACACAAATTAGTATATCCTGGATTTTGTTATAAAATATTATTTCCTAGAGGACCCTGTACATGTCCTGTGATTTTTGTACATTTATAGACACCGATTCAGGAGTAGGTTGGTCCCCCTGCTCCATGACTCCTATGTCATAATGTATCATGGTTGGATTCACTATATTAGTCGGGGACGGGAAAAGTATTAGCAAGTTATGTGATCATACCCCACTTTTGCTTACATTATAGCTAACCATGTACCACACGTATAGTTAGAATGATCATATTACATGTCTCATAGCTTGCTAGATATGATTAGCCTGACCCTTCCTACATCATAACTAACCTTACGTCTTACGTATGGTTAGCCTGACATTACATGTATCATAGGTAATTATATTTAGCAAGCCTGATCCAGATCCTAAGCCGATCACATAAAAAACTAATATTTCAAACACATAGCTAGTTTATTTCCATTCTCTATTCCAGTTTATACCAGTTTCTATTTTTATTTACCTGCTTACTCACTGCTTATCAATTACCTGTGATATAATATATGTTCTCACTTGCTTCTTTATGTTTCTAGTATTACTTACTCCATCATGTATTATCATTACTCACTATTTTATAGTCTTTATCAATTTAATTAGAACTATTGTTAGTGTATGTACTTTGCTCCAATCATGATTGGATATATTTTCCAGATGATTTAGAGGACTTCTCTCCTACATTATATGTACCGGGAGTAGACGAGAGATACATTCAGGAGCTTTAGGAGGATCTCGTTCCCATAGAGGAGATATTTGTAGTGACTTAGATAGTTTGGTACTTTATATTGTTTTGGATACTTTCTAACTTTGAGATATTTTGAGTTGTATTATATATGAGCATCCTTTGTATTTTTCTTCTCCAAATTTCCCTCTTTTTCGTCCAAAAATAGTCAAAATTTGTCATAAATTTAGCCTCATTTTCTAGTAGTTATGACGACTTAAAAAGACGATATCTCCTAGCTCCGGACTCCAAACGCGCTCAAGTTTTTTGTTAGACCCATATCAAGGTTTGTTTTCTGAATATATAAATTATTTTAATAATTTATGAACCTATTTTTCCAAAAAATTCTAAACGTGCCAGCTGTCTGAAATAAGACGCGTTTCCGTATTTTCGAGATTTTGGGAGATCTCGAACTCAGAATTAGGAGTCGTTTGAAGCTTCGAAAATCTGACATGATGAACTTCCATAAAATTATTTTTCTAGAATTTAATATGTAAGTTTAATCTAATATAAAATTCGTGCAACGTAGACGTAAATAAAAAACTACCAAAAATTGTCATCTATTCGTCCTTGTGGCCATAACACTTTATCGACTTGTGATTTTATAAAACCGTCAATTCCGACGTTCATGTAGTGCTAAAATCTATAGGATTTTACATACAAATCCAGGATTTGAGTTGATTGACTTTTTGGTCAACGGATTGCCTCGATTTGCGTGTCACGGATCACAAATCCGTAAAGTTGATTTTCTTTGGACTGAAATTAGGGTTTAGTAATAAAGTCAGATTATAATAAAATTAAAATACTATTTTAGGTTATTTTATTCAGAATTAAAATAGATTAAAATGGAGGAACCTATTCACCCACTTTTGTAATCTAACTTGTTTAATTTATGTGACGGGTAGATCGGATGACGCCTTGAGTTGGGACTTCATTCTTTTTCAGACCAGACAAGATACCTTGCCAAATTGCTTACATACTTTGTATGCTTATTATATTTTTATATATTTATTGCATGTGTATTTTCTTTCAGTCATAATTATATACTATATATATGTTGACACACACTTGACACATAGTATCATGGGAGGGAAGGACAATCAGTAGGCGTATGGGCTATAACCACTATGGTAAACGTAGTAACTAGCATGCACTATGGTAGTTGTGTCGCGCTAGTCGCTACCCTGAGGTATGTCGATTTCTGGTGTCGCGCTGGTCGCTACCCTCGAGGTATGTCGATTTCTGATGTTCCTGACGTGTGTGTGAGTTGTGAGATTAGATAGAGTAGCCTACCCATGCCCATACATCGAAAAGTTGTCCTCATTATGCATTCATATAGATTGTCTAGTACAGCGTACTTATATATTTTCTGTCTATTATGCATATTTACTTTATTCAATTGGCATGCTTCTATGTATCTTGTTACGTCCCTCTGAGGACCTGGTCCCTTTCCAGGTGTAGACGATCTTGACTATTCGCAGGAGCACAGATCAGGACTTGCTACTTATCTCTTTCGAGGAGGTCTTCTCTTCGAGTCTCATTGTTCATTAGATATTCTTATGTGGTTTCTCTTATATTCTAGTTTGGTAGTGGATTTGTTTTCACCCGACTATCATTCCTTGATACTTCATATTAGGATTAAGTTATATTTTAGATTGGTTATTTATTTCTATTTGATTATGTGGATGAGATTTAGTTATGCCCTGTGACTTGTGATAATTATATACCACTTGTGAATTATTGTTCATAATAAAGCGTACGTATGTATTATGGTTTCCATATATTGGAGTCTCCATATACATACGGCTGGCATGCTTACGTATTCCTAGTCCTATGTATTTTGGGACTGGGGCATGACACAAACTGTGCCAACTTTGTCTGTATCACAGAATGTACACCGAGATTATGGTAATTGTGTGCGTGTGCACAAGAGGACTGTTAAAGACAACTTTCTCTCCTCTCTGAAGGGCAAAAACTCGAGATATGACGAATCACTTGCAAATCAAGCTAGCATATCACTTTATATACAAAGGACCAAAAATGTGCACAAAAGATTTAATGTATCTCATATAAAGAGGCAGAGTCTGCCATCTTCCTCTTTTTCTCTTCCTTCTTTGGATTTATGCGAGTTTATTATACAAAAGCATAAAAAGAGGGACCCTTCTGACATTACAACGATATTTCCTAATGAACATCGTTGTAGTTTTCATATAGTTGTAACTGAATGTTGCTGTGTATCAGCAAAATAGTTTATATTTGATCGATTGACTTACACTATGCCTCCTAAGACTCAACACACAAAGAAAGAAGACAACCAAGAGTACGATGACAAACCGCTCTTTGCCTCAGCATATATGGCTTCACATCTTCTCCGTGGTAGGAGACAACCAAGACGAAGTTCTTCAAGAACACCCAGTCAAAGGATATTTGACCAACTCGTCGATTCCTTTGAAGGAGTATACCAAAATATTCGTTCTCGAATATGGGAGCTCGTTCATCACGAGAATCTCCATTCCTCAGAATACGATGCTGGGGGTAGCAATCCCCTCGATTCTGAAACTGACTGTGTAAACTCCAAGTACACAGTTCTTTCTATCAATCACTCTGTTGTACACAGAGATGCTAGCGTTTATGCCGTCGGTGATGAATAAGACGCTTCTCCATAGGAAGCTACCGAATAATGCCTCAGCTAGAGGTCGCTCTCAGGGATATGCACACTATGATACAAAATATACATCAAATAATAATAGCCAAATATTCTTCTACACCAGCACTTGTCCAAGTGGCCTCATTTATACCTGCGCATCCTATTCCTGGGACAATACCTCTGCAGGATAACACAAGTCTAGAAGCGGACATAAACCAAGATTCAGAAGCACCAACTCTTAATGCTCTCAACATTAGGGGTAGATCTTCGCCGGTGATGATTTCTATTTAATTAGGATCTCATCAGTCAACCGCACCACTCCGAACAGAAGATCCTCTCGAAGCTATCCGAGAGTTGCGTGCACAGGTCAATGTTTTAAAGAACAAAGATCAACTCCACAAGCTGGGGGTGAAACAGCCTTATCCTCCGCAATGGGATAATGTTTCATTCTCTCCTAAATACAAGCCCCAATAGATAGTCTTGTTTGATGGCAGGACATCACCGAGCTAATACATCATCTACTTCAATATGATGATGGCTCATCTATAAAAAGAGGATGCTCTCCTAACCAGATTGTTTGTAGGATGCTTGGCCGGCATAGCCTATAATTGGTATCACAGTTTACCTGATAACTGTATAGCCTCGTTTGATGACATAAAATATATTTTCCTTTTATAATTCTATGAGGGAGGCATGGATATGATGATGTCTTCGCTCATCGATATCAAACAGAAGGAGAAGAAATCCGCCCGTGAATTCGTTGACTATTTTAGGCAGGCCACTCTAAAGTTACCCACCGATATTCTAGACTCTACATTCATTGATACCTGCAAGAAAAACTTGCTGCCTATAGTAGGGCTCAAGACAGGTCCAACTCAATTTTAAGACTGGACAACGTTCATCATCGGAGCCGAAGCTGCTGAAGACAACGCGAAAATATCACACAATTTGGAGTTATAAATGACCAATGCTGAAGGAAAGCGTCCCTTCAATAGTACAAATAATCATAATAGCAAAGGAAATGAGGCCTTGGCAATAAATCTGTCAAAGCAAGACACCTCTCATCTAACACAAAATCCTCCATAGTCTTCCAGGTCTAAGGAAGAATATTCCTATAATGAGAGCGATATCACGAGCATTTTTGAATGCTTGATAAAAAGAAACAAGTTATTGTTGCCTGAAGTCAGGCGACCAAATGAGGCAGGTAAAACAGACGACCAGAAGTACTGCTTATACCACTGATCCATAAGTCGCCCTACCAAGGATTGTTATGTCTTGAAAAAGAATATATAGCAGTTGATAGATGCTAAAGCTATCACCCTTCACAACAAAGAAAAGATAATCACTTCCAATATGGTATCTCTTCAATTCGGTGACTTTCCAGCAAAAGAAGCCCTGAACGGTGTTGTCCCAATACCTCGAGCTATGATAGAAGTAGTAAATCTTCCGCCGTCTAGAAGTCAAACAGAGAAATTGGTGCCTCTTACCATATATCCTAGCGAGATTATGTTGATTCATCCTGATATACTATCAGATTGGGACTAGAGAGCAGCATCTTCCAATTCAAAATTCAAGAAGAGTAAGAAGTATAAATCATGCAATATGATTTCTTTGGATCCTCCTTCATATGGAGATTAAGACCAACATTAAGAAGATATATCTTTCGAGATCAAACTTCATAATCTGAATATTACCCCACCAATCTCTAATCATAAGCTTCGCTTGACACACCGACAATTGTCCATGATTGGTAGTGTTCTACTATATAAGGCACAACATATCTTCAGTTCTTATGAAGATGTTCCTACACAAATTTCTTCTCATCCTTCTGCAACCATTAGAGCATCAACCTCAACTAAGGTGCATGAGAAGGATCGTTCCCAATTTTATCGATACAGCCTACAATCTGTACACTTGATGCAAAATATGGGGTATGGTTTCTAGAAAGTTGAAGATTTGAACTTTGGCAAGGGACGAAGTATTCCTCTAAAACTCCATGGACAGTCCAATAAATCCTGTAGTAGATTGGGCTACGACGAGACTAGCCCACAAATTCACTCCAAGAAAGGATATGGTAAAAAGAAACTCAAATCATGTAACATGGTAATTCTTTCTCCAATGTCCGAATAAGAAGCCATGACATGTACCAGGTATGGTAAAGATTATCATAAAACTTATGAATCTGTCCCGGAAGATATTCTTGACACTCTTCCTACTTTGCCAACTTCGGTTATTCCGGTCATAACCGAACCTGTTCCTTTGAAGCCTACTACGACAGAGAAAGGAAAGCAAAAGAAAGTATTCTTCAACAAATTATTGAAAAATAATGTACCCTAAGGACTTAAAAAGTCCTACAATTTTGACATATTGGCACAACTAGCCAATACCCCAGCCTACCTTCTTCTAGAGGATATCGTTTGATACTTGCAATAACCGATTAGTTCTCCAAATGGACAGATGCAGTCCCGCTCATCGAAGTTAAGACATCTAACGTAATTAACTTCGTCAAACACCATGTTATCTATCTTTTCGGTATTCCCCGAAGGATAATACATAACAATGGGCCATAATTTGCTAGTCAAGTATTTTATCGGTTCTATGACAAGAATCAAATATAGCATCTACGGCCTACAATCCAGCATCCAACGGCTTAGCAGAAGCCTTCAACAAGACCATAATCAAACTCTTTAATAAGTTTGTCTCATCCAACAAATACGATTTGAATAAGAAACTCAAGGAATATTTATTGGCTTATCGTACGACAGTTCGGACTTCGACTGGTTGTACACCATTCTTTCTGGTCTATGAATATGAAATGGTCCTTTCACTCAAAATTCAGATACCTTCTTTCAGAATAGTTATTGCTAATGTGCTAAACATAGAAAATAATAATCAATTATGCCTACAAGAATTAGAAGCATTGGATGAAAAATGTCTGCACGCTCAACAGCACATTGACCTATACCAAACATGTATTTCAAGAGCTTTTGATCGAAAGATCAAGGAAAGAATATTCTATGTTGGTGAATTGGTCCTTTCAGCAAGGAGACCTATGATCACAACCCATAAGGGCAAAGGCAAATTTTAGGCTAAATGGAAAGGTCCTTATGTGGTGGAAACAATATTCTCCAACGGAGCCTACAGGAGATTTGATAATGATGCTTATCAATGACAAATTTCTCAAGAAATATTATGTCTAAGCACGACATATTTTTCTCCATCTCCAGCGGATTAAAGCAAGATATATTTTGTTTAATCCCCAACAACTCGTAGCCTACATGGCCTCTTGAATTATTACCTATATTCATTCTTGAATAAGACATGTGTAATGGGTCCTTAAAGTTTTTCAGCGGGAAAATACTCAGATCCAACGGAACACTCCAGTTGAGATCATCTAAATAATTCTCTCCAACATAAACATTACATTCTTAAACCTAGTTGTTTTAAGCATATCCTATTACTAATCCCAGTTGGGTTGGGAATAATCTCACATGTTTATTTTACCAGTCAATAAATATAATGTGATTCACGTCCATATTATCTCTAAATTATATTTTATTTATTTCCCTAGAGAGAAGATAATGTTACGCCCTTGAACTACTCTTTCTTCTCCTCCTTGGTGAAATAAACTAGTGAACTATCATGTTACCTATGAGGAAACCTTCCGGGTTATGCTATCGATTATCATGTCCATATTATCTCTGATATCTGTTGTCATCTAATCTTATCACCCATACTTGACTTTAAGTACATCAGCAGTATTAAGTCCACAAAACCTGCCATGTCTATATTAACTCTGGCAGGGTTTTGTTTCAAACTTATTACTTGCACTCCAGTGTGCAACAAGTAATAAGTCCACCAAATATCCCCCAGTAGGATATCCCTAAAATACTACGATGTTGTACTACATCCATATTACCTCCAGTACAATATCCAAAGTCCACAACAAACAAGCATTGTTCAAGGCCAAAATTTTTAATATATTTTTATTGAGAAACTTACAAAACAAGGAAGACCATAAGATAGAGCTCACTTAGGGGAAGTAGAAAGATCAAGGAGGAGTTGAGTCAGTCGAGCTAATTGTTGGTTCTTTTTCAATGACGCTCTTCTACGTGCTTCAATCATCCTAGGGTCATCTGTAGCAAAATGAGTCATGGAAGCATATGACTCTATCATCTTATTTTGAGTATGCTCAAGCTCGTTCTTGTTATGTTCTAGCTCCAAAAGCTGTTCTCTTGCTAGATCATAATGTACCATTTCATCCCTACGTCGCTCCACAGTCATCTTCAACTCCTCCCTCGCTTGATTAAGCTGGGATTCAAGTTCTTGAATCTGAGTCTTGAGCTGCATCTCCCTATCATTATGTTCATCGTGGGCAGAACGATGAAAAGACAGAGAAGTAGTCACTTCTTTCATAGAAGCATTTATTCGGACTGTCTTCTCAGCATGGATCACCATATGCTCCTGGAAAGTGGTCTGAAGTTCCAAGAACTCAGTAGTAAGTGACTCGAATTCAGCCTGAACTATCGTCGAGGTATCCTACTATTAAGCTGCAGATACTCATTGATAGGCTACTCAAGGCCTATCAAGATTTGTTCAAGAGCAGTAGCCTTAGCTTCATCCTTGAAATTTCTGATCAGTTGAATCATGGATAAGCTAGCATCCTTTACTTCCCCAAAGGATAAACCTTTCTCGACCACCAGATTTACCATCTCCTTCAATATTGCGTAGAAAGTAGATGTATAATCTTCTACGAAAGAATTAAAACGAGTGTTTGAAATTAGAGTCACGATAATTTCCGCTAAGCCCTTCCATGGTGCATGAAGACAGTTGTGACAGTTGTAGCCTCGATACTGGGGACAAAAGACAAAGAATCTGCTGCTCGTACTCGCGGGCTAATAGTGGAAGCCATTTTAGCGGCACTGGTCAATTCTACCACAGGAGAAGTTAAAGCTACTAATGGCATTAATGCGATATCCACATCCGGTATTATGATATCTGTAACTGAAGTTGTTTCATCCTGCGAAACAACCATCTCTTCAGCCCTCTTCAAAGTGACTCCTACCACAGTCTCATCACCTAAAAAAATTAAGTAAATAATATGGTTAATAAATAACATATTGTAATGCACATCGAGCTAAGTAAAGAAGTGGCACCTTGGCCTGTGCTAGCCGGAGTTATTATTGCATGAATCTGCAATAATGAAGCATGCAACACAAGAACTTGTGGTATAAAAATAATAGAGAGACACGTACCAGCACCGGGTGGTACATATTCATCTTCAAGAGTCTGCCCCACCAATGAATTTCTTAGGCCTGTTAACGAAGCCTCCACCTCAGACGAGTCGGCATGAATGAGCAAATGATCAAAATCACTCCAAGTCATGCTTGTTTTTGAAACTAAGGCTTCAGTATCGAACTGCCCTGTAGTATCTCCAAACCCAGCTGTAACTGTAGCAGATTGAGGCTGTCATGATCCGCACCCGGTGTAAGGGCACGACTACGTGGGTATGTCCAGCCTACGCTGCAACATCGGCGGAAGAATGCTGTCTAGGTCAACAATACTATCTAAATATCTCACACAATATATATATAATGTACTTGTCAAGATATTTCAACTCCCAAATGGGAGACAATATGATAATATGATAATGGTAAACAATGCTCAATCACAATAAAAAAAACTAAAGAAAGATATGGCATGATATGGAATAGAAGGAAAGAAATAAAGTCACAAATACCTAAGTCTAATCTCAACACATGATCTCAAATAATAATACAATGCCAAAAGTGTCTAACTGACATATAAAATAACATGAATGAACTACCTAAGTCTCATCGACTGCTGGTACTATCTAAATAGGCTATACAGGTGCTAACTCAACTGGCTCGCCATCATGTGGCTCATAGTGCATAGGACAATAGTACCCTAATAAATCATCTAAAAAATATATCCACTCAGGATTGGAGTGAAGTACAACCCAAATAGCAGTTCCAATAATTGACAGAAACTATGAAACAACAATAGCAATAAAAATAATGATGAAAGTAACTGAACTAGCATATATTATGAAAAAAGCATCATGGTAAATAATGGCAAAAAACTGAGAACTATATGGTGAGGAACATCAATATAATAAACTGGAATAAAAGAAATAATATAGTAAATGTGCCTTGAAATACTAGTAAGATAATGTGATCGGCTTGGGCCTAGCACGAGCTATATATAAAAAGTTGAGCTAGAGTGATCATACGTGAGTTACATAATTTGCTAACTATCACGGGCTATACTAAATCATGGGCTATAAGGTATGATCATATATCCACTAATACTTTACCAACCCTCGACTAGTACACGGATCCAAATTATGACACGTTATAACACGTATATCACACTGCACGGTCTATAATATCATACACTATAATCACGGTTTATATAATCACTAAGATATCACGGTGATCACTGAGTAATCACGAAGCACGACATGGTGATCACTGAGTCATCACAACAATAATATCTCATGACCAAGATCCACGTATACCAATCTGTGAAACCATCATGTCAAGAATCAATTATCTCAATACTAATTACATGAATGTACTCGCCTGGAATCCAGGGTACAGTACCAACAAGTATCCGTATCAGTATCTCAAGGAACTAAATATGGAATATCATATCAATATAGCATTTTAGAATGATAATGAAGTTAAACTAGTTAGTTTCTAGGTCTCAAGCCTTTTCTAGGTCAAACTAGATTAAAATAATCAAATAAGGTCAACTCTAAGTCAAACTAGTCAAAATAGTCAATTCTAGGTAACACTAGTCTATACCTAAGTGGTTCCAAGCTATACTTAGGTTTCTAGGTCATTCTAATAGGCTTCTAGCTCAATAGACTATAATATACACTAATACCTATAATTACTTCTAACACCTTAGTCGTATCTCTAATATGTTAACTATAGAGATCTAATACCTTAACTTATAAATCTTATTATCTAACATTGGACTAATACTCTACTATATCTTCATTTAACAAATATACCTTAACTATAACTCATAACTTAACTATAGAGATCTAGTACCTCATAACTTAACTATAGAGATCTAGTACCTCATAACTTAATACTTTAGTTTAACAAATATACCTTAACTATAACTTACCTCACATACACTCACTACCTTACCTCATAACTCACTAACACCCACTAGATACCACACTTTAATACCCTCAAGTATCATAAACCCTAATACATAGCCACTAGTTTCAACACTATCCCACATATAGGTACATGCAACTATACACAATATATCTATCCAAGACACTCTTCATGTATCTCAATACTACAATACTTAAATCTGAGCACTGAGCCACATCTTGCACTGCCCTTATGCTAACACATTCCCATTGTCCACTTCACACATTGGCTCCTCTTGATTACCCTCAGGTACACACATATTCTCAACACAGGTAATCCCTTGCAATATCCAATCCAATGCTTGGACACAGTTTGATTGTGCACTATGCACCTATTTCCCCTCAGGAACTTAGCCCCATCTCACTTATGTTCAAACCCTCACCTATACTAGCAATTACCCACTGCTACTACTCCTTTCCAGCCCTATAACACCACCATAACTCCCTGCTACCAACGATTATTGCTGTTGTTGCATTCCTAGATATCCTATACAAGATAATACATCAAAGCATTCATTACTTCACATGTTCACTTGTTGCAATGAAGTGCACATATCCCACCAACACACTTACTGCAGAACTCTTTCCTGTCGGGATATCTATCTGCTGCTGTTATCCTATCCGAGCCCAAATGCACCTTATACACATAGCGCACACCCTATCTTTGCTACATGTGATGTCATCATAGCAGGTGCTATAATACTCCCCTTCTAAAATAGTGTACTACACTCCTAACTATCTGTGACTAGGGACTAACCACTAACCTGCAACCTCAGAGTTGCTTAATCCTGAGCATGCAGCACCCGACTTTATTCCTCCCTTGCAGTCCAGTTCATGGCCTGCAACTTGGTATTGCACTACCCATGCTTGAACACAGCATACACCCAATCCCCTCAACTACTATTACTCCAACCTAACACCAAATCACTAATACTCACATCCACACATCTATTTGACACTCCTCTTCATACTCAACCTAAACATTAATACACCACACACACAAGCTTGGCAATATAACAAACACCTTGAGCTCAAACCCATGATACCTATCATACCTATGATACCCATGAAACCCATGATACAAATCCAATTAAAGAGTCAAAACTCACAATTCTCTACCAATAAGCATTAATACATCTAATTACACATTTATATAACTAAAATAACTAATTATAATAGGAATTGAAGTGAATAAACACAAATAACCCAAAATAAACTATGTATCACACAATATCATAAAATATCTTGATACGCTCTACTAGTATCCAATTGTGGATACATATCTAGTCCCACAAATCTGATCTAAGTCTAATTAGATCTAATTGGTCTCACGATACATACTTGATGTGTCAATCTAAGAATTTCCCGATAATTGGGCATAATCATCATGTAGAATTCATAATATAAGTCATGTGAACTAGTTCTTGGTCCTATGGGTAGCCCAAGGCCAATGGATGATTCTTAATGGTTAAATATATGAATTAGAGTCTAAATAAGGGGTGGATTTATAATTTACCTATTGGAAGATGGATTTCCAATTAAATGATTAATGGACACAATTAGGACATGTTCTCCTTGTCAATTTCTCTTCCTTCAAGTGCTTCTTGCAATCCAAGCTCCAATGCTTCTTAGATAAAGAAATTTAGAGGGAATGAGTGTGAATTAGGTTAAATTTGGTGGATAGAATAGTTAATTTGGGGAAGAACACAATTGAGGATCTCTAATAGAATAAAATAATAAGAGGAGAGAGAGTGAGACCCTCTATAGTGGCCGACCCCCTCTTTCCCCTTCTCAAGCAATGTACAATGCCCAAGATACCCCTCCTAGTTAGTCATAAGGTTTAATTAGGAAGTACTATATTATGAAGCTTCTATTTCTTCATGAAACTAATCTAATCTCCTTAATTAATTAATTGAATGGGTCTGTAAACCCTCTCACCCAAAAATAGATATTTTGTGTGTATTTGTATTTCTTGTATTTGTTTTAGATTATTTTTTTAAATAAATTAAAATGCAATGATTTTCTTAGGACACTTGACCGTGGTTTGGACATTAATAATATAGAATGGCCCCAAAATCCGTATCGCCCTTCTTAGAAAGTAGCCTACACCGGAGACACTACCTGTAGGATCTTTTCGTGGCACAGAAATTCAATCCCTTGGTGTTAGTATGACATTAGTGTAACAACCATAGGTTATGTGTTAAATATTTAGAAATTTATATATATAATTTATTTGTGGTCATTTTTCAATCCCAACTCCCTACAATTAGCATTCCATAATTCCCCGTGTCAAGTTAGACATTTTTTTCTTTTTATAGATGTGCATATCATTTACTATTACATATTTTTGGATAACCATTTAATTAATTACTTAGTTAATTAGATGATATAATTATTTGATTTATTTTAACTAGATAATACCTAATTATTAATTTCAAAATATTACACAAAATATTTTGAGTGTGGTATTTTGTTAGAACTTTACAAAGTAATTTTCTAGAATTTATTTGGTGTGCAAATATTTTTTTGGATTTTTACCATTTATATATTCGAATATATGTTAATAAATATAAGGTTAATAATAATATTATTATTAATGTTAGTGATAATAATAATAATAATAGCAATAATAATAATATAGATAAAAATAGTAGTAATAATAATGATGTTGTTACGAATTAAGAAAAAGAAAAGAAAAGAAAAACGAAAAACGAAAAACGAAAAACGAAAAACGAAAAACGAAAAAGAAAAAGAAAAAGAAAAAGAAAACATAAACATTTAAAACCCTAAACTAATTACTAGTCTAAAGCCTAAATCCTAAATCTATCCCTAAACCACTCCCCCAATAAACCCACAGACCCCCCCCCACCCCCTCGCAGCCAGCCCCCCGCGGCCACTTCTCTCCCCCTCTTCCAGAACTCTCTCCCTCCTTCTCCCTTCCACACACACACACACACACACACACACACACACACACATATATATATATATATATATATATATATATATTATAACAAAAACTCAAAACCCTAACCCTACCCCAGCCCGTCGACCCCGACGCCACGTCGGCGCCGCCGCCAGCGACCGACCGCGCATCCGCATCCCGGCGCTGCTGCAACCGCAGCCGCCGCTGCCATCCATCCCCGCCCGCGCGCGCGTATACGTACAGCAGCGTCCCTAATTCAAGGTAACATATCTCTCTCATCTCTCATCCTTTTCTCGAGAGGTTTGTCCGTGTAAGTTCACAACCTAACCCTCTAAGATTTTCATTCAACTGGGACAAGTTTTCGTGCCCTAGATTGGTCGAAAAGTCGACGAAAAAATGATCGAAAAACTGACAAAAAATGGTCCAGAAACTTTAACCCAAACCTCCATGTTCAAACCCGATTTGCCGTCAACCTGTTTATATTTTCAAAAACTAATTATAGGGTTTTTCTTCTCCATATAACCTAAAAAAATTATTCTTTTAGTTTTTGTTAATTTGTTCTATGTGTAAAATTATTCAACCTCCAAAACGACCAAAAACTTGTTATTTCAAAATTAAAATTTGGTGATACGAAGTGCGCCCCGCCAAACGGGACCGCCTTATCGCATACCAATTGCACCGAAAGGCGCATATGGTATATCCTGACGTGTGAGCTTTCACGGAAACTGATTCGGACGTGTGTGCGCGTCGGAATCAACCTGTATCCATAAAAAGTTTTCGTATTACAACTTTTGCAAAATACCACACCATTTTGTGTACGCTCGTCGGAATGCGACGAAACTTGTGCCATTGGATTCATGATATCACGCTGGTCCTGTGACCCAAGTTTTACGCGATTCAGAGATAGTTGACCAAGCCGCCTATTTGCGGGCCCTACGGTTGACTTTGAGGGCGAATTTGTGTTCGGCTCACCGAAATATAAAATTGGACATAGCGTTGAGTTCGATTGACGTTTAGAATTTGTTTGACCTATAATTTGTCCCATTTAGAGACCTTTACCTCCGGCACGCTTTTCGGTACAAAGTGGCCCACATGTGGACCCGCTTTGATCCGAAATTACCGTTTTGCCCCTATATCCAAATTGGATGAAAGGGTAGTGTTTTCTAGCTATCTCGTTTATTCTGGGAACGTTGGTGATATTTATTTCAGCATCCGAAAACGTTTATTCGGAGGCTATAGTTCCTGATCCTCTATACTTGACACCTGGACGTTTATATTATGCAGCTTTATTGCCAGGCAAGTATACCTTGTCATTGTACTGTGTTTTACATTCCATATGATGCATGTATTTTTATTTCTGTTATTTAGTTCATATATTTTAACTACTATATAAACTGCACGTCTAAGAATAACTTGGGTGCAACGACGGTGGCGTCGTATTCTGTTTTTATTATACATATGCATGTTGACCTAGTTTATGAGACCACCCCATTATCATGAGGCATTCTTATGTTTCTTTGGCCATGACACAGTTATTACACGAGTGTATCTCATGTAGGACATAAATTTGCGTATTTGGTTGGCCACGGGTACGTATGGGACGTGCGACGGATAATGATAACTGTTGATAGAAATTGCATGCGAGAAGACTTGGCAGCTATTTAGAGGTATCATCGTATCATGGATGTGACATGCTTAGAGCATGGGGTGGGGAGAACAACAAGTAAGACGTTTGGGCTCCTTTGCACTTTTCTTGTGTAACCCGTACACTCCGTCGAAGATGCGCGGTCATGATGACCACTATATATTATTATTATCAGGCGGCCTCTGACGTTCAAAAGACGTCATGCTTTATAGGCCCCTGATTCTCTGAGAGAATCATGCCAATCCCATTTTGGCCAAATATTCCACTGGTTGGAATGTTGTTCTAAAAATGCATTCACATAGACGATTAGGCGACCCATTGGATATTTATTTTCAGTACTTTATTGGCATGCTTCTATGTATCTTGCTACGTCCCTTTGAGGACGTGGTCCCTTTCCAGGTATAGACGGTCAGGATTATCCACAGGGGTACGGACCCGAACCTGACGCTTCATACCAGACTGAGGAGGTCTTACCTTTAGAGTACCTTTGATTTATCGCAGCTGATGGATATTCTAGTTGTTATTTCTTTTATTGACATTTATCTTATATTAGAGTTTGATCTCTTCTCTCATTTAGTTTTAGTATAGTCGATTGGCAATGGATTTGTTTTCACCCGACTATCATTCTTTGATACTTCATATTTGAGATTCAGTTATTTATTCCTATTTCATTATTTATGCTGTGGATGAAATATAGATTGCGTGTGACTTGTGACAAATATATACTACTTGAGAATTATTGTTCATAATACAGCGTACGTATGTGTTATGGTTTCCATATATTAGAGTTGCCATATACATACGGCTGGCATGCTTACGTATTCCTAGTCCTACGTATTTTGGGACTGGGGCGTGACATATTTTTAGTGGTGGCCCATGCAGGTCGAGAGTATATTGTCTTGGTTACGTTACTGTACCGAGCAAGCGTGCAAATAGGATTAGAGTATAGGATCTTATCCACATTTGACTATGACTCACCTTCCTTCCAATCTGTTTTATTTAAATAATTGCATCATGCTTGATTCATGTGCTTCCTTAATAGTTCCTTGAGTATAGCCTTCTGCTAGAATATATGAATCCTTGTTGTTAGGATGATAATTAGGGTAACATTCCTACTAAGAATACAACTAGAATATTGGTACATAACTAAGTTTAGAATACCTAATAAACCCTAGCATCCCTTACTTGTAGATTAATTGACCATTATCCCTTGATATATTTACGAAGGACTTGAGAGTAGTATAGACACTACTATAGTTAGTTAGAAATTTGACCATATTGTTTGACCCTAGTATTGAGAAACCATTAGAAATTCAAGGTTGAATATTAGGACTAAACCAAACTTTCATAGTGAGATAGTACTAGAGAACTATAAATTTAGCTTCTTGTCTTGATAGTAGCAGAACAATACCTTAGAAAGCCAAGAGGAATGAAATATAATATTTTTCTTGATCATACCTCGAACACAGATATTAGCATGCCATATTTTCCTTAGAGAACCATGATATTATCAAGAGTCTCTCTATTTAATTTCATATCTTGTTCCTCCGAAACCTTAACGCTCGCTACTTGTGCGACGACTAAAAACTTCTCCTTCATCTTTCAATTCGTGCCACATAACCCTTCCGATTGTAGGCCAAGTGATTTTATTTTAGGATATATAGTTTGCTAGGATTATAGTTATAATCTTGAATTTTAAAATTATGTGCTTAGTAGTTAGAATTTGATAGTTTGAGTTATTCATTTAGATTACGATTTTATGATCATCCTTTAGTTTCAAATCAAGTAATCTATTTCACATATCTCCATATAGGTTATATCCTCTTTCACTTGAGGGCTAGTAACTTACTTCTCCATTCTTAATATTAACACTTTTTGTCCTATAAGCACTATGATTAAGACTTAATATGACCATTACCTATGGAGCTTTATGATGCAATAGGATACCCTAATAAGTATCAAGATCTTTTCTCGTATACCCTAACAAGAGTTTCTACGTTATCCCCATAAGGTAGTTACAATATTAGTTAATTCTTTTAAGTTGGATAGTATGTCCCACAACCTAGTAACACATAGTCCTTTTGACCCATTAATGAAGTGTAACTGAATGACACCAACTATAGACTTCCATAAGAAGATAATGTTTATCCAGACTGTAGAGCTTAGAGGCCCATACCCCCATTTGGTCGACTAGAGACTTAGACAAGGAGTTAGTATGGCAACGGTAGAGGCACAACACCGGACGAGTCTTATCTTCTTTATGAACTTAAATTATTTTGTACCTTCTTTCATCATAATCCAGCGTACTTATATTTTATGAACTACCTTGACTTATGCTGCTATTATAGCCTAGTTTTGCAAGCTTATTCTTTTATCGAGCTTGTTCATGACATATGTATTATTGGGTCGACACACTAATACATTATCAAAATAAGAATCAGTGTATTATGGTCTAGCTAACCTTAGTGCGCTTGGTTCGCTCTTCGCATAACTACTTTACTTGGATTGAGTTAAAATTGACTCATCTTGTTAGTTGAATATACTTGCCCTCTAGACAGGTCAGAGCATATCATATCAGGTACATAACTGTTCTGATATGAACATGCGAATAAGAATTTACCAAAATAGAATTTTAATCCGCAACTGCCTTGACAACTCCCTTTTTGAATTCCTTAAACGCCTTGAAACCGTACTTGTATTCTATCACATCCTCCTTGAATTCTTTATTATTGTTTTTCGTCTTTCCCTATTTCAGAAAGACAAAATCTCATGCTTGGTATAAGTTTGATACACGGAGAGTACTAGATATACCCCATAGGCCAATTACATTACTTGATGACTGTCTTTCGTAATTAAGGGCATAAAACATGTGAGATATTTTGTGTTTGAGGATTGAATAACACGATTAAATAATTTGAGGAAGTTCTTCTTAAATGTATAAGCCTTGTGTGATAGATGGATAAATTCTAAGTTGGGTAGAAGTCGCATTGTCAACTTGAGGTATTTTTTTTTATTGTGATCAAGTAGGATTAGATTGAGAGATATAAGCCATTTTAAATTTTGAAAATTATTTAGAAGAATGATTAAGATAATGAGAATTTAATGAATTTTGAAATCTTGATATTGCGGACCAAATATTTATACCTTGAGCACATGATTTAAAATTTGAATATTGAAGGTTAAATCATCGATTTAAATTTTGAGGATAAATATAGAAATTTAGACTTGAACAATGGGTGAATTAGATTTAAAATTTTATAATTTGATGATTTGAATTAAAAGTTGAACTTTTATTGTGGGTCACCTATTTGAAATATTGAGGATGGAAATTGAGTTTAAAATTTGAAGAGTACGAAATTCTTAAGTTGAAAATAGGAATTAGATTTGATTAGAATTATTTTCTAGAGGAGATTATGATAGTTGAAGATCGTGATGTAAAATTTAATGTGGGTTATTTAAATCTTGAAGATGTCATATAGATTTAGCTTAAATTTGGATGTGATTATTTAAAAATTGAGAAGGGATTACGATAGGTTGAATTTTGATTCGACAGTGGTTATTTTTTTGAAGTGATTGCAATGGATTTGAATAAATTTGGTTATTTAAAATTTTGGAAGAGATTATGATAGACTTGCCTTATATACGAATGTGAAGATTTAAAGAATCATGCCTTATTTTTAATTTCGAGGACGAAATTCTTTTAAGTTGGGTAAATTGTAAACCCCCTCACCCAAAAATAGGTATTTCGTGTGTATTTGTATTTCTTTTACTTGTTTTAGATTATTTTTTAAAATAAATTAAAACCCAATGATTTTCTTAGGACACTTGACCGTGGTTTGGACATTAATAATATAGAATGGTACCAAAATCTGTATCGTCCTTCAAAGGAAGTAGCCTACACCGGAGACACTACCTGTAGGATCTTTTCGTGGCACATAAATTCAATCCCTTGGTGTTAGTATGACATTAGTGTAACAACCATAGGTTATGTGTTAAATATTTAGAAATTTATATATATAATTTATTTGTGGCCATTTTTCAATTCCAACTCCCTACAATTAGCATTCTATAATTCCCCATGTCAAGTTAGACATTTTTTTTCCTTTTTATAGATGTGCATATCATTTACTATTACCTATTTTGTGGATAACCATTTAATTAATTACTTAGTTAATTAGATGATATAATTATTTGATTTATTATAACTATATAAATACCTAATTATTAATTTCAAAATATTACATTAAATATTTTGAGTGTGGTTTTTTGTTAAAATATTACAAAGTAATTTTCTAGAATTTATTTGGTGTGCAAATATTATTTTTGGATTTTTCCCATTTATATATTCGAATATATGTTAATAAATATAAGGTTAATAATAATAATAATATTAATGTTAGTGATAATAATAATAATAATAATAATAATAATAATAATAATAATAGCAATAGTAATAATAGTAGTAATAATAATAATGTTGTTAAGAATTAAGAAAAAGAAAAGAAAAAGAAAACATAAACATTTAAAATCCTAAACTAATTACTAATCTAAAACCTAAATCCTAAACCTATCCCTAAACCACTCCCCCAACAAACCCACAGAACCTCCCCCTCCCCCCCCCCGCGGCCACTTCTCTCCCCCTCTCCCAGAACTCTCTCCCTCCTTCTCCCTTAAATATATATATATATATATATATATATATATATATATATATATATATATATATATTATAACCAAAACTCAAAACCCTAATCCTACCCCAGCACGTCGACCCCGACGCCACGCCGGTGCCCCCGCTAGCGACCGACTGCGCCGCCGCATCCCGGCGTCGCCGCAACCGCAGCCTCCGCCGCCATCCGTCCCCGCCCGCGCGCGTATACCTGCAGCAGCGTCCCTACTTCAAGGTAACATATCTCTCTTATCTCTCGTCCTTTTTTCGAGGGGTTTATCCGTGTACGTTAACAACCTAACCCTCTAGGATTTTTATTCAAGCAGGACGAGTTTTTGTGCCCTAAATTGGTCGAAAATTCGACCAAAAAATGACCAAAAAAATGACCAAAAATGGTCCAGAAACTTCAACCCAAACCTCCATGTTCACGCCCTATTTGCCATCAACATGTTTAATATTTTCAAAAACTTATTGAAGGGTTTTTCTTCTCCATATAACCTAGAATTTTTTTGTTCTTTTAGTTTTTGTTAATTTGTTCTATATGTAAAATTATTCGACCTCCAAAACGACCAAAAACATGTTATTTTAAAATTAAAATTTGGTGATACAGAGTGCGCTCCGGCAAACGGGACTGCCTCGTCGTGTACCAATTACACCAAAAGGCGCGTATGGTATATCTTGACGTATAGGATTTTGCGTAAGCTGATTCGGACATGTGTGCGTATCGGAATCAACCCGTATCCGTAAAATATCCATGTATCGTAACTTTTGCAAAATACTATGCCATTTTGTATACGCTCGTCGGAATGTGATGAAACTTGCGCCATTGGATTCGTGGTATCATGCTGGTACTGTGACCCAAGTTTCACACAATTCCGAGACAGTTGACCAAGCCGCCTATTTGCGGGGCCCATAGTTGACTTTAAGGGCGAATTTGTGTTTGGCTCACCGAAATTCAAAATTGGACATACCGTTGAGTTCATATTGACGTTTAGGATTTATTTGACCTATAATTTGTCCCATTTAGAGACATTTACCTCCGTCACGCTTTTCGGTACAAAGTGGCCCACATGTGGACCCGCTTTGATCCAAAATTACTGTTTTGCCCCTGTGTCCAAATTGGGTGAACGGGTAGTGTTTTCTAGCTGTCTCGCTTATTCTGGGAACGTTGATGATATTTATTTCAGCATCCGGAGACGTTTATTCGGAGGCTATAGTTTCTAATCCTCTGTACTTGACACCTGGACGTTTATATTATGCAGCTTTTTTGCCAGGCAAGTATACCTTGCCATTGTACTATTATTTACATTCCATATGATACATGTATTTTTATTTCTATTATTTAGTTTATATATTTTAACTGCTATATAAACTACGTGTCCAAGAATAACTTGGGGGCAACGACGGTGGCATCGTATTCTGTTTTTATTATATATATGCATGTTGACCTAGTTTATGAGACCACCCCCCATTATCATGAGACATTCTTATATCTTTTTCTCCATGACACAGTTATTACACGAGTGTGAGTCTCATGTAGGACACGAGCTTGCGTATTCGGTTGCCACGGGTATGTATGGGACGTGCGACGGATAATGATAACTGCTGATAGAAATTGCATACGAGAAGACTTGGCAGTTATTTAGAGGTATCATCGTGTTATAGATGTGACATGCTTAGAGCATGGGGTGGAGAGAACAACAAGTAAGGCATTTGGGCTCCTTTGTACTTTTCTCGTGTAACCCGCACGCTCCGCTGGAGATACGTGGTCATGATGACCACTATATATTATTTTTATCAGGCGGCCTCTGACGTTCAAAAGACGTCATGCTTTATAGGCCCCTGATTCTCCGAGAGAATCATGCCAATCCTATTTTGGCCAGATAGCCCACTGGTTGGAAAGTTCTCAAAATGCATTCACATAGACGGTTAGGCGACCCATTGGATGTTTATTTTCAGTACTTTATTGGCATGCTTCTATGTATCTTGTTACGTCCCTCTGAGGACGTAGTCCCTTTCCAGGTATAGACGGTCAGGATTATCTACAGGAGTACGGAACCGGACCTGACGCTTCATACCAGACTGAGGAGGTCTTACCTTCAGAGTACCTTTTATTCATCGCAACTGATGGATATTCTAGTTGCTTTTTCTTTTATTGACATTTATCTTATATTAGAGTTTGATCTCTTCTCTCATTTAGTTTTAGTATAGTCGATTGGCAGTGGATTTGTTTCCACCCGACTATCATTCTTTGGTACTTCATATTTGAGATTCAGTTATTTATTCCTATTTTATTATTTATGTTGTGGATGAGATATATATTGCGTGTAACTTATGACAAATATATACCACTTGTGAGTTATTGTTCATAATACAGCGTACGTATGTGTTATGGTTTCCATATATTGGCGTTGCCATATACATATGGCTGGCATGCTTATGTATTCCTAGTCCTACATATTTTGGGACTGGGGTTTGATAGGGTCTAATAGGCCTAGTCTAATGTTGGGCTCAATTGTATCATGACAATCAAATATGTCCATAAATGACAAGTTAAAATAAATATAGGCTAGCCCACTAATCAATAATTAAATAGCACAATATAATATAATTAATTAGTAGCACACATATAAATATTTAATTACTAAATAATAATATGCTAAATGACAAACATACCCTCATCTAGAAATGTGGTAGTGATAAGTCTACCCTCCTTAGAAAATTATCCTCGAAATTTAAGGAAGAACTAACACTACAACAAGCAATCACAGCAAGCAAGAAAGAACGATACCTCACGGCTCAAAGAGATAAGGGTATCGTTCGTGTATCTCGGTTTCCCTCTCCTAGGTAGACTCTCCCGGAGAGTGATGCCTCTACGCGACATGCACCAAGTGAATCGTCTGGTTCTATAGCACTTTCTTCCTACGATCCAGAATCTCCACTGGCTTCTCTGGGTAACTGAGAGTCGGACCCACATCGATCTTCGACTGATCCAATACGTGAATAGGATCTGCCACGTATCATCTCAACTGCGACACAGAAAACACATCATGTACTCCCTTTAGTGCATGTGGCAAGTCTAGTCTGTAGGCCACTGTACCGACCCTCGCAAGAACACCGAAGGGTCCGATGTACCGTGGCCTAAGTTTTCTGCCACCACCAAAGCAAACCACCAAAGCGAATAGTGCCCCATGTCGGAGTAATCTATAAGAACACCAGATCACCAACCTAGAACAAACACAGCCTAAACACTAAACCTAAAATAAAATAATAACAAGCAATACAAAAAATCTATACCTCAAACTACAAAGGTCTCCGATGGATATCGGCCCAATGTCGTTGTCCGTCATGTGCCACACGAAGTCTATCCCTAATGAGCTTTACCTTCTCAGCTTCATCCACAATCATCTTCGGTCCCAACAAGTCTCTTTCACCAACATTATCCCAAGATAGAGGAATGTGAAATCTTCGTCCATATAAAGTCGCGAATGGTGATATCTCGATACTGGCCTGGTAGTTGTTCTTGTAAGCAAAATCTATGAGGTGAAGATGATCCTCCCAAGATCCTCTGAAATCCAAAACACAAGTACGAAGTATGTCCTCAAGAGTCTGAATAGTCCTCACCGATTGTCCGTCTGTCTTGGGTTGATATGCAGTACTGAACTTGAGCTAGGTGCCCAAGCTAGCCTACAAACTCCTCCAGAAGTGGGATGTAAAGATACTATCCCGATCCGAGATGATGCTCACAAGAACTCCATGTATTCTGATAATCTATCGCACATACATCTTTTCTAGCTTCTCCGTAGACGTACCCACTTTAAATGGCAAGAAATTGGCTGATTTGGTCAACCTGTCCACGATGACCCAAATCTCTTCTTTACTTCCTGGAGAATGCGGAAGCCCCGAAACAAAATCCATAGTAACATGCTTCCATTTTCACTCTGGAATGGGTAAAGGATAAAGTAAACGACCTGGCCTCTGCCTCTCTGCCTTGACCTGCTGGCACACTAAACATCTGGATACGAAGCGATCCACCTCCTACTTCATACCATACTACCATACATGCTCTCTCAGATCTCTATACATCTTGTTGGCACCTTGATGTATAGAGTACTGCGATCGATGCGCCTCCTGAAGAACTTCCTCACACAACATCCCAATTAGCACAAACAATCTGGTACTGTGTCGTAGTGATCCATCCTCATCAGTAGTAAAGTCCTTATATAATCCCATCCGAACATGTGCTATGATGCACCTCAGAGACTCATCGTCATACTACGTAGCTCAGATTCTGTCCATCTTCTTAGACTGTATCTGCAATCTCCACATCTGTATCTCGACACCTGGTACAAGCACTTTAATACCCAAGCTCTCAAGATCGGCAAATAAATGTCTCTCCGTATTCAAGTATGTAGCTACTGGATACCTGCTAAAGGCATCAGCGACTATATTGGCCTTTCTTGGATGGTACTGGAAAGATATGTCAAAGACCTTCATCAACTCCAACCACCGCCGCTGTCTCATGTTTAGCTCTTTTTGTGTAAATACGTACTTCAAGCTCTTATGGTCTGTGAAGATCTCGGCATGCTCTCCGTACAACTAGTGTTTCCACAGCTTTAGAGCAAAGATGACCGCTATAAACTCCAAATTCGAGGAAGGGTAATTCTTCTCAGGTGGTCATAATTGCCGGGAAGCATAGGCAATCACCTTCCCATTCTTTTGCAAAACAACCCAAACCCTTCCCTGAAGCATCACTATAAATTATGAATCCATTTGATCCTGATGGCAACATCAATACTAGAGCTGTCATCAACCTCTTCTTCAGCTCATCAAAAGTGGCCCGACTCTCCTTTGTCAAGACAAACTCCACATCATTCCTGGTTAGCCTAATCATCGGCTATGCAATCCTAGAGAAGTCATGTACAAATCTTCGGTAATAACCTGTTATCCCCAGAAAACTTCTGATCTCTTCCACTGAACTTGGAGTAGCCCACGACTCCACTGCTAAAATCTTCTTTGGGTCCACTGAGATCTCGTCACCTGTAATCACATGCCCAAGGAATTCAAACTTTTCAAAGAAGAAATCACACTTCAAAAGCTTGCCATAAAGCTTTTCCTTCCTGAGAGTCTTCATAACTATCCTCAGATGCTCCTTATGCTCCTTCGGGGTCTTCAAATATATCAGAATATCATCAATAAATACCACTATAAATTTATTAAGATACTGGTAGAATACCTTGTTCATCTGATTCATAAATTCTACTGGGGCATTGGTCAACCCAAACGACATCACCATGAACTCAAACTGGCCATACCGAGTTCGAAAATCTGTCTTCGGAATATCCTTCTTCTTCACTTTGATCTGGTGGTAACCTGACCATAAGTCTATCTTCAAAAATATCTTCGACCCGCTCAACTGATCAAAGAGATCATCTATCCTCAACAACGGGTATTTGTTCTTGATAGTGAGGTTGTTTAGAGCCCTGTAGTCGATATACATATGTTCTGACCCATCATTCTTCAGTACAAATAATACCGGAGCACCCCATGGTAATGAACTGGATTTAAATGATACCTTTGTCCTATAACTCATCCACCTACTTCTTCAACTCAACCAGATCTTTGTTGTTAACTCTATAGATGTGATGAGATATCAGCTCTTCGTTTGGCACCAAATCTATATAGAACTCAATATCTCGGTCTGGCGGCAACCCCAGCAACTCATCTAAAAAATATCCATGAATACTGCTATCAACGGATGTGATAACTCATTCTCTTCTACCATGGCTCCACAGATGGCATCCTCGGTCTGCTCCACTGCTCCTTTGACACTCTCAAACTCTGGCTCTCATGGCGGTCAAAATAAAACTCTACCTCCACGATAATCTATACTAGCATGGTGCATACTCAACTGATCATTCCCAAGTATAATACCGTAGCTCGTAAGTGGCATTACGAATAAGCACACACTCAAATCTCGGCCTCCCAGTACAACTTTTTGATCCTTGCAAACATCACAGACTAGGATAATTTTACCCCTAGTCATGATCTTGTAAGTCCTAGCCAAAGGTTCAGACTCTAAACGATACTTAAGAGAAAAAGATACAGATACAAAAGAATGGGAAGCACCAAAATCAAATAAAGCATAAGCTGAAATAGAATCAAGGAGAACTGAACCTGATATCACATCTTCGACTGGCTTCTCCTCCTCAACTATCATGGCAAAAGCTCGCCCTCGCGGTGCATTTCTCTGCTGCTGCGGGTGCTGGAAAAAATGCTTCTGCTGAGTCTGTAAAGGAGGTCCCCTCTACTGTCTTGCAGGTGGCCTCGCTAGTGCTCTTTGTGTCGGTGCTGCTCCCTGGCCTGCTCGAACTGGAGCCATTGGACACTCCCTCAACTTGTGGCCTGGCTCTCCGCAATAGAGGCACACTCTAAGCCTCTTCCTGAAGACCTCCCATATATGTCCAATCTTTCCACAGTGAGTACACTGTGGGGCCTGCTGTGATGGTCTCGGGGCCTGGTATGCCTGGTATGCCTGCTGCGTTGGTGCTCAGAATAGTGCATGAAAATGTTATCTCTGTTGTTGGAAGGTCCTCTACTTCTAAAAGTGGGGTCATTTGGCTGGACCCGCCCTACTCCTAGCTACTCCTTATGTGTCTCTTATCCTCTTGCATTTGAGCTCCAAGTCATCATATGCCCTCTGTGCATCTATCAGGATTTCCTTGAATGTTGTTGTGTGATATCCTCTAGTGAGAGATTTGATCTCCTTTATCAAACCCTTTCAAAATTTATGGGCCTTCCCTAGAGAATTTTGTCCCTCTACAAATCTACCTATTCTGCAGAACTCCGCTGCATACTCGTCCATCGTCATGCTCCCCTGGACGAGGTATAGAAAGTGGCTCTCTAGAGCACTCAGAGCCACATCCGAAAAAACTTCTCCTTGAAAAGCTCTTTAAAAGCTTCTCAAGTAAGTCCCGACGCCATGATCCTCGGGTCTGTACGGAACCATGTCAGCGTAATATCAAAAATCTAGCTGCACGTTGCCTCCACATGTAGGCCCTTCGAAATCTTTGCTAGTCGTAGGTCCCTCTCTACGTCCTCGATCCAATCGTCGGCATACAAGATCCCCTTCGATGCCACTGAATTCATTGGGCCCTATCCTCTTAAAGTTAATGATGGTACCCGGGCTCGGCTAGTGCGGGACATGATGAAACGGTACAGTCTGTGGCTGAACAAGCACTACCTTCTCCACAGTATCTAGTGCTAACTGGTAAGCAATGTCAATGCCCTGATGTAAAACATTCATCTGCCTCTACTGTGAAGCCATAGCAAACATCTGTGTCCCGTCTGCTGGCATGGGTGGTGGGGGTGGAAGATCCTCCGTGACTAATGGAATAGTCATCAAAACTGCTGGTAGAGCACTCCCAAAAGCTGTTGCTGAAATCCCCACTTGGACTGGTAAAGCGATCCTTAGAGCAAAAGAAGGCGAAATAGTAGCTGTTGTCTCTCTCTGGGGTGACGAATTAACGGAACTCGCCGAAACTGCTCCAGAACATTACGATCGAGTCTTCGGTGGCGTCTTAAAGATAGATTCAACAAAGGAATAAATACTGCTCAAGATACGATAGCATCAAGGAAGGATAATAATATTTCAACAAAAATAATTATTCTGAATGATAAAGATAATAAATTCATTAGATTGGAAATGTTTCAAGTTGTGATTGAGTATCCTCTCATCTTATATCCTATAGCAGGATTGTAGTAATACTCTAAGTCTGAGTACTACTACTTTGACCTTCATGGGCCACCACAAAAATGTGTCACGGTCTGCACCCGGTGTAAGGGAACGAGTATGTGGGTACGTCCAGCCTACAACGTAACATCGACGGTAGAATGCTATCTAGGTCAACAATACTATCTAAATATCTCACACAATATATATAATATACCTGTCAAGATACCTCAACTCTAAATGGGGGGACAATATGATAATATGATAATGGTAAACAATGCTCAATTACAATAACAAACTTGAGAAAGTTATGGTACAATATGGAATAGAAGAAAAGAAATAAAGTCACAAATACAACACAAATCTAAGTCTAATCTCAACACAAGATCTCAAATAATAATACAATGCCAAATGTGTCTAACTGACATATACATTAATATGAATGAATAAGCTAAGTCTCATCGACTGCTGGTACTATCTCAACAGGCTCTACGGGTGTGAACTCAACTGGCTCACTATCCTGTGTCCCGTAGTGCGTAGGACACCAGTCCTCTAATAAATTATCTGAAAAATATATCCAGTCAGGATTGGAGAGAAGTACAACCCAAATAGCAGTTCCAATAATAAACAAAAACTATGAAACAACAATAGCAATGAAAATAATGATGAAAGTAACTGAACTAGCATATATCACGAGAAAAGGCAACTCACGTGTGATTACGCTAGCTCACCTTTTATATATAGCCCATGATAGAAAACTAGCCTGTTGAGATATATGGCCCGTAGCCCGTAGAGCCTTTTATATATAGTCAATTATAGTCAAGATTGGTCAATTATAGGTAAAACTAGCTCACCTTTTATATAGCAGATCATTTATAGGTACCACCTAGTAAAGATTGGTCAATTATAGGTAACACTAGCTCACCATATATCTGAACAGGCTCTACAGGCTACGGATTCAAAAACTAGCATATATCTGAACAGGCTCTACGAGTCCTACCTTATAGTCAAGATTGGTCAAACTAGTCAATTATAGGTAACACTAGTCTATACCTAGGTGGTACCAAGCTATACTTAGGTTTCTAGGTCATTCTAATAGGCTTCTAGCTCAATAGACTATAATATACACTAATACCTATAATAACTTCCAACACCTTGGTCGTATCTCTAATACTTTAGCTATAGAGATCTAATACCTTAACCTATAAATCTTATTATTTAACGTAGGGCTAATACTCTACTATATCTTGGTATCTAAATACCTTAATTAGTACCTCATAACTTAATACATTAGTTTAACAAATATACCTTAACTATAACTTACCTTACATACACACACTACCTTACCTCATAACTCACTGACACCCACTATATACCATACTTTAATATCCTCAAGTATCATAAACCCCAATACTTAGCCTCTAGTTTCAACACTATCCCACATATAGGTACATGCAACTATACACAATATCTCAATCCAAGACACTCTTCATGTATCTCAATACTACAATACTCAAATCTGAGCACTGAGCCACATCTTGCACTACCCCTATGCTAACACATTCCTACTGTCTACTATACACATTGGCTCCTTTTGTTTACACTCGGGTACACACATATTCTCAACACAGGTAATCCTTTGCAATATCCAATCCAATGCCTGGACAAAGTTCAATTGTGCAGTACTGCACCTATTTCCCCCAGTCACTTTGCCCCATCTCACTGATGTTCAAACCCTTACCTATACTAGTAATTACCTACTGCTACTACCCCCTTTCTAGCACTACAAACGTTACTTTTGATGATGCATTCCCAGGAATCCTACACTAGATAACATATCAAAGCATTAATCATTTCAAATGTTCACCTGCTACAATAAAGTGCACATATCCCACCAATACACTTACTATAGAACTCTTTGCTACCAGGACATCTATCTACTGCTGCTATCCTAAACGAGCCCAAATGCACTTTATACACACAGCTCACCCCTCATGTCTGCTACTTGTGCTGTCATCACAGCAGGTGCTGCAATACTCCCCTTCCAAAATAGTGTACTGCACTCCTAATTGTCTGTGACATGGGACTAACCTCTAACCTGCAACTTCAGAGTTTCTTAAGCCCGACCATGCAGTACTCGACTTCATTCCTCCCTTGCAGTCCAGTTCATGGCCTGCAACTTGGTATTGCACCACCCATGCCTGAACATTGCATAAACCCAATCCCCTCAACTACTATTACTCCAACACAACACCAAATCACTCGTACTCACATCCTCACATCTATTTGACACTACTCTTCACACTCAACTTAAACACTAATACACCACACACACAAGCTTGGTAATATACCAAATACCTTGGGCTTAAACCCATGATTCAAATCCAATTAAAGAGTCAAAAATCATAATTCTCCACCAATAATAATTAATACATCTAAATTACATATTTATATAACTAATGTAACTAATTACAATAGGAATTAAAGCGAATAAACATAAATCATCCAAAATAAATCTTGTATCATAGTGTATCACAAAATACCATGATGCGCTCTACTCGTATCCAATTATGGACACGTATCTAGTCCCACAATCCCTATCTAAGTCTAATTAGATCTAATTGGTCTAACGACACATACTTGATGTGTCAATCTCGAAATTTCCTCCTAATTGGGCACAATCACTATGTAGAATTCACAATACAAGTCATGTAAATCTAGTTCTTGGTCCTATGGGTTGACCTAAGCCAAAGGATGATTTCTAATGGTTAAATGCATAAATTAGAGTCTAAGTTAAGGTATGGATTCAGAATTTACCTATTGGAAGGTGGATTTCCAATGAAATGCTCAATGGACACAATTAGGACACAATCTCCTTGTCAATTCTGCCTCCTTCAAGTGCTTCTTGCAATCCAAGATCCAATGCTTCTTAGATGAAGAAATTGAGAGGGAATGAGTGTAAATTGGGTTAAATTTTGTGGCGAGATGAGTCAATTTGGGGAAGAACATAATTGGGGATCTCAAATGGAATAAACTAATAGGAGGAGAGAGAGTGAGACCCTCTATAGTGGCCGGACCTCTCTTTTCCCCTTCTCAAGTAATGTACAATACCCAAGATACCCCTCCTAGTTAGTCATGAGGTTTAATTAGAAAGGGCTATATTAGGAAGCTTCTAATTCTTCATGAAACTAATCTTATCTCCTTAATTAATTAAGGGAATGGGTCTAATAGGCCTAGTCTAATATTGGGCTCAATTGTATCATTACAATCCAATGGGTCCACTAATGACAAGTCCAAATAAACATAGGCTAGCCCACTAATCAATAATTAAAAAGCACAACATAATATAATTAATTAGTAGCACATATATAAATTTTTAATCACTAAATAATAATATACTAAATGACAAATATACCCACTTCTAGAAATATTATAGTGACAGAGGCTGAGCCTGAATATCCTGATCGGGCATATCTTCGGGGGTTGTAGTAGCAATATCAGTTTGTGACTCGATCGGCTCACCAACTTCGACCCGAGAAGGTAAAATTATTTCTACACCGGAATTAGAACTCCCATAAACTAGCATTCAAACGGAACACCATAGCTGGTAACAATGCCAATCGATGCTTGAAGACTAGACACACTGAAGGGAATAAAATATTCCTGTGAAGATGGTCCACTGAGCCTGAACTTCTGGGGACTATCCATCTTCGGATCCACAAAGAGAGATATACGGCTAACAAAGCTTTAGACAAAATATTTATAGGAGTTAGTCTGAGATAGATCATTGCTTGTGTTCCTGCGGCAAAATCTCATACACGATCCTCGAAGGATTTATCTTCAGCATTATGGCTTGCCATGTGTTCTTCAACTATGGTAGAACTCAAAGATCGAAGTGGTCGAACTTCCGTGAGTTCCTTCTCACTTCTATCATTGAAGAGGGATTAGAACCACTTCCTGATAAAGACAACGCTAGAGTCATTATTGTAATAATGATTATAAGCCAAGTTGTGACACATCAGCTCCTGATATACCTCAACCATAAGCGGATCAGTCTGTGCTAAATTCACCAATTCCGCGTTGGTAAGTACGTACTCCTCGTAAGGAACCTCCCCAGGTTAAAGCGCAGATATGTGTCTCATCTCGTGTAAAGTGAATCCTAGCTCTCTACGAGAAGTAAAAACAGTCCCAGTACTAGAGTTATATCGCTCTAGCAAAGCCAAGAACATATTAGCATTGGGCACAATGTCATAGAAAGTCAGTAACAAGGCATTGTATAAACCCGAGGATTTGAGATTCTCGATATATTTATCCAATATCTAGGTCATTGCCCGACACCAATATATATTTTCATTTGTCAACCATCCTGGCAGCCGAACATTCTTCTGAGGATAAACCCCTTCAGCATCAGTGTAAATATTGGCGAAGAAAGGAGTCTGGATAGGTTGAATCAACAAGGAGTCTTTACTTGGTACGTTCCCAGGATGAAGTTCTCGCATTTAGACTGAATGTCCATCACCAGAATTGAAGAAATGATCCTATTTGTAATTTATCTTCCCTGGTTTAGCTCAATTAGTGATGGGAGTCAAATCCCACTCCATGTTACATGGATAGGTAGCGTGGAAGAAGGCAGACAACGAAAGACCTCTTGTCATCTCGGGAAGATACATGGTCTTACCATAAATATTGAACAACCACTTCTCCTTCTTATTCTTAGGCTAAGAAGAGTGATGAATGGCATCACCAAACAAGAAATCTGGCTTAGAATATGTTTCATTCGCAAAGGAAGTGACTGGGTTCGCCCCTAATCAGGGACGTCAACATTCGTTCCCCTTGTCCACTTATCAACAATTGACGTGTGATCGGCATCCTCTTATTAGATTGGAGAAACTCAATATGTGATAAGTCTTCTAGATAGTTGGTATGCAGAAGTCCAGCAGTGGATCCTATCAGTTCAGCCAGAGGATCCATACCCAAATCAACTGCAAAATCCAAAAACAAAGAGTCAACAAATCTCATGAAGAGGAGTACGTGAAAGTAAATCTATTATGAATCTCCTAAGATTCTAAAGAGAGGCGCATTTTTTCCTAAACTTCTAGTAATTATGCTCATTTTACGAATATTTTAGGAGATAAGCACATTTTATGCGTCAATCTGCCCAAACAGACAAAGAATGCACTAATCTGCCCAAATAAACAGAAAGTACCGACTTGCCAATAATAGAAAAAGTGCACTGACTCGCCAATAATTAGAAAAAGTGCGCTGACTCGCCAATAATTGGTAAAGTGTATCGATTCGCTAATAATTGGGAAAGTACGCCAAAATGGCTATTTCCACTCTAAATGAGGGAGAATGTGCCAAAATGGTTGTTTTCGCTCTGAACGAGAAAATTTTGCCAAGATGACTGTTTCCGCTCTGAATGGGGAAAAATACGCCAAAGTGGCTATTTATTCTCTGAACAAGAGAAAAGTGTGCGTGCACACGTGTCTCTGTGTTCTAGATCTTCGTTCTTTTTCTTTCTTTCATCTTTTTGCCTTTTAAAAAAATTTACATTTTACATGTAAAAGAAAAAAGGAAAAAAATAGGGAAGAAGAAGATAGCCGTCATGTCTATCAAAGGATAATATGCTACATCGCCTGGTGTGACCCTTGACGACGGCATATTGAGTCGTTCTCTAGCGGGCTGAGCCATCGTCGACCTTGTTGTTGTTGCTCGAGAAGAGGAAGCCAATCCCTTCCCCTTGCTACCTTTCTTGGTCGCCTGAGTTTTCTTGGGGGCCATTGCTAAAAGTTTTTAAGGAAGAAGAAAGCTAGAGTTTTCTTGAGGAAGAAAGAGACGAAGAGATTTGAGAGAAGTGAAAAAGTTCTCCCTCTCCTCAACCCGTCTATTTATAGATTTGGGGAAAAACTCTTCGGATGCTAAGACTCTCTGGGATCCACACAGCAAATCATGCATTTTATCATGTCAGCAAATCTGTTAGGATTCTTCCCAGAATACGCACACAAAACAACTTAACAACCTCTATGCTTCTAATTCAAAGTAATTTTGAATTTATCTGAATGAATTCAAAAACTTTGAAGGGGGTCTTGTAGAATCATAAAAAAAGTGGCACACTATACAGAGATTAGAAAAGTGGCACATTTTCTTACTTTTACTCACTTTCCATTTATTTCTGAGGATGGCGCACTATATAGAGATTAGAAAAGTGGCACACTTTCTCAAATGATATGAAATATGGCGCACAAAAAATCTTCTTTCTCTCAAAATTTAATGAAGCAGACTGACAGCTGACAAAGGCAGAAACCAAAGATTTTGCGTTCATAGTTACATCGGAGATACGGCACACATATCCAGGTTATCGTTTAGCGACCCAGGCATTGTACAGATCTTTCAAAAGTGTACCACTGTGCCATTCTCCTCAGAAGTGCGTCATTCTTTTCAGAAGTGCGCCATTGTGCCATTATCTTCAAAAGTGTGCCACTGGGCCATTCCCTTCAGAAGTTCATCGTAGTGCAGATCCTTCAAAAGTGTGCCACTGTGCAATTTTCTTCAAAAGTGCGCCGCAGTGTCACTCTTTCAAAAGTACGCCGCTGTGAAACTTCTTTAGAAGTGCGCCGTTGTGCCACTCCTTCAGAAGTGCGCCGCTGTGTCACTCCTTCAAAAGTGTACCGTAATGTCACTCCTTCAAAAGTGTGTCGCAGTTCCACTGCTTCAAAAGTCTATCGCAGTGCCACTCCTTCAAAAGTTTGCCGTAATGCCACTCCTTCAAAAATGCGCTAGTCTCCAAACGACTTCTAAAGTGCACATACTATCCACCAACCGTGAACAGTTATGAGTGCATGTAATACATGTCGTACTTCTCATGAAAGGTGTATAAATAACTGTCCCCCACGACCTATGCTTTCCTCATATAGGAAGCTACGTGTCAAGCTGGCAGCAAGTTGTGCACCCACTCATGCAGAACTTGGGATGTTAACCCACCAAAATTGTGCGCACAATGGTATAATTGTGATGACTGTCCAAAGTGCGCACATACTCTCATAACCGCTCCTAAACTCTATAAATACAGGTTTTTTACAACCTACAAGATGACGCCCCCACATTACGTACATAGAGAAAAGCACACACAGAGATAGAGAGAACGGATCTAAAATTCTCAAATCTTTGAAATTCAAGAATAGAGCGAGAGAAATAGAATTATTTTTGTGTCTTTGTGCCAAAGCTTTCTTATTGTTCAACTCTCCAAGTTGTTCGCAGTAATCTTCAAGTCTTTGAAATTCAAGAGCAGAGCGAGAGAAATAGAAGCTTTTTCGTGCCTTTGTGCCGAAGCTTTTCTATTGTTCAAATCTCCAAGTTGTTCGCAGCATTCCTTTCAGTTCTTCGTTATCGTGTGCAATTCTTTGTCAATGTGTGCATTTCTTCATCGTCGAGTGGTCCAAGGAGTAAAGTGATCGTTTGCGTATCAGATCTCTTCAACTATACTTCCCCAGATTCAATTTTACTTAGATTCTCGTTTTAGGAACTCCTTTTGTAATTTTTTTAGCTGTTTGTAATCACGAAAGTTCTGTATAAAAAAATTTGACCAAACAAAATGGCCATGTATTTTTTTATGGTGCTTTTTATTGACAAAAAGACATGGAAAGAATGAGTAATTATTTATGTGCAAGCTCCTAGGAAATATGCAAGTTAGCATTTTAGTTGTGGGTTGGTATTAACGCATAGAAGTGATAGTGTGTTATTGTATTTATATATATTAGCTTTTTCATGTACCATCTGGAGTCTTGTGTAGAATAAGCAATGATATATGGGATTATTTGGAAGTTGGAATGAAGTGTTCTATTGTATGGTTGGTGGTTCACTTGGATGCATTGTTTGAAGAATGGAAAGAAGCAATATAGAACTAATATATAGTTGTGTATTTGTGTGAATGAAAGGTGGGTGAAGATCCTATAATTGAGTAGTGAGGGGGATACAAATTGATTTAGTGTTTATATAAACTATAGGAGGAAATGTGACTATCTAATATTTTCTTTTTTGTGAAATCTTCTTATGGTATGTGTATTTGTCATTGGGTAATTGAAATAAAGTTATTGTAGTCTGAAAAATAATTGTGGGTCTATGTGTGGAATTTTTTTTTTATAGGAATGAGAGAAAATAATAATTTTTGGGTGTGGAGAAGAACAGGTTAAGGAAGGAGAACTTTGATTTAGTGCACCCATAGCAATAGTATAGGTTCTCTTTATAAACTACCATAAGCTCAGATATTAGTGTGTTTATGGTTTATAATCCAGACATTCTATCATATCCAATTTAATAATCTTTCAGCTAGCATGATTAATTATAAATGATTAATTGAACACTCTTATATATAACCTATGAGAGTAGAAACTAGAGTTAGTCTTGTACAATTATGCTTAACCAAAAGTTATGGCATAAATTATATTATAAATATATATTTTTCCCTTTTTTAGAAGCTAAATAATTAATTAATTATACAATTATCCTCTAGGTGCTTTGATCTAGTTGGACTAAGATTTTGTACCAGACTTCCTTACTCAGCTTTCGGACCCAAGCAATTATATCTTGCCACTCTTGTTTACAATTTTCAAATACTGCAACTATATTTATTTTATTTTATTATTCTGATTGAACGATATTGCGCGTCCAAGAATAACTTGGGTTCAAGTCGGTGTTGGACCGATTACGTGTGACTTTGTACTTAGAAGCCAAACCCCTTATTTGAGAGGTATCCCAATCTCTCTATTACCTTGACACATTTAAGACACAGAGTGGTTCATATATGGACACAGACTCTTGTACCAGTCGTAGATTGGTACAATCGAGATGTGTGACAGCAGCATTTAGATACTTTGATCTTGACTCAGGAGTAGGAGTTGGACATGTCATGGTGCATAATAGATACATCAACATTGGGTGGAGAGAACACTTACTAGACATATGTGCTATGTTTATACTTCCCTTTGTAACCTGTCATCTCCGCCAGAGTACCGGGTATGACGACCATGGATTTATATTTATGAGAGAGAGAGAGAGATGTCCTCTGGTGTCCACGATGCTATGTCATATTTAGGCCTCTATTTTCCTATGTAATTATGCCAATCCCATTAGCCTACAGCTCATGCGTCGAACGTGGTTCTTATTGTATTTAAACTTAGTTTGGACACCCTTATTTATTGTAGTATTTTTGTATCATTAGTGGCATATTTCTATATATCTTGTTACATTACTCCGAGGACCTAGTTTCCTTCCAGATTTGCAGGATTGTTTGTCGTTGGGTCCTTTTGGAGCTGCTGATGAGTATCTTGAGTATCTTTTCGGTATACAGGTATTGTGGGTAGGTATTTGTATCATGTCTTTCATAGTTTAATTTTTTTTCTTACTGCTTATTTTCTGCTATTATAGCCTAGTGTTTATAGACTCATATTATTGTCTCTCGAGTCTATTCGAACATTTATGATTATTGGGCTACAGACTGATACTCATATTTTTCCTTTCTTTATGATTTTTTTCTTGTGGATTGAGTTAGAAAGATGATATAAACTTAGTTACACAAAATTAGGACAACTTATACGTATTCTAGTTGGACTGGAGTCCACACGGATACGTAGCTGGCCAATGCCACATGGCCTGGTTCCAGGTATTTTGGGACTAGGGCGTGACAGATGGAGTGTAAAAGATCGAGGGCTAAGTATCTAATATGTTCATGTTATCTGAATTCGACTAGACATTAATATTATTACTTAAATTGGCCGATGCTTTTTTTAATTTATTTAATGATGAAATGAGGTCGAGTAGATCATGTATCACAAATGAAGATGTAGAACAAGTGATAAGATACAACTTCACTTCTTGGTTGAGTGCATATGTAAGGAGCTCAATAATTATATAATGTTGAACCTAATATTATTTATGTAGTATTTTAGGTTGATCATCTAGACACAACACTTGAGTATGAAGCAAGATTATTGGATTTAAATTCCACAAAATGGTTGTGTTTGTATCAAATCATCAAATTACAAATATGTTGATACAAGTAATAATTGCTTTGGTGTCTTATAAGAGATTGTAGAGTTTATGTATAATTACGAAGCATAGCTTACGAAGATCATATTATTAAAATTTGATTGGTTTGATCCCATCCAAAACCAAGGTTGGAAAATAGATAAGCATGGTATTGTGAATATACACTACCAACAAAGATATCAAGACTACGAACTATTTGTCCTATCAAATCAAGCTCAGCTCATGTTGTTCACAAGTTATCCTAGGCGGGGAATAAAGAGATCGAATTGGTGGACATTATGCATGACTAAAGCTAGAAATATTTTTGATGTTGATGAAATAGTCTATCGGGAGGATAAGCTACCTCTTTTAACAAATACAGTGTATGTGAACTATATAAAAGTTAATCATTATGTATATAATCAAGTAGAAAAGGTAGAATTAGAGAAAAATGAAGGCGAAGTAGATGAAAATGAAGATGAAGAGGAAGAGTAAGACGAAGAACATGAAATTTTAGATGAAAATTTGAAATTTTGACTTGTAACATGTATTATAGAACACGAAAATGTAATCTAAGTACTTATATTATTATCTATTTGGACTTGTTGCCCTTATTATTCTTGTTAGTCATTTTACTTTATATATATATATATATATATATATATATATATATATATATATATATATATATATATATATATATATATATATATATATATATTCGTGTGTGTGTGTGAGTGCATGCTCGTGCGCCCGCGCGCATATTATTATATGTTGTTCTCATGTATGACTGGACGATGCAGATCATTCATGCAAGGATGATTCATTCCATCTAGAGTTCCTCATGTACAAGGTGTTGGGACCCTCATCTACAGTTCATTCGGTACTGGGTGATGGTTCGTCAAGACCCTCATCTCCGAGCACTCTAATGTACCATGTCACTTCTACTGTGTCATCCCAATATGGCACTACTCTTAGGACGTGCAATTTTAGACCTAGTTCTAGTTCAGCGTCTAGCATTCCTTCCGCTACCATGGAGGCAGAGGAGCCAGCAATCTCCGTCATCCAGGAGGAGATGGATAAGGTTGAGCCATTGGATGAGGATGATCCTCCCTGCGCGACGAGCCAAGGATAGAGATTTGGCCCGACGGTATAAAATAAGTTAAGAATTAATTAGCTTACATTTTATTCAAATAAATAGTTTACATTTGCTTTTATTCTTATATATATATATATATATATATATATATATATATATATATATATATATATATATATATACTTGTACTTTAATATAATTAACTTTGTACCGCTATAAACCTTCGTCTGTTAAGAGGGCATTGGACACATTTCTGAGGCATAACTCTAGTGGTCCTTAGATCACCTATATTGACGCCCTAGGTAAAATAAAGGCTTTCTGGTTCAAGCACTTCAAACTATGAGTAAATTTAATTTGTGTTACAACTTAGGTAATATATTTATATATGTTAATTATTCATATATAATGTAACCTAGCATATTATACTATAATATTTTGAGGAAAACGTATTATTATCCACCACAACATGCTAAGAAGATCAAAAACATGTTCCCTGAGGTCGTTGCAAAAATATTCTAGGATGTGTTCCATGATCAGAAGGATCGACATCGATTGCAACAATCAATCAAATGATGGATCACGCCTGAGAAGTCGACTATAATAAGGGATAGTTTGATGATTAAATATACAATGAGAGAGAGGAGAAAGCGAGGGCAGCTCGGAAAAAGGTTGACAAATGATGCGGTGGGTCGATCCCTATGATGGAGCATTTACATCATATGGTATGTTTTCAAATTTAATTTAGGATTATGCTATTCAATTTAGATATACGTGTTTACGTTTAATAATAATTAATGCTTTTAATTTCAGGTGCAGAAGGGACAAGATGCTACTATGGTGACCGTCTTCCCGGTAACATATAATAAAGACAGAAAGCTCATCGTCCACATGGCATCCCAGAGCTACGTAATTATTGCAAAACCTAAGTACTTTTATTATTATTATTTTATATAACTTAAAAATTATTCATGCAGATTCACGTAGTCGTTAGGTCATGTAGATATTAATGAATATATATAATAACTAATAAGCTTATCAAGAAATGATATAATGTACGATAAGTTTATTAGACTCCGTGTGCATGCGACAAAACAAGTCGTCGTACCTGGTAAGGGAGAGACTGGTACATCCTCGAAGGCCCCTTAGCTATGTCAAAGAACGAGTTGTAAAAGACTTCGACTAGTGGTCTTCAAAGGGTTTCGTACTATAGTACGTGTTCGTAAGGTGTCAATGTTGTGACGCAAATTTTCAGATCTACCTCCTCCACTAGTGTTCATTTGAGGGCAACACAACATTAGTAGGAGTTAGTACAATTTCAAGAGGTTATTGAGGCACATATTGTGACTCTTCGAGACGACTTGATCCAAAGGATGACCCCAGTCCCAGCCCAAGCCAAACAAATCGTCCTATATGGCACATTTTGAGGTAATCGAGCATAGTATTATGAAGCACGTTTTGAGACGCAATACAACATTACGGAGCTAGTCGAGTCGATGAAGCACAACTACGACAATGAGTGCAACATTAGAAGAGAGCACTAGTAGATTGCTTTGCACCATGGATTCATATAATGTTAGATTGTTGCCGCTGGAGCAAATACGCACTCCAGCGCAGCCAACGTCGATACCATCTCCACCGACAAAATCAACTCCACCGACATCAATGTAGCTTATACAAAAGGCCATTTGACCAGATCATCTCGCAGCTTCGTGCGAGTGCTCCTCCTTCTTCTCACTAGCAGTCCTAGATTGGACATATTCTTTTGTATTTATGTATCGGCCTTAGTTAGATTTTTTATTTCATCATCGTTGTATCAAATATTGTTTTATCAGATAGTTCGTGGTTTGTTATTACCGGTAGGGTTTCCTTTGTATCATATAATAGTTTCTTATGTATCATACATTGTTTATTATGTGTTGTATTAGATTTGTGGTTTGGTTCTTATATTATGTGATATATTGTGTCTATGTTTGATATATCCTGTGATATATTTGTCGCTTCTATTCTGTGGTATTGAATATGCTTTAATTTATTTCCAATTTTTTTTGTTATTTAGCAACGTTTAGCGATGCAAAAAAAATGTCACTACATAACATTCCTAAATGTATTAAGACGTTGCTAAACGTCACTATCTGGTATATAATTTGGGATATACAATGATATTTAGCGACTCAACATACATAATTAATATGGAAAATAGTCGTCGCTTCACGTTGCAAATGCTTTAAAATTTTGTTGCTATGGCAGACTTTGACATGTCAGGATATGGAAGTCTCTAAACCAATCTGACGTCGCTATTTAGTCTTTATTTTGGTGACAAATAGTGACCAAGCTGGCATTGCTAAATTGGTGACATTTTTTTAACTTTACGCCGCTAAACGTTGTTAAGCTGGCGATGTATAGCGACGTAAGTTATTAAGTCACCGTAGCAACATTTAAAGATTTTTCTGGTCAGCGATCTACAATTACGTGGTCCATTCAAAACGTCGCTAATTACCTTGCTAATGACGTTTAACAATGTAATTTTGGTATTTAACGATGTTTTTAGGCATCGCTAATATCATATATTTTGTTAGTTGTAGAACTTCTGAATGGAGGGCTTCTAAGAGCTACAAGAGATGAGCGTAGAGCTACTCGAGAAAATGTAGGAGAAGTATGTAGAGAAAATATGGACTTTGTAGAGAAGAGATTACAGGAGAAGAGAGTAAAAAAGAGTGCTTGGAAACTTCTGCCAAAAAATCTAAAGCCCCTTCAATTTATAGCTCTAGAATCTAAATGTTGTAATCCAATGGTCGAAAATGCAACAATTGCTAATTTTTTTTAAAATAAAATAAAATAAAATAAAGAATGTGTCCGTCCGACTGTCACATACGTTGATATAGTTTTCAGAAAATTTGTCAATCTGACAGCCAATATCCCTAATTTCACCCCATACCTTTTTTTTTTTGTTTATATTATTGTAATTCTGCTAACAAATGTTAAAGCAAGTATATTGGTGTTATTATTTTGGCTGCAACAAAATAATTAGGTGTACTCTTGTAAATAAGATATACTTACATTAATATAAACACACCTTAATGATGAAGTATACATACTATGGGTCTGTCAAATTTCTTTAAGGCCTTATTTCTCTTTCAGTTTCTGCTAATAAAAAAAAAACAATGTGAGTACCATCAACTTTAAATCACTCTTTTGGGCTAACTATAAAAATGAAGTGGAAAGGGAAAGGAAATCTAAAGGTCAAAGTGACCACACAACCGATGGTGGTTTGAGCATTCCAATTATGGTCCCTCTCCTCTTTTCTTTTAACTAACTCTCCTTCCTTCTACTCCTTCCTTCTCATGTTTCAATCACTTCCATTTTACTTTCTCACGCACACGTGTGGCCATTTAGGTGGCTTTTGCAGCAAGATTTGTATTTCTATAAATTTATTATATATTTATTTTCTATTTAAAGGAATTCAACGTTTTCATATTCATGTTTGATTATGTTATTAATATGTAGTTCAAATTTTTTTATTTTTTATTTTATATTTTTTTCGGAGATGAATATAAATCTTAGCTTGTTTAGATTTTTATAAATATTATTTTATTAACATTATAATGTTGCTATTATATAAATTTATTTGGTGTCATAGTTTCTATTACCGTCCAAAATTATAATTAATGTACCAAAAAATATTACCAATGGAAAATTGGTTTATATTTTTTTCGAAGATGTGGAAAACTGAAATTCGACATATTTCTTCCAAATTTTCAATCACAAACTTATAAAAAATGGATAAAAAAAAAAATAATCCAAAATCTATTTCTAAACTTCTAACAATTAAACCTAACAGCTCCTTCAAACTTTAAAATATGTATGCGACAATTATCTAATGGATACACTTTCTTCCTATCTGTTCGCGATCAGATCTTTTTCATTAAATGTCTAGTAAGGGACCTCTTTGATTTGTACAGAAACTATTGTATATTGGTCACTTTTATAGGAAATGTTTATTCTCAAGGAACCTAAGACTTAAAAATCAAAACTGATTGGTCAATCAAGTGTTGAGAGAAAATTTAAGAATCCTTCTACAGGACCGAAGCTTCACTCCGAAGCTGAAACCGCGGCCATGTGTCGACATTTGATTGGCCGAATTTTTTTCTGAGGCTAGCAGGACCTGATGGTTTTTATTTTTTTCTCCGACCAATTAGATACCGACATGTAGCATGTCGATTCGGTTTGTGGTTTATTTTTTCGATCTGACAAAACTTTCTCAAAACTTAATTAGATCGCTTATTGCACCTAATCAATCAACAATAGAATATAACACAAATTGATATAACAATATCATCTAGTCGGACACACACACACACAAACACACAACTGTGCTTATTGGATTAATATTGTCAAACCATAGGTACATTCTGGAAAAAAAATAACTTAAGAACCCTGAGCTAACCTTCACATTGGAGATAAAATATCGTATATAGGGATATTTTTAGAAAATGTCCCTACTACAAATATATAAACTAGCATATACCTCAACTTATTTAAAAAACTAGCAAATGTTCCCATTATGAGTAAAATAATCAAAATTTTGGTTAAATAGTGGGGTTATATTTTAAAATTTTAAATGTTGTATACAAAGGAATGAGAACATTTGCTAGTTTTTAAAATAAGTGTGGGTATATGATAGTTTCTATATTTATAGTGGAAGTATTTGCTAAAATATCCCATATATATCATCGGTTTCGATTGTTACTTATAAATGTTTAGTAGGACCGGTCCGAGAATTCTCATAGTCTATATATGATATCACATCTAGATCTCGCAAAACCGATAAGTTATCATTGTACAATAACAAAGTAAACTGAACAAAGATAGAAGTAGAAGAAAATTTATGCAAAAAACTAAATAAACACAATGAGACAAGAACACAATATCTTTTATTCACAATTTGCTACGGTTACAAATACTTTCAATAGCCGACTGAACTTGTCAACTTGGTTTACAACTTTTGTAATGAAAAGATTACAATGACTTTGTTCCATATAATACATCCCTTTATACAAAGCAGCCATGCACATTCTGATCGACTCCCAAGAATGAGGATTTTATATCGTTTCAGAACATCCAGCAAAACATCAAACACCTTTGAAGATCTGGTGAGGGGTTAATACATTGTCGTGCACAGGTGAGGGACAAATGCAACACTCACTGAAAGCAGTAAGTAAGTAATCATGTTAGAAAATATTGCTTTTAATAGTGATTTTTTCTATCTTTTACCTACTTTCATTTTATGTCATATATAATTAAAGTGTCATAATTCATTTTGAAAATATAATTGTAGAAGCATGAAAAATACGCTGCAGAGTTATACGCAGTATTTCAATACTGGATGGCGTAAAGATATGACCTCAGAGACATCGGCATACAACAGAGATTTATCGCTAGTACAGCGTAAAATATAAGCTCCAGGATAATCCGCATAATGCAGTATTTCTAGGCCGCTTCAGCGTAAAAAGGGTGTTATACCGCTTTGATAGCGTAAAACTCATTCGCTTTTAATGTAGCATAAAAGTGTACGAGGAACGCTTCGTATTCCTCGAATGAAACTGTCAGATCATGCAGTGAACCTGACTCCTGACAATGAGTACTGTACAGCTATCCAGACGACGGCTGTAAATGATGGTGCGGCACAGAGACCCAAACCGTCGTTTAGTGACGTTTCCCTGATACAAAGTGTATTTACGCATACAAGAGAATACGCTGCCTAGTTTTACACAGGAAGATGTGAGCTTTTACGCTCAGCAGAAGACAAAACGAACTGTCACGTCAAAAGCTGCTCTTTGTACAGAGCTCGAGGCACGTCTCTGCATTTTATGCTCAGAATGGTGGCAGATCTCTGCATTAAATGCACGAGATTGGGTTATATCTCCAAAGACTGGGAAAGTCATAATTACGGCTAATACGTCTACATCATCACCCCTGCACATTACGCCATCAGGCTATTTTCAGCTATAGGAGCACGCTTTACGCTATCTCCTTGGAATACGCCACCGGCCTACTTTCAGCCATAAGGAGCACGTTGTACGCTATCTCCTTAAAATACGCCAATTCAGGCTATATTTGCATTTGTGCGTGAGAAGGCTATTTGGCCCAGAATACGCTCAAGGCCTCAGTCGAAGGAGGATCAGCTATCTTTTACGCTAGCTACCTATCTACACAGCATCAGGCTTCTACGCCTACAAGGCTTCTACGCCTATTTGGCTTCTACACCAACCTGACAACTATTTGGCTTCTACGCCATGGTGACAGTTATTGGCTTCTACGCCAAACTTTTTTACGCAAGGGGCAGTTACCTACGTGGCTTGCATGTCGTGATCTTCGTAGCAGTTATATGTATTTTTTCATCATGGGACACGCGTCACACGCAGATTCAGAAGATCATCTATACGTGGGTGACAGTTATTATAACCGCCGCGTAAAAAGTGCCATACTCTCTACTGTCCGGCTTCTACGCCGACTGGACGGTTACTGTCACTAAAACTCTATAAATAGAGACCTCTATTGACAGAGGTCCAAGGTCAAAAAGGAGGGTGGAAAATTCTAGAGTTGGAGAATTAGTGTCGGAAATTGACTTTGAGAGAGAAGAATCCAAAGCACGGACAGAAAGTAGTGATCGACGATTTTGGCATCGAGCATCCTCTCCCTCCTGCAATCTTTGAAGCATCTCCTTCTTCTACAGCACTTCTTCATCATCGTATGGTCCAAGGGATAAAGTGATCGACTGCAAATCAGACTCCTATAGCAATATTTACCCAGATTAAATTTTGTACTTAATATCCTCGTATAGGATTAATAGTACTTCTTGTTTGTAAGCCTAAGAAAGGGTTTTATATAAACCTAGTTTTATTTCTTTTGTTTATTATCAAACACAAGATGGCGACTGTAAACCACCTCGATTTATTCTGTAGATAGTTAGTGTGGATTTGAAAAATTGGTTTTTGGTAGCAGATGTCGAGGTTTAGAGTGGAGATAATTATATCTGGAATTTAAATCATTTAATTAAAACCCTTGGCGCGCCCTATCATTCCTAAATTAATCGGAGCCCAATATCAGCCCATAAATTCCAACGGGCTATTGTACTTTCGAATTGGGTCGCCAAATTAGGCACTAAACTTTTTTGTCTCTTAAAAATCAGTTTTTATTGTGCTCTAAATTAATTGCGCAATTTTTCGAAAATCGTAACCCATATTTAAATCCGTGTCGGACACCTGTGTCGTTACCCTAAATTTTGGGATACCAACTTAACCCGTTGAGCCGGACCAACTAAAGGGTCCAAGACTGACTCCAAGCCCCCACCATTTTTGACCTTTGCATCATTTCCGGATTTTGACCCCAAGTGCCCCCAATTAATTTAAATTCGCGGGACACTTTATTTCTATTTAAATCGGGGATACCAACTTTGTAAATCCTATTTTTAATCCTAAATTAATCCCAATGCCTTTTTAATTACACCCGTGCCTAACGCACAACACCCCCCTCACCATAAAAATTATTAAACCCAATTTTCTCCATAATTTTTGCGTCATTTTATGTGTTCGTGCAATTTCCCAAATTTAAGGGGCTAAGTTACAATTAATGAAATTATGTGTCATCACCCTATTGGCCATGAATAATGGAGAGGTCACAAAATGGGGTCCCATTCTCACCCATCCATTCACCCCTTTCATGAAGAAACCCACTTTTCTTCATGACAAATCTCCACCCTCCATTTTGAATAGGATCATCACAACCCTCCATCATTTCACAAACTCCTATAAAACAACACCTTACCTCACCCTCACAAACCCCAAGGCCGGCCCTAATCCTAATGCATAGAAAACCCCACCCCCTCTCTCTCTCCTCCCTTTTCACTACACAAACCCACACACCCCAACCGTGTAATTACTTTCTTCTTCTCCTTCCTTCTTCTTCTTCCTTCATTCTTCTTCACCCACTATGCTCCCTGAAGGAAACCGTCCGGCCGCCACTGTGCAGCCCACTCCGTGCGTCTGGTCCAGCCCGCCAAGGTACAGCCGGTCCAGCCCCCGACCGCCAGCCTGTGTTTCCCGACCACTCCACTACATCTCCTCCGGCGGTTCACGACGACAGCCTCGCTCTCTGATCGACGAGATCCTCTAGCAGCAACAACCGACGGCTTCCAGCGAACTCGAGCCATTGCGATCTGTCCTTCGCACTTGGCGAGCTCCGACGAGCACGAGCACGATAGTCGACGGCCATGGCGAATCGAGCGACGTTCCTCGGTGAGCGTCTCAGCGTCTTCTCCGGCGCTGTTGTTTCCAGCCACAGCGAGCCGCAGCTTGGCACTACTCCGCCTGAGCAGCCATCCCTCGACTCCACACCCCGGCGGCTGTCCCTGCAACCCCCCGGCCGAGACTCCCCCGTCCGGCCAACTCTGCAGCAGTTCGAGCTCCCCCAACACCGCTCAAGTGTGCAAACACCCAGACTACACTGTGCGACCTCCCTCCTCCGGCCTACTCCTCCCATTGCTCCGGCCTACTCCTCCCATTGCTCCAGCCTACTTTCCCCCATCCGACCTCCTCTGTCCACTACTACAGGCTTCACCATCACCACCACAGCCTGTGCAGCACCCCCGCAGCGACTGTGCGGCTCCCCGTCCATCCCAGTTGACCCCACGAACCACCACTTCCAGCCATCCCCGTTCCTCTCCTCCGGCCAAAGGTGGTTCTCCGGCCAGCAGCCCCCATGCCAAGGTGAAATACCTCTCCCCCTCTCTATATTGATATATATTGTAATGTGTTTAGTTAGGGTTATCGATATATACGGTTTCGTGTACATTAGCTAGGTTTGTGTTTCTAATGGCTGTGTTAATGAGGTATAGTATAAATTGAGCATGTGTTAATAATAAGAGATTAGGGTTTAATATTGGTTTAGGGTTTATGTCAGAGTTGTTTAATTTTATGGGAGTTTAGGGCTTGATTTAACTAAATGCTATGAATATTACACATGGATGGAAGAATACTAGATCAATTAATTAGGGCTTATAAATGATTGGTTATTTATATGGATTAAAATAATTATTAAATATTTTGCATTGAAGGTTTAGGTTTAGTGTTCGCAAATTAATTATAAAATGATAAAGGATTTCATTGAAGGTTTAGGTTTTGATTTTCAATAAATGTTCGGGATATAGTACATGGTGGGAAATGCCAAACGAATTAATGAGGATTAAATTATGAGGTGAGTTTAAGGTTTATTCTTTATAAGTTTATAAAACGGATTTGAATGATAGACATTGAGATTTAGGGTTTATCATATTGATTTATGTGCAAGATAATTTGTATGGATGAGCAGTGATTTTGGGTAAAATGGTAATGATGGCTGAGGAAGACTTAATATTTAACAAGTAATTACTGACGAGGAATGGGCATGCCTGAACTACTGAACCACGTAATGAATATGGTAAGAATGAGGATTGGGTCTGATGATATTATACAGGTGATTGATCGGAGATAGGTATTATTCGGATCAAGGATCAGAGATTGAGGACTGTGAATTATTAGTTAACTACTTGTGTTTGAGACTGAGTTTAGGAGTAGATGCGTGTCACATCCCTGCTTGACGTATAATAGATTATTGATTTTGGTTTGTATCTATCTCTAGGTACTGCGGAACCTGAGGACTTGGACGTGGTACCGGGACCCCGTCACCAGCAGCCGCACACAGGCAAGTGTACCTTGCCACCCTGTATTTCAGATTACAGTTATTTATTGTTTCTTTATGTACATTGTGCACGTATTTAAGTTGACGTTCGATACTTCGCGCCTGATTCACAACCGGGTGTTGACGTTCGTTATAACGTCTTAGAATAATTATTAGATACTTTGTAGTACCTCGATGCACGTACCTGAGTACATCGACACCCCAGGACATACTCATACATTATGATCATGCCAGATTCATGTATCCTGATACTGACATCATGACCAGAGACTAGGACGACCTTAGGGTCGCGTCTGTTGAGTATCTTCCGTGTGTCGAGACTGCTAGATAGAGGTTCAGGTTCAGTGCACAATCGTTGACCGCTTGGGAAGGGGAAGACAGTTACTAGACGTTTGGGCTACTCTGCACATGCTTATATATATATATATACTATTTCTGTAGTGATCCTGTATCTAGAGTAGTTGTACCACCTGTGTGACTCCTTGCCCGAAGCTGCGGTACGTGCCGTGTGTTTTCGTGTCCGGAGCTACGGTTTTATTTTGGACAGCCCACGCGTCGAACATTGTCTTTAAACTGTGTCACACTAGTTGGTTATGTTATAGTACCCTGTCGTGCACTTGTACTTTCTATTTACTTGGCTTGCTGTATTTCTGTACCTTGTTACGTCCCTCTGAGGACCTGGTTCCCTGCCAATTTTGCAGCATAGATGATTACGGAGCATTTGGAGTTGCTGTTGGAGTTGCATATCTTGCGGGCAAGTTACCAGGTACTCACATTATATCTACCGGCATTATGGTTATTATTTATTTCATCTGCTGTTGTAGCCTAGTTTTTATAGACTCATACTTCTTCTCGAGTCTATTCGAGTTAGGTTGTTATTGGGCGGCCGACCTTAGCACATATAGCTCTTTCTTGTATACTGATGTACATTGTGGATTGAGATATAGAGGTTTTACATTTATGAGACATCTAGATAGTGCCCTTTTATATTACAGCTTATACGTATTCGAGTCAGACCAGAGTCTGGTCGAATGCGTAGCTGGCGTGTCACGTATTCCTGGTCCTACGTATTTTGGGACTGGGGCGTGACAGCGACTCTGCTGGGGACCTCTTTATCATCTGACAAGAAAGCAATTGCTCAACACGATGCAGTATCAGTGAAGAAGACCTTGGTCGTCCAGTTCGACCAGTCTGCCTATGAAGATATGCTTCAAGCAGGGGGTAGCTCTTACTCTCTCTCTCTGTCCAAGACAACAGGAAACTGCGTAAGGTCTGGATGCCCAGGACATCCCCTACCGTTTCTGCCGACTCTCCAGTTTCTCCGACCAACCAGGTTGTAGCTGCGCAACCTTCGTGCTCCGCGCGTAAAACTCTGTCTCCCGTTTGTGACGTGGCAGACAAAACTTCTGACAATGCCTCAGTGCTAGTCCAGAAGTCTACTCTGCGTCCTGTGCGTAAAACTCTGTCTCCCGTCTATGATGTGGCAGACAAAACTTCTGACAATGCCTCAGTGCTAGTCCAGAAGTCTACTCCGTGCTCTGCACGTAAAATTCAGTCTCCCGTCTGTGACGTGGCATACAAGATTTCTGATAATGCCTCAGCGCCAAATCAGAAATTCCAATCGCGCTCTGCGCATAAGAATGCATCTGCCTTCCGCGGAAAAGTAGATGGTCCCTGCAATTTACGCAAGGGAAAACAAGTGGCGGACTATTCAACTTCTCGGCCTTTACGCCAACAAGAAAGAAATCTGCCCGCTCTCAAGATTACGCGAGAAGCGGATGGCCGATTGAAGGCTTCTTCGGTTTTACGCCAACCTGAGCAGAGCTCCAAATTATGCCAGGTTAAACCCCTCAGCATAAAGAAAGTTCGATTTGCGGAGAGACACACCCCTCGGGGATTATCTGCTACTCAGATGGCTAACCTGTTGTATACGGGTGGCAGGGGAAAAGTTATGGTTCCCAATTTCCGCATGCCAACTGATGTAAACAAGAGGAATAAGCCTTCTTCTTCTGTAAATCCTCCTGACTTGCGTGAGTATCTGATCCAGAAATGCAAGGATAGTGGATCTTCCACCATGTCTATTACGCCTCCTAGGGAGCACTATTGTAATAGTCATAGGATTGTAGTTAGTTATTGCTGTTTTGAAGCAAAACGGTCAGTTTTTGACCGGTTGAACTACTCTCTGTCTTTCCAGGAAGAAGAGCCTGCACATGCATCAGTGAACATGGCTTCACACGTCCCTAGAGGAAGGTCGAATTCAAGACGTCATCCCTCTAGAACTCCAAGCCAAAGGAGATTCAACAAGCTCCTTAAGAATACTGAAGCTGGGGTATTCCGAAATACCCGTTCGAGGTCATGACAACCGGCTTCGTATTCTTCTGATTCCTATACTGGGGGTCGCCAGTTTCCCGAATCAGATGCTGAAAGTATAGAGTCATTCTCTATAGAGACCTATACTAGCCCTTCGATGACATCCAGAGAAATGGGAGACTATGCCATTAAAGATGAACGCGAAAAGGCTTCCTCGTCAGGAAGTACTGAGCAACACATCGCTGTGTTAGAGACATCTCTGAAAGAGATACAGTCCATGATAGAGAATATGCACCAGATGATGCTGACTCAATACACAGCTGCTATGGCTCAAGCATCGGTCCCTCCGACTCAGATACGTGTGGGGGTGGACTTACCACCATCCAAGGCAAACAAGGAGCCTGTTCTAGATCAAGAATCATCAGCTCCCCCACTTCCTAACTCGGAGAATGTATTGCCTCATGTTGAAGTTCCAATACAACCGATCTCTCACCACTCTGCGGTCCTTCCACCTGCTGAAGATCCAATATAGGTAGTACGAGAATTGAAAGCCCAATTTGATGCCTTGAAGCACAAAGATCAGCTCAAGAAATTGGGAATCAACCAGCCATACCCAGCTATCTGGGACGAGGTCCCTTTTCCTCCTAAATACAAACCACAGACTATGGCTTTGTTTGAGGGAAAGACATCACCGAGCCAGTACATGAACTACTTCAGTATGATGACGGTGTTATTGCAAGGGAATGACGCCCTTCTCACTCGAGTGTTCAAATGTTGTCTCTCGGGAGTGGCTTATCAGTGGTAACGTAGTCTTGCGGACAACTGTATTACTTTCTTTAAAGATTTCAAGACTTTATTCTTCGTGCGATTCTACGAAGGAGGGATGGACATGTCTATGTCCTCTCTCATCGAAGTAAAACAGAAGAAAAAAGAGAACGTTCGCACTTTTATCGAACATTTTCGTCAAGCCACTTTGTAAATGCCTCCGGGAGTTCCAGACTCAGCATTGGTGGATATTTGCAGAAAGAATCTTCTTCCAGTGATCTCGGTATTCACAGGACCATATCAGTTCCATGATTGGCCCTCGTTCATTATCTCAGCAGTAGCCGCTGAAGACAACAGTCGGAAGGCGCATGATAATGGAATTATGATATCTACCTCCGATAAAGGTAAGAGGTCATCTTCTAACAACGACCATCCCCGTGGTTCCAAAGGAAAAGAAGCTCTAGCGATCAATACGTCCAGGCAAAATACTACGGCAACCACACAAACGAAACCTGGGACTTCCAGGCCTACTGAAGTATACTCTTTCGACAACGATAATATTCCGAGCATATTCGAGTGTCTCGTCAAAAGCGGCAAGATTATCCTCCCTGAGGTAAAGCGGCTTAATGAAGTCGGCAGTACCAATAACCCCAAGTAATGCATTTTCCATAGGTACATACATCACCCCACAAAGGCGTATTATGTACTGAAGAGGAAGATCCAGGAGTTGATCGATGCTAAGGCCATCACTCTGTGCAATAGCAAGAAGACGGTCACAGCCAACATGATCTCTCTACAATTTGGCAATCTGCCTCCCCAAGAAGTTTCGGATGGTATTGTACCTATTTCCCGGACAACGATGAATATCGTTAATCTCCCTCCAGCCATGGGTCAAAATCATGACCTGGTACCCCTAACTACCCAACGGGACGAGATTATGTGGGTTCATCCAGATCTGGTGTCAGAGATCGAAGAAGAGACTCAAGCTGCTAAGGCTAAGTCTATGAAGAACTCGAAGCGTAAACCATGTCATATGGTTCCGGTATCCTCGACATCAGAAGAAGAGGTTTTGGCTACTGGAACCCGTTCAGGGAAATTCTACCTCAAGGATTATGGAGGAAGTCAGAAAGAAGCATCAGCAGATGCTTCAGCTGTCAAGTCTTCAGAACCGGAACCTGTCATTCCAGAGGCCGGTCCTTCGAGACCAACTTCGACAAACAAGGGGAAGCAAAAGGAAGTGCGCTTCGATAAACCTTTAAAGAATATTCAAAGTAAAGGTTTAGAGAAGCCGTATAACTTCGATATCCTAGCCCAGTTGGCTCTTACACCAGCCAGATTGTCCATTTTTGAACTACTCAGGCTCTCTAAAGACACTCGTCAGGCCCTGAGTGAAGCGTTGATGCAGGCGGATGCATACTTGACCTAGCTCAAGTCCCCTGATAAAGAACCTGTGGCATGTCCTCAATGTCATAGTGTGATGGAAGTGGTCCCGAATATCACTTTCACTCAAGATGACATGCTGTTAAAACACAACAAGCATGACAAACCTCTCTATTACACCGGATATGTTGGTTCTATGGAGGTTGACCGGATCCACATAGATCCGGGATCATCGATCAGCATCATTCCTCATAGTCTGCTCAGACTATTGAGGATTCCTACCAGCGAATTGGCTTACACTACCACTACAATCGTGGGTTTCAACGCCAGGAAAAATAAGCCATTGGGGAAAATTCGTCTAAGGATCCAGATTGGCGACCTCAGATCAGTGGCTACATGTTATGTCATTGATTCAGAGGTGTCCTACAATATTCTGCTAGGCAGACCATGGATCCATGACCACAACATCGTGCCTTCGACTCTACATTAATGCTTTAAATATGTAGATGCCCAAGGAATAGTACAAATAGAGTTTGCTGACCTTAACCCATTTCAAGGAGTAGAATCCTACTACTCTGATGCCGTGTTGTACACCCAAGACTACATGGAGGAGGTGTCAGGCAAAATAGAGGAGGAATCCCACCGGGAGCCAGAAGAACCCTCTGTCGAACAACCTCTGTCAATCAAGGTGAAAGGGCGAACTACTCGTCCGAAAGTTATGGAACCCCTGGCTATCCACCTGAACAAAACCAAGTCAGGAAACAAAGGTGATCCTCTAGTGATCACTTTGAATCAGAAGCCTCCACCCTTGGTCATCAACATTCGGTGCAACAAGCAGCCGATTGATGTAAATACAACCAGGAACGTAGTTTCTGATGATAATAAAGATCCTCTTTTCCAGTACATTGACACTCAAATTCCTGGTCAGGAATCCTCTCACCATAACGATATAGAACCTATAGCACAAAGATTCTTGAAAGCTATAGATTTCTATCATTCGTATGTGTGGTAAGTAGTGTCACCATCTAATGTCATTACGACATATGGGCCACATAAAGATTCTATCTTTACTGTTCCACCTACTCGCAGCGGTCAGCGTTCAATAGTCTTCAGTCGCATGCGCAATGAACCGACTGTACAAGAAGATTCTCTCAATGACGATGCTGGTAAAATGAAGGTTCACAGATATAGCCCGCAAGCTTTGAAGATTATGCAAAGTATGGGTTATGACTTGAAGCTAGAACCAGGCCTCAACTACGGGAAAGGCAGACGAATGCCATTGCACGGTGATCCCTACTGTCAACGAACTCATTTTGGGTTAGGGTATACCACCTCCCTTATAATTTTTGAGTCAAATGAGGATATCTCTTCCTCTTCTCAAGATGGCTCACCATCTTCTGGCTTATCAGATGATCCCGAATGAGCATTATCAGTAAATATGGTATTAACAGATTCTCTCGAAGCAGACAAACAAGAATCTGAACTATTTGAGAATGACTCTTGGGCTCAACATATGGATACACAATAGGAACTCTGGTTCGAGCAGAGAGAACCTCCCACTGAAGATAAAGTTATCCAAATTGACGTTGGGGATGAACTTTCGCCAAAATCGATATTTATCAGTAACAATCTTTTCGAAGAAGAAAGAAAAGAAATAGTCCAACTGATAAGAGAATATATCGACGTCTTTGCATGAAATTATGAGGATATGCCAGGTCTCGATCCAAAAGTGGCTACTCATAAGCTCAATATATTGCCCAATTCGAAGCCTGTGAAGCAACATCAACGCCGGTTCCGTCCAGATATGATGGACGCCATTGAAGCTGAAATTAAGAAGCTGATAGCCTGCAGTTTCATCCGGGAAGAACAACATCCCGAGTGGGTCGCCAATGTTGTCCCGGTCATAAAGAAAAATGGGAAAGTACGTGTCTGCATAGATTACCGAGATTTGAATGCAGCCTGCCCCAAGGATGAATTTTCTTTTCCCATCATAAACGTCATGATCGATAATACATGCGATTTTGAACGCATGTCTTTTATGGATGGATTTTCGGGATACAATTAAATCAAGATACATCCTGAAGACGAGAAGCATACTGCCTTCCGGACGCCATTGGGGGTATATTGCCATACGGTCATGCCCTTCGGATTAAAGAATGCCGGGGCTACATACCAACGAGCCATGAGTAACATATTCCATGAGCATCTACGCAAAATTGTGGAGTGTTACGTAGACGATATAGCTATCAAAAGCCACATCAAGGATAATCATATCCAAGATCTGAAGACAGTGTTCGAGTTTATGCGCCAATATCAACTCAAAATGAATTCTACAAAGTCCTTTCTGGGTGTATCCAGTGGCAAATTCCTGGGATTTGTTATTACCGCCAAAGGCATTCAAGTGGACCCGGATAAAGTCAAGGCCATCTTAGAAATGCGACCACCCCGTAATCTGAGAGAACTCAGGGGATTTCAAGGTCGTCTGGCTTATATCCGAAGATTCATATCTAACCTCTCTGGAAGATGTCAGCATTTTTCTTATCTCATGAAGAAAGGTGTATCCTTCGTGTGGGACGAAGCCTGTCAGCAAGCATTTAATGACATCAAACGCTACCTCACTAATCCTCCAGTTCTGGTGCCTCCCGTCATAGAAAAACCATTCTTGCTGTATGTTCGAGCAATGGATCATTCTCTGGGAGCTCTCCTCGCACAGAAGAACGATGAGGGTCATGAACAGGCTATCTACTACTTAAGCAGGATGATGGTCGGAGCTGAACATCGTACAATCCAGTAGAAAAAGAATGTTTGGCCCTAATGTTCGCCATTCAGAAAACACGACACTATGTCACTGGCCAGACTATTCATATCATTTCCAGGATCAATCTCCTTCGGGTATTGATGAACAAGCCAAGTGTTCTTAATTCCCGACTCGCAACTTGGGTGATGTTATTAACACCGTATGATATGGTGTACGTCCCTCAGAAGTCCATCAAAGGCCAAGCATTGGCTGATTTCCTAGCTGCTCATCCAATTCCGAAAACCTCCAAACTATGTGAGAAAATTCCCGACGAAGTTGCAGAATGTAATTCTGTGATGGAGAGTGATGCATGGCAGCTATTCTTCGATGGTGCCTCCAGGATTGGTCCCAGGGGAAATATAGTTTCAGGAGTAGGAATTGTCCTGGTCACTTCTGATAAACTCATCATCTATCGAGCATATTCTCTTAGCGAGCCCTGCTCTAATAACGTGGAAGAATATAACGCCCTATTAATCGGGCTCCAAGTCGCTAAAGAATTAGACGTTGAATACCTGGAAGCTTTCGATGATTCTCTGCTGATCGTCAATCACACAGAGGAATATATGAAGTCTGGAATCCATACCTCATCCCTTATCACCAAGCAACGATCAAAATAGCCATGTCTTTCAAAGGATTCTTCCTAGAGCATGTGCCTCGATCTCAGAACCTGGAAGTTGATGCCCTAGCCAGTTTAGCTGCAGATTTAGCTATCCCTATAAGAAGGCAGAATTCGGTGATCCTTCTTAACAGAGATTTATTCTGTGTGAAAAACAACTTTCACATAGAACGCAGCTATGCTGTGAACACAGATCTTCTAAGGAGAGACTGGAGAAGTCCCTTTATAGATTTTGTAGCATACGGAATCTTGCCGGAAGACCCTAAAGAAGCAGTATCCGTCAAAAGACGATCATTACGCTTCTATTATGATGCGTCTTCACAATGTCTATATCGCCGGACTTATGACGGACTATTATTACGATGTCTCTCTGGTGACGAAGCACAGCGGATTATCCGTGAAGCTCACGACGGCATATGCGGAGCACATCAACCCGGTCCTAAGCTACATGATCGTATCAGGAGGATGGGCTATTACTGGCCTACTATGATCACAGATGCAATAAAATATGCAAGGCAATGCAAACCCTTCCAGGTTCATGCAGATTTTATACATTAACCTTCTGAACATTTACATCCTACGGTGGCATCCTGGCCTTTCGAAGCATGGGGTATGGATATCATTGGTCCTATTCACCCATCTTCTTCCAGAGGTCATCGGTTCATATTAGCCATCACAGATTATTTCTCCAAATGGGCTGAGGCGATCCCTCTTGTTGAGGTAAAGACATCTAATGTGATCAGCTTCATTAAGCATCACGTCATTTATCACTTTGGGATTTCCCGAAGGATAATTCATGACAACGGGCCTCAATTCATCAGCCAAGCGTTTCATCGATTTTGCGATAAAAATCGGATACAAAATGTGGCCTCTACGGTATACAATCCTGCTGCTAATGGTTTGGCGGAAGCTTTCAATAAAACCATTATCAAACTCTTGAAAAAGTTCGTTTCTTCGAACAAAAGAGATTGGAATGAGAAGCTAGGAGAATGTCTCTGGGCTTACCGTACAACGGTATGAACACCGACGGGTTGTATACCATTCTCACTGGTTTATGGAAGTGAAGCAGTCCTCCCCATCGAAATTTAAATTCTGTCACTCAGAATAGCAGTGGCTAATGAGTTGACTCAGGAAAAGAATGACCTATTAAGGCTTCAAGGGCTAGAAAGATTAGATAAAAAATGCCTTCAAGCCCAACAGCGCATCGCGTTCTACCAGGCACGCATTTCCAGAGCTTTTAATCAAAAACTAAAGGAAAGAGTGTTCAAAGTTGGCGAGCTAGTTCTAGCTGTAAGAAGGCCAATGATTATTACTCACAAGAGTAAGGTAAATTCCAACCCAAATGGGAAGGCCCTTATGTGATCGAGACGACATTCTCAAATGGCGCTTACAGATTAGCCAAGCCTAATGGAGATTTGTTAATGGCTCCTATCAACGGTAAATTCCTAAAGAGGTACTATGCTTAATCTCCTTTGCTAAACGGAGTATGGTGAAGATCTCATTCTGACAATACTACTCCCCAAACAAATTTTAGTTGGAGCATATTCTCTCATGTCCATATAACCTCTGAATAGATATGTTTAACTAATTTGGAACTTCAAGACCTATCATGTCCATATTACCTCTGATAGTGTTTTGTGTACAAATTTTAGTTGGATCATATTCTATCATGTCCATATTACCTCTGATATCACTTTCACCCTAGCCTATCGTTTATATTCCAAAATAATGGGTCCACAAAGTCAGATAAAGCCTTTTTATTATTCCCAAAAAGAGCAAAATTATATATGAAAGTAAAAAGGTACATCATTTGGGGGGAGCAGTTAAGTCGCGAATCTGCCACGCCAGAGTAGCCATTCTCTCATCCCTGGTGTTCAAGACGTCGGCGCGAGCCCGCTCCAACCTTGTCGCCTCGTTGTTCAAAGCAGATAGCTCGGACCGAGCATGTATAAAACCTGAGTTGATGACACCCACATGTGTCAGGTTCTGCTGAGCAATCTCCATTCGATCCTTCAGCACATCTCGGGTTGCCGACAAAGAGAGAGCCTTCTCCTCTGCTTGAGCGAGCTCATCTTTCAATCTGCGGACCCTCGCTGTCTGTTCCTCATATTCGGCTTCGTACTGAGTCAGCTGGGGAATAACATACTCCAATTCGGTACGCTCATGATCCATCTCCTGCTGCTGTTCCTGGACGGATTTGTTCAGAGATTCCATTTGCCCAGCAAGCTCTGCAGTTAAGGAGTCATACCTAACTTGAACGAGACCGTCAATACTGCCTCGAGATAGCTGCAAATAGTCGTTAATGTATTGTTCCAAACCATTAACTATTTGCTCCAGTGTATCAGCTCTCCCAGCGTCGTTGAAGTCTCTGATCGGCATTATCGCAAACTGAGAGGACCTCCTCAGAGCCTCGAAGCTTAGATTCTTCTCCAGCACCATTGATATCAGCGTTTTCAAGGTGGTGTAGAAAATACTAGTATACTGCTCAGTCAGCATGGCTAGATCCGAATGGACACTGGGAGTGGCTACAATGTCGGCGAATCCACCTCCAGGAATGACTGCAGACGATGTTGCCACAGTCATTGCCTCAACAGATGGCACGGCAAAAGAAGAAGCGCCAACAACGGATGAAGTGGCCGGCGTACTCAAAGGAGGCATTATCGTAATGACAAGCTCATCCTCCTCTCGAGATACCGGAACCATTTCGGGCGAGCCGGCACCCGAAAACGTTTCCTCTTCAAAGGCAGGCACCTCCATGCCATAGACAGGAGCGAAAACAAAGCCGAAAGTTGCATCGACGCTATCCTCCTGTCACGACCCGCACCCGGGGTAAGGGTACTAGTTGGAAACAACGCCCACCCTACGCCGCAGAATCGGCGGTAGAACGCTGTCTAGAAAGTCTATCTAATATAATGAACCACCAAAAGATAGTGTACTCAATCACAGAACTAAGATAGAATGAACACGAATCAGATAAGAATAGAATAGTCATCAACTCATGAGTTTAAAATAATACATCAATGAGTCAGAAGAGTAACAAAAATAAGCTGGAGACAAATTCAGTACAAAAGAATACTATCATACTACAAGCTACACTCCAGGGTCAACTGTCTCAGTTGGGATAAGTCCCTCTTGAGCCAGGGTCTCCGAATCTAAACCCACAACATCCTGGGGTCCATAATAGGTAGGGTACTCCTCAGTGTCATCTAGAAAAATATATCCAGTCAGGAAAGGAGCAGAGTACAACCCTAACAGCAGTTCTCAATTAATGATAAAAACTATGTAACAGTAAATAGCTGTGGATAAACAAGATGCACAAAATAGATACAAGAGATATATAGACAATAAGAAAATACTGGAAAAAAATACAATAATGAACAATATGTCAATAAAACAATAATACTAATGACTAAGTGTGTGAGTACTAGCTTAACATGTGATCGGCTTGGGCAAGATACAATGCGGCCTGGCTAATCATACGTGCGGTGCATGATCAACACTATTCGCTTACCAATACTTTATTCAATAGGGATTTGATCACATATCTATACTAATACTCTCCACCCCCAACTGGTATAATAGATCCAACCACGGTATGCTATGGCACTAGATTCCCCAAGAAGAGAGCGACTCCTCCCAAAAATCGGTGTCTGTATATGTACAAGATAACCAATGAAACAATACTTGCACCATATACACCATATACCAAGGAATAACATCTCATGACGAGATCCGGATATACCAATCCGTGTAACCATAGTGTCAAGAGAAACATGTATATCTACACTAGATACAACGAACATAGAGGATATCATAAATGAGAAACTATCAGAGAATGTACTCGCCTGAAGTCCAAAGAACAGTCTCACAGATGTCTGACTCGGTACCTCGAAGACCTAGATATAGAATACCACATTAATACAAGGTCCCGGAAAGAGAACAAGGCAACTAGTCAACTTCTAGGTCAATAAATAAATTCTAAGTCAAAAGTCAACTATGGTCAACTCTAAAGTCAACTAAAGTCAAACATGGTCAAACCAAGGTCATCCTCACAAGACATCTATACAAATAATATAGAAAATAAAATACAACAATTTAGGAATCAAAATTAGATCCCAATTGATACCCACACAAAGTATACTAATAATACAATATTATACACTCTAAATAAATTATATACAAACCAATATTTATACAAATAATATAATATATTACTACTAGTATTATACCTCACAAAAGCACATATATATATAAGATATATAAATCAAAATACATATATATATATATATATATATATATATATATATATATATATATATATATATATATATATATATATATATATATATAAAACAATTTAATAACTATATACTTATATATATATATATATATATATATATATATATATATATACATATAAACTTACACAATTAAAATACCAAACACATGCACATATGTACGTATTTTACATGGCTAGAAGCACACATAAAAATACATTCATTAAATTAAAAATTAAATATATAATAATTATAAATAATATAATTACACATTTAAACACATAAATATATTTTATAAAACATTTATGTATAATTTATGTTATTAACATAAGTACATATATATTTGCATGCAAGAAAGCTACATACATATATTTATACATCACATTAGAACACATAAAAATATAGATCTATGCTACAATAAATACCATAATAAATACACTAAAATAATATATAATATCTATATATATTTACTAGTTATAAATGAAAAATTTAAAGCATAATTAATTAGATCTACACATAAACACACCAAACTGGAGAGTATCACACCGTATCCCACTAGATCTAGGATACGCATGCGACACGAGTCCAACACACAACCAATTGCACCCCGAAGGACACAAACAAGTCACAAATAATATTTATGAACAAATCAAAGTGTCAAAAGTAGATCTATGTGTCCGTGTCAAAATACGACATGTTCAAAGCCCCATGTCGGAGGAAAAACCCCCAAAATGACACGTATCACCAAATAGTTGGGATACGAACCACATATACCCAAATATGGATACGACACAAGCCCCAAACACATAAGCACATGCCCAATTGATCTATAGGATCAATTGACACACACAACAAAATATAAATTCGGAATTCCAACAAAATTGACACAAAAAGCACCATAACTTTCTCCATGGGTCTCCTATGAACACAAAACAAATTCCTATGGGTAGTACATACATATAGGTTGATTTTACATGATTAAATCTCAGATTTAGAAGCTATTTTAATAGGAAAAACTGAATTATACCTATTGGGAGATGGATTCTCAATGAAACCTCCAATTGAGATGAACTTGCTTCCAAATTGTAGATCCTTGCTCCTCTTTGTAGATCCTTGCTTTCTCCTTCTAGATCCTTGCTTCTCAACTTTCTAATGGTGAATTGGAAAGAATTTGGGATAAATTTGGTGGACAATTGGAATGGGAATGGAAAGAATTTGGGAGTGAAAATTTCTAGATCTAGATTTGGAATGAGAATGAGAGGAGAGAGAAATTTCCCCCCTCTTTTAATAGGCCGGCCTTGCCCCTCTCCCAAGCAATTGTAAAATGTCCAATGTACCCCTTGGGGCCTCTCATGAAGAAATAATTAAGGAAGGAAGCTTCTAGTCTAATCATTTAATTAATTTAATCCATCTCCTTAACCATGGGCTTTCTAAATGGGCCAAGTCTAACTATTTAATTCATGTTGGTCCATGGGTCCAAACTAAACTAGTTGGGTCTACTAAAATAAGTCCAAAATAATTAAATAACATCTAACAACAATTAAATAATACAACAAAAATTATTTACCATGCACAATATTTATTTAAATAGGAAATTACTAAAATACCCTTTTCCTAAAATGTGGTAGTGACACCTCCCCGTAGATGTCTTTCCCTGAAAAGAAGACAAGAGAAAGTTAATATCAACATGATGTTAATTTTTCTAAATAGAGGCATAAAGATTACATTTACCCATGGCTGATGGTATATATGTCGCGTCTGCAGCCAGTACAGCTAAATCATTTCTTAATGATGCTAAGCGAGCTGTCATACCTAGAGAAGGGGGTGCGCCAACTAAGATTGGCAAGTATTCTTCCAGGTCTTCACCGAGATCCACTCGAGGCTCATTGGGTGGAATCTCGCTGGGTATACTTACAGATGCGGCAGGGTTTTTTACCGTTGATGATCTGGATAAAGATATCCTTATTTGACTCGGCCTCGAAGGCGATCTCGTACCACTGCCTGAAGCGGTAGCAGCGACAGCAGCCTCGAGCAAAGATTCTCTGGCATCGCCGGCCAGAACTGTGGAGGTTCCCTCTCTAAAAAGCGAGGAACCTCTAATCAAAGGAGCATCCCCAACAGGGAAAATAGCAGGCTCACTTCTAGGAGCCTCATGACTGAAAGCCCTGTCAGGACCACTAACAGTCTTTTTTTTCTTGCAAGGGGAAGTCTCCTTCAGAACAGGAGCCCTTCGCTTACCAGAGATAACCAGAGGCCCTGCAGACAGAGGTATTTCGCCTCTCGGCACTGCCAACAAAGGCTCATCTGGATTGACAGAATCTTCACCCTCGTTAGAGGAAACTGATGGGACTTCGTCTCTTCCCGCTGACTTAGAAGAAGGCATCCTAAAACTTCTACGCATATCAAAAAATGTGATGGAAGGTATTGGTTGCCACATAAAACTGGGCATACGAATGGAGGATGCGCAACTCCATAGAGAGTGAAGTCGCGGGCACAGTAAAAGCTGCTTCAGTGTAACCCATTATGAAGTACCGCCATCCTCTCGCTCCATCAATAAGTCCACCTCTGGACTTGAAGCTGGTGACAGCATTGCCCACGTGCAATTGGTCATACCCAAACTGCCTGGCAAACCGACTAGGCAGGTAGGGCTCCAAGAAGCATTGGTCTTCGCTTCTGTACAATAAATGGGAAGGTCTAATACAGACCAACCAATTAAAAGCTTCAGGAGAAAGAATGGTCTGGCCTTCACTTGAGTCCTGAAGTCTGCTCCCCTGTTGATTGAGATGTACAGAGGGGATGGTGCAGAAGATCTTTCAGCTGTGAGCAAATTCAGTGCCCGCCGACAGTCTAAAACTGTGGTCATGTTCTAGGTGGAATTCTTGTAATTCAACAAGAAATTACTCTCCGAACTACTGCCAGGGCCGGAAGACATCACCCGGGGGTTATGGAGAATTAACCATCCCATCAAATACAGGAACGATAATTCTACCCTGGGAAAGCTGTCACGCCGAGTTTCATCGACAAGCAGTCCATCAGTAATGGCCCTCAGGCCGGCTTGTATGCAGCATACCATGGCAGGGAGCAGGCCCAATCTTGCCCCGAACACCAGACACACTGCAGGCCATAAGGTATTACGGAGAATGCAATCCGCAGATGCAATGCCTGGTACCACCAATCAGCACAGCCATACAGAGAGGAAGCCAGCAAGTTGAGCTTCTCGTGACAAAGGCCTGCGACAATGCCTCAAATAACTGTAGGCTTTAGTGCCTGCAAGATATTTCCCTATCCCTTCATCGAGAATTTGATCTGAAGCCCCACCGTCTTCAATAAGGTCATCGACTACTTGAGCATTAAGCACGCTCAGAAGGCTCAAAGGCCTATCCCTGCTATCCACGACTTTGTCCGGCTTAGCAGTCCTGGCCTGATGGAAGAAGAGGTAGAACGCCCATTTGTTGGTATGAGCCAAATCAGAGGGCTCATTATAGAAGGCGGTGCACGCTAAATAGTGACACATCAGCTCCTGGTACACTGCCACTACCCGAGGGGCTGTATCCCCTAGCTCCCGGTTTGTGGGAACCTACTCTTCATAAGGAGTATCCCCCATTGGCAGTCTTGAAATTTCTGCCATTTCGTGAAGGGCCAACTCCAACTCCCCCAGTGGAGTGGCGAAAGTCCCGGTGAGCGAGATATATCGCTCCATCAGAGCCAGAAACAGGTTGGGGTTGAGAGGTAACCCAACACTGGTAGCACTCACAGCCGCATACAGACCAATACTCTCCAGCTCAGTCAGAAAATGCTTCAGGTCCCAGTCAGCTAAACGAGCCCATCGAATATTTGTAGGGGTAACCCACCCATTGGTCCGAGGATTAACCTTGGGGTATACTCCCCCATGACCCATGAAGTCATTGCAGAAAGTCGGTAATTGAAGTGGTTGGAGCAGTGAAGTGTCTTCACTCGGGACACTGTCCGGATACAATCCCATGAACGGCATGACCGGGCCCGAAGGGCGGCTTACAAACGACCCTTGGTCGGATCCTTTCTGGTAAAATATCTTCCCCGGCTGACCGTAGAGATTGGGAGTCAGGGTCCACGATATCCTCCTGGGATGCGTGGCATGGAAGAATGCCGAGATGGGGTAATCTCTCAGCATCTTGGGCAGATACAGGACCAGGCCCCCGGCAGGAAAAATCTAGTTTTCTTTCTTGGGCTTTGTCTGAGATTGCTTGTCAATCATATCCCCGAAGAGGAAAGTCGGTTTTATATATTGTGCCCCATCTATATACGCCAGGGGCTCTCCATTGATCATGCTCAACAGCATTCGCTCTCCTTGAGACGATATCAGGAATCTCCTTCCTTCAGGATATTGGGGTCCAGAAATAGGAAATGTCACATGGGACAAATCCTCCAGGTAGTTGGAGTGCAGCATCCCAGTAGCAGAATCCATCACCTCAGCCAACGGAGATGCATGCAAGTTAACTACAAAGTGCAAGAGAAACACGTCAGTTCTTATACTAAACCTCATAACCTTGCAGCTTATGCCAAAAGGCAACAGTATGTGCTTTTACGCCAAGACTATAAAAAACTTGACTTTTTACGCTGAAATCTCATTCCAAGGCGTAAAATTCAAGATTGGCTGTATACACAAAAATCTGACAGTCTATGGTTTTACGCTAGACTGCCAAAATTTGAGTTATTACGCTGGAATTCACATCCAGAGCGTAACACTCAAATTTTGTAGTATACGCCAAATTTCGACAGTCAAAGCTTTTACGCTAGACTACGAAAATATAGAGTTTTTACGCTGACACATTAGAAATGTGGGCATAAAAGATGAAACATCTCTGTGCATCATCTTCCTCGAAGAGGCTATCAGCACAGAAGATGACCTAGCGCATTCACGTACAACGTGTGCGAAGGGTTTTCTTCGTTCTTGTCATCCCAAAAGCTTTACCTATAATGCCCGGCGCACAGCTCGTCGGTGGAACACTTCGTTCAGAGCGGGGCTCGCCCTGCCCGACGGGAGTAGTTCTTGCTTGGGCAGAAGAGCGAGAAGAGAAGGCAGCCTTCTTTTCCTTAGAGAAAGAGATTGGTTTTGGTGCCATTGCTAAGAAACTCAGAATGCTCAGAGAAGAAACAAAAGAGAGTACTCAAAAAGACGCAAGTTTTCTTTTGCAAAAGACAAGTGAAGAGTTTTCTCTCTGAAAGTCTTGGGGTACTTATAGAGTTCAGATGGACTCCTCGAATCCCTAATCAAATTCGATATTTAATATTCGGTTATAATTGGGGACTATGTCAGCCTATTACTCAGGGAAGGCGGACAGTCAGCGAATTCAAAAAGTTTTCGTGCAGAGCAAATTCGTAATTTTACGCCATGGAGCTTTTTACGCCCGGGAAGCTACAAATCTACGGTTTTATGCTCAGAGGCTATAAGTCTATGGTTTTACGCCCGGATGCTTTTACGCTCTGTAGCTTTTATGCTCGAGAGGCTACAAACCTACGACTTCACGCTCAGAAGCTACAAATCTATGATTTCACGCTCAGAAGCTTTTTACGCTCATAGGCGACAAATCTACGACTTCACGCTCGAAAGTTTTTTTTACAGAGGCTACAGATCTACAGTTTTTTGCCCAGATGCTTTTATGCTCAGTAGCTTTTACGCTCGAGAGGCCACAAACTCATGATCTTATGCTCATCTACACTACGGATCTATGACTTTCCGCATATCTTAAAGTACACGGGCCAGAGTATGCGTATATCTGAACAAATCTCAAGACGGCCAATTGCAAGGGTTCACACAGAAGATACTCTTTCTTGGCCTCAAAATATCCCAAGTACCCAAAGCATGCAGAGTTCAATATTGAAAATAACTCTTCTTCTTGGATCGATCGGAGTTTCATCCAGAATCCAGTCTGAATATTTTCTCTATAGTTCAAGATGGCGACTCAGTTATTGACAGCCATTTCTCGCCCTATTTCAAGGGATTTTTGGAAAATCATTCTTGAAGACGACGGTCTGAACAATAATTCTCCTTTTCAGAATAGTAACAGTTCAGAATTCTATGCAGTTCCCCATTCCAAATAGCAGGACAGTTCGAGTATTCGACTTAAATGCTAAACAAGCTTTCTGCGCATCTTCAGTTATGCATAAAAGACAGGACGGGACCAAATACTCTTTTTATCAGAGTCAGCGTAAAGTTATTCAGACATGGCGAAGCTACACATATTCAGACTTCATCACAGCAAAAAAAAAATGGCAAATCATCAGATGCGCAATAGAAGACATTTTATTAAATCATGATTACATATGAGGGAAATCCCGTCTAAAAAGGGTTTATCATCCTCATTTAAAGATCACGCCCAGAATCTGTTCTACCAGGTTCTCGCATTGGGGGAGATCTTTATCCGTCTTCTACAGCAGTTCATCGACTTCCACAGTCGATGAACAAGAAAATGGTTAATGGCGGAAGGATACAACTGGGCCTATATAAATTATTCAAGAGCCCATCCTCCATACGCCATGACAGATTGAGTTGAGGTTTTAGACCCAACTCAGTACTGGAACACAGGGCTAGTTTGTCTGCCCTCGTCCACGAACAACGGAAGAAAATACAGCTTGCAAGCTGTGTGGTCGAATGTGACCCTTCCTCTCTCCTGGACGAATCGCCATATGAAGTTGCTGATTATCCCGAGCAAAGGAAGCTATGATATCCTTCCATGATCCATCGTTGCTGGAAGAACATGATCTTCTTCTTCCTCAAGTCGACCCGACGAACTCTGGTAATCATCTCTGTGTGGTGAAGGAAATATGGAAAGAACAGGTTAACTCCTCAGCCTTTATATAGGCAAAAGAGAACACACCGAATCCCAATAAATCTCCAAAAATCTGCCAAGAAATCAGCCTCGAAGAACGAGTCAGACTTGACCGTTTCATGCTTCATTCAAAGTGTTTTAAATTACGAGAAATTTGAAAACTTTGAAGGGGATCTTGTAGAAGCATAAAAAATACGCTACAGAGTTATACGTAGTATTTCAATACTGGATGGTGTAAAGATATGACCTAAGAGCCATCGGCGTACAACAGAGCTTTATCGCTAGTACAACGTAAAATATAAGCTCCAGAACAATCCGCGTAATATAGTATTTCCAGGCCGCTTCAGCGTAAAAAGGGTGTTATACCGCTTTGATAGCGTAAAACTTATCCTCTTTTAATGTAGCATGGAAGTGTACGAGGAACGCTTCGTATTTCTCGAATGAACCTGTCAGATCATGTAGTGAACCTGACTCCTGACAATGAGTACTGCACAGCTATCCAGACGACGGCTGTAAATGATGGTGCGACACAGAGACCCAAACCGTCGTTTAGTGACGTTTTCCTGATACAAATTTATTTTACGCATACAAGGGAATACGCTGCCTAGTTTTACACAGGCAGATGTGAGCTTTTACGCTCAGCAGAAGACAAAACGAACTGCCACATCAAAAGCTACTCTTTGTACAGAGCTCGAGATACGTCTCTGCATTTAATGCTCAGAATGGTGGCAGATCTCTGCATTTAATGCTCAGAATGGTGGCAGATTGGGTTATATCTCCAAAGACTGGGCAAGTCATAATTACGGCTAATACGTCTACATCATCACCCCTGCACATTACGCCATCAGGCTATTTTCAGCTATAGGAGCACGCTTTACGCTATCTCCTTGGAATACGCCACCGGGCTACTTTCAGCCATAAGGAGCACGTTGTAGGCTATCTCCTTAAAATACGCCAACTCAGGCTATATTTGCATTTGTGCGTGAGAAGGCTATTTGGCCCAGAATACGCTCAAGGCCTCAGTCAAAGAAGGAGGATCAGCTATCTTTTACGCTAGCTACCTATCCACGCAGCATCAGGCTTCTACACCTACAAGGCTTCTACGCCTATTTGGCTTCTACACCAACCTGACAACTATTTGGCTTCTACGCCATGGTGACAGTTATTGGCTTCTACGCCAACCTTTTCTACGCAAGGGGCAGTTATCTACGTGGCTTGTGTGCCGTGATCTTCGCAGCAGTTATACGATTTTTCTCATCATGGAACACGCGTCACACGCAGATTCAGAAGATCATCTATACATGGGTGACAGTTATTATAACTGTCGCGTAAAAAGTGCCAAACTCTCCACTGTCCGGCTTCTACGCCGACTGGACGGTTACTGTCACTAAAACCCTATAAATAGAGACCTCTATTGACAGAGGTCCAAGGTCGAAAAGGAGGCTGGAAAATTCCAGAGTTGGAGAACTAGGGTCAAAAATTGACTTTGAGAAAGAAGAATCCAGAGCACGGACAGAGAGTAGTGATCGACGATTTTGGCATCGAGCATCTACTCCCTCCTGCAATCTTTGAAGCATCTCCTTCTTCTACAACACTTCTTCATCATCGTGTGGTCCAAGGGACAAAGTGATCGACTGTAGATCAGACTCCTATAGCAATATTTATCCAGATTAAATTTTGTACTTAATATCCTCGTATAGGATTAATAGTACTTCTTGTTTGTAAACCTAAGAAAGGGTTTTATATATACCTAGTTTTATTTCTTCCGTTTATTATCAAACAATAATCAAAAAAAAATTTCTTTACATTCATTCAAGCAATAGAGACAATTCAAGTACGATAACACTCACAACCTATTGCTTGAATGAATGTAAAGAAAAACAAAATATGATTTTTGATTAGGGTGTCCAATCTCTCATAGGCCTACACGATTTCAGCGTCCCAAAAATCGATCGAGAGACTATTACTTGTGCACAAGTTATCCAAGACCAATGCTCGAATACAACATCTATCAAATAAAAATACTACTATGCCGCAACTAACCACCAAGTAAATAATTCTGTCTTTTCTTTCTTTCAAACTATAGGTCCGTAGTTTTGTTCTTTCTTTCGTTCATATGATAATATCGCGTCACTACAAAAATAATGTAAAATAACTACGGACCGCAATGACGAAAAGCAATCCATCGCTAAGTAGCGATGGGACACTAGCTATCAAGCGACAAAAAATTGTATATGAAACTGAAGATCACATCTATCAAGCGACAAAAAATTGTACATGAAACTGAAGATCACATTTTCATCGCTAGTCACCGCTAGGACGTGGCGACGACCTAGCGACAGATCACTTATGTCGCTGTGAAATGTTAAACCTGGCCACCATCTAACTTTTCTCATTTTGAACAAACGAAAAAAAGTCCAACTTAGCGATGGAATAGTGGCGGACTAGCGATGACCAACTGACGAAACAACAACGGAATTCTGATTTTTTTTAACATAAAGACATCTTAGTGACGAAAAACTGAAAATTTTATGTCGCTAATCTACTGTCTGATACCAAAAATGTAAGATAAAATGTACCAGAAAAGGTCTTCGCTAAATACATCGCTAAATGTCAATATAACCACAGTTTAGCGACGAAAATCTGAAATTTTTCCGTCGCTAACCTACTCTTTGCAAACGAAAATAAAACAAAAAATGTATCACAAAAGCCGTTGATCAATCACTAAACTTTTGTTGCAATATCCGTCGCTAACCGACATCTATCTCAATATATAATACCACCGGAACATATTATATATATATATATATATATATATATATATATATATATATATATATATAATGCGCCAAGTGAGACTTCTCTAATGGATAAATAACAATTAAACATTTTTTAAACAAATTTTATCTATTATTTTCTTTCGTACCAATTTTATCAATCAATTCAACAAATAAAATCTTCTAAAAAAAAATAAATAAATAAAAGAATGACAAAAGAGTAACATTTAGTCATATTTAGAAGCTTGTCTATTGAAAGACGTGGACCGGTTGTCCAGCTCGTCCACCCTTTGGACCCGCCATGCTACTGTTCACTTCTTGTTGCCATCATGAATTCTGCGTATGCAAACAATGGGTACCATTGACATAATTGGCCGTGTGATCAATCTCTAGCTCTTGATTCAAGGCACTTGTTTCGGTGATCGCGGTGACTTTCATGACACTCGCAAATATTCACACCTGCAGCTTTAAGGAACAATGCTTGCAGCCAGTAGCTGGTTTCCCAACCATTATTAAAAATTAAAAATTCAATACGAATTTCATAATTTGCCAGTACTTGGTCATATGGCTACACTCAGCAATAGAACATATGATACCAAAGTGACCAAAATTATTTGTTTGAAAATTTACCAGCACAAACTCCCAAATTTTCGCCATAAATATAGTTTAACCAAATATTACAAAAAAAAAAATTATAGTTGGAACAAGTTAAAATTTTCTTTTCACACATAATAAAGTAAAAAGAATTTTTGTGTATTAAAAGAGTTCGAATGTCTAAGCCTCAAATTTAAATAAAAATATTTAATAGAATTTTTTTGGATAATATATAGTGCCCACGGAATAATAACAGAGAAATTTGAAAAAGATAGCAAAGTATATTTAAATTATAAATAAAATAACAAGTTAAGTAAATTTTAAATAAGATAACATGTTGTCAGAAGTATTGACGACAAAAATGTAAGTTATTTTCTTTTTCTTTTTCGAGAACAATGTCTTAGAGTATATGAATATGTCAAAAATTAATTCGTCACTAAAAAAATCAATTTCGTCACTAAAAGTTCAGTTTCGTTACTAAGTTGAATGTCGCCGGAAGCATTGGCGACATGAGTTCATACAATCATGTCGCCAATAGTAATGACGACATGAATGTAATTTTTTGTAAAATTAAATTCGTCACTAAATGTCCAATTTCGTCACTAATATTCGTCACTAAATACCAAAATTTGACACTAAAAGTCAAATTTTGTCACTAAATTATTTCGTCATAATGCACCCAGTCACAAAAAAAATTGCATGCATGTCACCAATGCTCACTTCCAGAATAAGCGAGATTAGCGACGTTTTTAGCGACGTAAAAGTAAAACGTCGCTAATATTAAATAAATAAGCGACTCCAAGGAATAACGTCGCTAGACGTCGTTAATTGGCGACATATAGCGACGTTTAGCGACTGTTATTCAATTTTCAAAATATTAGTCGCTATAAGTTTAATTAAGGTCGCTAAACGTCACTAATTTGTTTCATTTAGCGACGTTTAGCGATTTATTTAGCGACGTTCCTCTTTTAGACATTTAGCGATGTATTTAGCGACGTCCAGGACGTCGCTAAATTAGCGACTTCTTTACTAGCGTCGCTAAACATTGCTAATTTGTTTTATTTAGCGACGTTTAGCTGCTAACTTAGCGACGTCATGACGTGCGTCGCTAAAACGTCGCTAAATAAGTTTTATTTAGGGCTGATTTCCTCTATTTCTTTCGATCCCTCTCCCAAATATTTTTCCCCCTCTCCCAAATATTTCCCCCCCTCCCCGCATCCCCTCCTTCCTCCGGCGACCCTCCTCCCTCCGGCGACGTGCTTCCTCCCTCACTGCAACCCCCCTCCGGCCGGATCCTCCCCCTCCGGCTCCCCTCCTCCCTCCGGCGTCCCCTCCTCCCTCTCGGCGACCCCCCTCCGGCCGCGTCCTCACGCCTCCGGCCGCATCCTCTCCTTCCTCCGGCTCACCTTCTTCCTCCGGCTCCCCTCATCGGTGAGCTCCTCTCTCTGTCTCCTTTCTCTGTCTCTCTCTCTCTCTAACAAGACACGACATGACATGACACTAACCCTAACTCTCTACGCTTTTTTGTTATGAAGAGGGTCTGTGTGCGGATTTGATTGAGTCCAAAAGGCTTCGTCACGCAGGTAGAGTTTGACAGCGGCCTCCGTCGCGATGTGTTCGGGACTTGCCTTGGTCCAGGCCATAAGCAGGCTGTTAATTTCAGCTTGGAGTGTCCCCAAATGCAATGTCCTTCAGTTTTATTTATTGGCTCTCGATAACGGTTCACTGTGCATAGACCTGTTAGTGTTAAATTTTATTTTAAAGCACCTTATGACCTCAGAAATCCTTCATATACTATGATAAATGTCCTTTAGACATGCTTTCAAGCAGAGCTAAAAGAAGTAGATGATGAACTCAGTAGATGCTAGCTCCTTCCCCATACAAAATTTGTATACTCGAGGTTCTGGGAACTGTGTTCAGATATACTGTATGTTTGAATAGTATGTTGTGGCTTCTTCATCTATCAATACAAAATTTAGTACATAAGGTTCTTAGACAAAATATTCATACAAATGCTGGATGACCACATCAAGATCATTTTTAAGGCTGGAAGCCTGGAACAACCAGGATGAATATGATTTTAGATATGTCTGGATTATATGTATATAATTGCATGACAAGGATTACATTGTGTGCGTGTGCGTGTGGAGGGCATGATTATAGCACTTGGCCATGTAAAATTGTTATTGTCTTGCGCCTATAAATTTACGTAGTAGGCCCTTCTTGACAGTAATGCATAATTATAAGAAGGTTTCTTTTTAATTTGATGCCTGCTTGTGTAGGTTATAGGTCTAAATGTTGCTACCTCTTGCCCTCTCTCTCTTTCTTTGCCTCAAGAATTTAAGAAATATTTATATACTCGCATGTGGGTGATACTCATGTGGCTCACTCTGATACTAGCTCGTAGATGATGTCTCGGACTACTGATACGATTGGCTAGTAGATGATGAGTTGGCTATGCTCCTGAGACTCTTGCTACTCTGCTACTAAGCTACTGAGCTGTTGTTGAACCTCTGCACTTTGTCACTGCACTGCATACACTTCGATATTGCTACTGGAAGTGAAGCTCACTGGTTTGGGTTTGTAACAAACTCGAACACACATACACACCCTCATTCCTGTGTCATTGTCCGTGTGTCCGTGTCAGTATTAGGGTTAGTGTCCGCATTTCTAGCATTCAGTAGGGGAAACAAGAACCATGAGTAATGTTGAGAAGCTGGCTCAACAATAATTGACTTGATTCATTTCAAGTACAACATACAGGAGAGGCTAGGTGCCCCTTCCTAGACATTTCCTGATATCTCCTACAAAAAATAATAAAAGCATAAGGCATCTTGACATTTACAATTGACCATTTTTGTCATCCGGGTGAAGCCTCGTTCTCCTGATGCATTTATGTGTGACGACTTGTCCTAACTAAGTTAAATTATAGTTGTCTACTCACATTGTATGTAATGATTTATAGGATACATATTGTATGTAATGATTTATAGGATACATACTATCATTTTTGCAGAAGTATCTAGAAATGGATATGAATTACTATCTGCGTCATCGTTCGTGGATGTACAACCGTCATCCTGATGACATATGCGGTGTACGGGATAAATTTATTGAGGGTTTACAGCAGTTCCTGTAGTTCGCCAAGGCGTTCCCTCAGCACATGAACGGTACCAAAATTAAGTGTCCGTGTGTGAGATATCGCAACAGAAAATATCATCCAGAAGTGGAAGTCACATATCATTTGTACTCGAAGGGCTTCACGCCGAATTCGAATTACTATTAGTGGACCGCGTACGGAGAACTTGTGTCTCTAGCATCGGAGTCGGAGCCTTATATGGAGCTGTATATGGATGTCCACGACCACGATGCTTACGACGACGGGTGGGTGAACATAGTTTTTGATGCGGTGGGGCCTAGTTTCAATCTGGACAATTATGATACGGCGGGACCTAATTTAAATCTGGACAATTATGATGCAGCTGAGGAGGCACCGAATGCCGATGCTGTAAAGTTTATGGAGTTGCTGGAGAATGCAAGGACTCCACTATATCCTGGTTGTGAGGATCATTCACTGTTGGAGGTGGTTACAAGAATATTGAGCATCAAGTCCGATTTTAACATGTCGCAAGAATGCTATAATCGACTGATCGATTTGATTATAGAGATCTTGTCCGAGGGTGCAAAGTTGCCTAAAAACTTTTATCGATCTAAGAGGATGGTGAGATCGCTCTGGATAAGATACGAAAAAATTGATGCATGTCACAACGGGTGCATGTTGTACTACAAAGACGACAAGGATGAAGATGCGTGCAGATTCTGTGGTACTGATCGCTACAAGGCCACTGTTAGAGGAAAGTCTGTCGGTGCAAGGAAGCCTACCGATTCGATGCACTACTTGCCTTTGACGTCGCGGTTGCAGCGGTTGTTTATCGAGAAGAATGTGTTTGATATAATAATTAATACTGTAATGGAGGTAGAGGGGAAGACGAAAGATAATCCAAAGGCCAGGTTGGACTTAGAAGAAATATGTAGATGTCCTGCATTGCATTTGATAGAGAAGGGGAATGGAAAGTTAAAGCAACCTAAGTCAGTTTTCTCACTGGAGAAAGAGGATAAAGGGAGACTTTGTAGGTGGATTCAGGGACAAAAGTTTCCAGACGGGTACGTGTCGAACTTGAGAAGATGCGTCGACCTCAAGGAGAACAAATTGGCAGATATGAAGAGCCACGATTGTCACGTATTCATGGAGAGGTTAATTCCGATTACATTTCGGGAATTCTTACCGCAGGTCGTTTGGGATCCATTGACAGAGCTCAGCATATTCTTCAGAGATCTTTGTTGTACTAAGTTGCTCGTCGATCGTCTAGAAAAGCAAGAGAAGGACATTGCAGTAACACTATGTAAGCTTGAGAAGGTGTTTCCTCCTGGATTCTTCGACTCTATGGAGAATTTCCCAATTTATCTTTCCTATGAGACACGTGTTGGTGGTCCTGTCGGTTATCGGTGGATGTACCCCTTCGAGCGGCATCTGAATCACCTAAAGAGAAAGATAAAAAATAAGGCACGGGTTGAGGGCTCTATTTGTGAAGCTTATGTTCTCAAGGAGATTACAAACTTTTGCTCAACGTATTTCAAACCTCATGTTGCTACTAATAAAACGAAAGCTCCGAGAAACGACGACGGATATCAGGAATCTAATGATGCAATACTCAAAGTATTCAATGCGTCCGGAAAGCCTTCGGGGAAAATGAAGAAGATATATTTGAATAACGACGAGCTAAGAGCTGCTCAGTTGTATATATTACTCAATTGCGACGAGGATGAAGTGGAGAAGCTAGAGGGGGTAAGTAATTAATACGTCCACATTTACATCATCTCAATGTAATAGTATAAGCTACTATTATGCTACTAATCAGTAGTTGCTTTATTATTTTTCAGCACATATAATGATGAGTTGAGGTAGGTTAGACCCTACATTACTGACGAAGTAGTAGAACAAGAAATGAGATGCCATTTTTCTTCTTGGTTGAGCGCATATGTAAGGTGTTTGGTAATTATTTTTTATTTCTGCACTTGCACCACAAATAACTTACTATCGCTACTTTGGTATTTAGGTCGATCGTCTAATAACACTCGAGACTGAATCTATTAGAACTCTAGCCAAGGGATCAATTACTGTCGTTAAAATATGGCCAAGTTTCTGTGTGAATGGGTTTAGGTTCAAGTCAACAAATACTACTATCAGAGACAGCTTTTTGGATCTTGATTCCACGAAAAATAGCTGTTTGTGTATTAAATCTTTGAACTACAAAGACGTCGATCCAGGCAATGATTTCTTTGGCATCTTATGAGAGATTATGGAGTTGACATATAATTATGGCATAAAACCTGCTAATATCGTGCTATTCAAGTGTGAATGGTTCGATCCGATTCAAGATCAAGATTAGAAAATTGACAAGCATGGCCTTGTGGATATAAACTACAAGCGTAGATATCAAGGCTACGAACCATTTGTCCTATCAAGTCGGGCTCAGCTCGTGTACTTCATAACTTATCCTAGACGGGGGACAACGAGGTCGAATTGGTGGGTAGTATGCAAGACTAAAGCTAGAAATACCTTTAACATTATCGAAATAGTTTATCAGGAGGACGATCTACCTCTTGTAACAAATATTGTAGATGTGGACTCAACGGAAGTTACTAATTACACGAGTAATAATGTAGAAGATGTAGAATTATCCGAAGAGAAAGACGAAGACGAAGACGAAGACGAAGTAGATGAAAGTGAAGACGAGCAGGAGGAGGAGGAGGAGGAGGAAGAGGAAGAGGAGGACGAGAAAGGCCAACAAGATAAATTATCTGAAGATGATTGAAAATTAAATATTTTGCCTGTAGAATGTAACTATATTTTGACTGTAGAATATATTATTTTAACGAATATATGTATTATATTTTGACTGTAGAATGTTGTGAGATATGGATAACATTTTGACTGTAGAATGTACTATATATTTATGTTTTTTTATTCATCATATATTGTTATCAGGTATGACAGGACGACGCGGAGGATTTGGCAGGTCCCGAGGTAGATAGAGTGCTCCTCCGGTACTGCCTACTGTTGGTTCTGGATCATCGTCGCCCAGTACTCCAGTATATCGATCAGTCACATCTCCGACCGTGACGATGTTACGTGGCATCACTCCTGGGACGAGTAGTTCCAAGCATGATAGTACTCCCTCGTCCAGCGTTCCTCCTGCTGACGGAACCATGGAGACAGATGAGCATGTAGAGGAGGTCGTGCTGAAGTTGTCCCAGCATCAACAAGATCCTCCATGCGCACCTCCGGAGGAGACGAGGATAGAGATTTGGGCCGATGGTACAAAGTAAGTCTATTAGATGGTTTAGCATCATATATATCGTGTATTTCTTTATTCATCATATATTGACTTTTTCGATCAAAATAATTATCTCTATATAGATATCGTCCATCGTCGGTTCAGAGACGCTTGGACCTATTTCTGAGGAACAACTATGGTGGCCCTTGGATCAACTACTCTGAAGCTCCGGAGGAGAGGAAGGCATTCTGGTTTGCGCACTTCAAGGTAAAATTATATTATATAAATTCTCTAATTTATGCATATTATATAACTTATCCGTGATGCTCACTTACTAAATTATTTATTGTAGCAAACGTATTTCTATCCTCCGCACCGGGCCGAGTTGATCGAGCGGCTATTTTCTACCATTTCCGCCAAGCCTATCCGTGATGCTCTGGATACCAGAAGGCTCATGATCATGCTGGAAAACCGATCCAAGGTTGGATCACGCCTGAGCAGTGGACTGCGATGAGGGCTAGATTCGATGATCCGAGCTACAAGGAAAGGTCTGAGAAGGCCAAGGCAGCTAGGCAAAATGCTGCCAAGTGGTGTGGTGGCTCGATTTCGATGACGGAACATTTTTGTTGTTTGGTATATTTTTTATTTAAGATATATTATTTTAATGTAAGTACAATAAAATGGTAGTAGAAAAAATATTTAAGTTTAGTACTAAATAATATATATTTAACAGGTACAGATGAGTGAGGATGCAAACATGGTGACCGTCTTCTTGGCCACTCATCGCAAGGACGAAAATCTCATTGATGAGAGGGCCTCGCAGACCTATGTAAGTATTGCTTTACTTTGTGTTAATTTTAATATAACTTAGGCAATTATCGAGTTTTCAAACTTTTCTAGGTCGAGTATCTTAGGTTGCGTGAGCGGGCGACTGCTAGTGCATCTACAGCTGGAGAGGCTGGTACTTTCTCGCAGCCCGCTCTAGCTCCGTCGGCGGACGAACTGTGGGTGACCGCCGCTGGTGGTCTCCAGAGGGGTACGTACTACGGTACGGGATCCTATGGCGCCCTGGTTGCGACGCAGTCATCTAGGTCCTCCCCGACAAGTGCACATTCTCCACAGCCCTCGTAGTCGTCGGCCAGAGTCCATGAGGCCGTTGACCGTCAGATTGCGTCTCTCCGTGACGAGTTGCTACGAAGGATGGAGGAGCAGCCCCGGTCCCAGCCGCAGGCGGACGATACGACGCTCATCGCACGATTCGATATGCTCGACCGCAGCATCACGGAGCTCCGAGATTTGACAAATTATCTTAGAGCTTCGACATAACGCAACGTGACGGAGCTGCAAGCATCACAGCTATCCATGGGCGAGAGGCTGACGATGATGCAGGATTCAATGGTTCATAGCAGTACGAGGCTGTTGTCTACCATGGATTCTTATAACTAGGACTCGCAGACTTGGAGCGGATACGTCCTCCTGGTGCGCCTACATCGACACAGGATCTACCGACGTCACTGCCTTCTCCATCGACATCGGTGTCGATTTCACGGGAGCAGTATGATCTGTTCTTATCCTTCTTGCGCGCCGATGGTCATCCTCCTGCAGATCCGCAGTAGTATAGTTGCTGGATATTTGTATTCTTTGTATTATTTAGGATGAGACTCATTGTATGGATATCTATTTGCTGTATTCTTTACGATGATATTTGCTGGATATTTTATTTTCTTCAAATTTTATTATATTATTTATATTAAATATATGTTAATTTACCGGTGTTGTGTGTTCAACCCAAGGGGGTCGGCAAACCCAGAAAATTCAACGGAGGGTTGCTTCGGGTCTATTTGTACAGATTGTGAATTAATAAACTACAGGAATAATAGTTTGGAAATAATTCAATATTCATTTTTTTATTTTTTCACTGTACAATTAGCGACATTTTTAGTGACGTTTAGCGACGTTAATACACGTCGCTAAATACGTCACTAATTAGCGACGTTTCTACACGTCGCTAATGACATCGCTAAAAACGTTGTTGTACGTCGCAATTTGCTGACATGGCTGTATTGCCAGGTCATTATAGACGTCGCTGTAACGTCGCTATATACGTCGCTAATTAGCGACGTTTAGCGACGTCGCGTCGCTAATTAGCGACGTCGCGTCGCTAAACGTTGCTAATTTAACGACACATTTACGTCGCTAAAAAACGTCGGTATAGCGACGTTTAGCAACGTTTTTTCTTTCAGCGACTAGCTAAGTTCCGACTTCTGTAAAACGTCGCTAAAAACGTCGCTAAAAGTGATTAGCGACATTTTTTTGTCATTTAGCGACGTTTCTGTACGTCGCTAATTTGACTTTTTCTGGTAGTGGCTTCTGACGAAATGCTATCTTATTTAAAATTTGCTTAACTTATTATCTTATTTATAATTTAAATATATTTCGTTATCTTTTCAAAATTATATGAACTAATAATGCCCCACTGATTTTTTTTGTTTTGTTTTATATACTAAAGATAAGCAGAACCTGGAGATTTGAAAATGTCCTAAGAGAACCTCTTACTAACATAATTTATAAATGGTGGATCGAGTCACAGTGTGTATTATTTCGTTTATTTATAAATGATGTGAGTTGGGGACAGTGAGCTCAAAAGAAATCCAGCGAGCATATGTCGGATATCTAAAAAAAAAAAATTTATAAAATGTCCTAAGAGAACCTCTTACTAACTTATAATTTAGGAGGATATTATATAAAAATTACAAAGAAAAAAATTATAAAGAAACTAATATTATCACCAAAGAGAATTAAACTCAGTGCCTGCAAGTTATAATCATTTAAATTTAGAATCTGTGATGTTTAATTTAATTTAGAATCTAAACATGCTACTGTACTAGATTCCTAATAGTCTGTATGTACGGCTTCTATCTATAGTTATTGCATCATTAGTATAGAAGGGTGGGCTATGAGCTCATGTGGTCAAGGCGAAATTTCAAAATAGACCCTAATTAAGAAACTAAAATAAAAGCAAATAGAAAACTCTGGAAGGAATCGATGCGAGAAAGCCAGGAGGAACATGGAACGAGTGAAGCGTGTCCCTAGCTGTTGCATCTACATAAATTATTATGTGTTTGCTAGTAAGTGCATGCAACTATAAACTATTCTAAACTAAATATGATGATACTAGCTAGGCACTGCTAGGTTTATTGGTACTCTATTATACAATACAATACAATACAATACAATACAATACAATGCCTGCTGCTGCTTTTGAGAGCGACGACAATGAGCACGATGGGTGGCTCCCTCCTCCTGGCTGTGTCCATCCCCGGTGAAAGGAATTGCTTCCTCGTTCCATGTGGCTGCTAGCTCATCTTCGCTCGGAGGAAAAGTACATACAACGTGCATGCATGTACATGCACGCACGTACACCAATCGACCGGGGGCACATCTTGCCACGTGTCATAAAGTCCTACGGGACCCACCTGTCACGTGCTGGGCGAATAACGTGCCAGCTAGGACAGATCAGGCATCCAACGTGCATGTGTGTCCGGATTTTCGAATATTTTGACCGCGGGAGGGTGCTGACCATCCATCTGACTGGGGAGTATTAGGTTTTGGGAGGGGAAGGTCATCTGGGGATTAATGGCTTATCTTTTACTTCGTATTGATGGAGATCGGAGGAGTTGATAACAGGAGATTCACTTACCTGTTGGTAACGGTGAACATTATTCGATTTTGGACTGAAAACTAAATATATCCAAATAGGTTCAGTTAAAAAAAACAAAAAAAAAATTTCAATTTAGGTTTTAAAATTACTAAAAAAATTATTTTGTTTCGGTTTTGAGTTTTGATTTTAGTCCCAAACCGAAAACCGAATATCACTTATACAATTATATAAATAACGTCAATTATATGCATATTTTGTAGTTTTTTTTTTTTAGATGTCCGACGATACGAACGAAACTTTTGTACATACTGCGTTGCATGACATTTGGGCCCACTGCCCCACACCTCTCCCGCGGTTTGATCCCAAGACCGTCTGCCTAGCCAGGGAGGTTATATCTCTTCTCACGCACGTCTATCATATTGGGCTAATCTCATCTTGACATTTCGGTCGTCCTCTCAGTCGAGTTGCAAGCCCTCTGGAGGTCCGAAAGTCCCTTGGTCATTAGTGGTGCATCCTCTCAGTCCTAGTCGACTTGAGGTCCCAATGCCGTTTTTATGGTATGTGACGGCCATTTCAGCGCCAGTATAGCAAGCCCGCATGAATGCCTCGCTTTATCGTGCTAGGAGAGCACTCTCAAATTCCTCCTAGGACGATACGATTTTAACCGCCCCCGGGTGCTCCGGGTCCGATTCATCTCGTTCGAGGAATATCTCAACCCGTGCACGGGCAGCCTAAGACCAATTACCATGCAACGTTTCTACTCGACGTAGTATATCGTGCTCGCGCTGTCTCAAGGCACCATGTCACGTTTCAATAGTTTCGATAATGTAAGTAAGACGAGGTATGTGTCTACTCGCCCTACTATTAAAACGTAAGTAAAGCGATGTACGAATCGACTCGCCCCACTATACTCTAACGTCTCTTCGTTCTCCGATCCATTGTGCCGTGGCGATCCGTAGTCGCCAAATACTCCGAGTCACCGTGTCGCTTCTCGACACAGTGTTCCATGATGGCATATCCCTAAACGATAGTTTCGTGGCACCATTCTCTTTTCCATTCTTGAGATCATATCACATTCCGCCTTGATAGTTCCGTGGTTTGAACCACAACTGCAGGCTTCACTTATGAAGCATTCTTATGATTCTCGTTCGATACTCGTGCAATTTATGCACGTCTCGATATACTTTATTTCAATGTTCGATCTTAGTGTTCAACTATGTTTCGACTTATGTTTCTTCGAACCACGCTCGATGAGTCTACGATATCGCTAGCACGAAATAATGTATTTTATTAAGCATGAAGGAGTAGAGGAGAAGGTTCAAGGCCCGCTCACCTTTTACTCATCTGCTTATGGTTCCTTGCCGAACCGACGCCTCCTATAGCTTCACCTGAGTCAATACGGTCTATCCCTAAATTCTGTGGTCTGATGCGAAGCACGATTAACTTAACTGGTATAACCATACGAGCAGACCGTGATTCTTAATCATTTGACCCGAAGGGATTCAAGGAAGACTGGACTATTGCTTAAGTCCCACTATCTCTGTACCGTTTTGAACTACCCTACTGATTTCGTTGCACAATACTTGCCTCCATGCTTCTGCCCACATCGAGTCGATAAATCGAATCTCAGACGTAAAGCTTGTAAATGAAACCAAAATCCGAATCAATACTTGTTCCCGAATCTGTCTTATCGTAATTCAAGCAACTCATTGGCTCGTTCCCATTCCGACTTATGCTATGCAACCAACCCAAATATCTCATTTCAAACCGCCTCAACGTAATTCACCGTGCGAAGCGAGATATTACAATTTGTGGACAAGGGGAGTCTAGGACTAAGGTGCAGTCCATAGGTGGCTCGGTTTGTAGGCTAGTAGCAGTAGGTACTACTATTGCTATACCTGTAATTCTAGCAGTTGTTGCTCTTGTTGTTGTGTTGTGGTGGTTCTTGTTGGCAAATGAAGCTCGGGTGTAGATAGCAGTTGATACTATTGTTGCTATTGTTCTTGCTGTGATGAAGCTCGAATAGAAGTAAATAATTAATTAAATCCTAAATTATTTTTCTAGGTTCCCGAGCTCTTTGGACTCGATTTCCATACCAGACTTACATACCCAACTTTCGAATCCATGCAAGTATAACCTTGCCACTCTTGTTTATAATTCTTAAATACTACAACTATATTTATTTTATTTCACTACCAAAATATGATAAAATATCGACGTTTTTAACGACGTCATATTAAAATGTCACTAATATTAAAGATTTGAGCGACTCCAAAAATAAACGTCGCTATACGTCGTTGTTGGCGAAATATAGCGACGTTTAGCGACTGTAATTCAATTTTTTTAAAGAATGGTCGCTATAAGCTTCTTTAAGGTCGCTAAACGTCACTGAGTTTTTTGATTTAGCGATGTTCAGCGATGTATTTAGCGACGTTAGTTTTTTTGATTTTTAGGACAATTTTAGCGACGTCTATAAAGTCGCAAACTTGATAATTAGCGACTTTTAGCGACATCTAGTTATGACGTCACTATTATTATTAGTGACGTCATAAGTTGACGTCGCTAAATTTTTTAATATAGGTTTCAATTCCCCCCCTTCTGTCAAAATCTTCCCCAAAATTTTTAAAAACTCCCTCCTCTTCCCCCCTATCTCCGGCGAAGTGCCCCCTCCGGCGTCCTCTACAGCCCCTTACTTAGGCGTCCTCCACAGCCTCCTCCTCCTCCTTTAGGTAAACCCTAACCCGATCTCTCTCTCTCTCTCTCTCTCCCTCTCTCTCTCTCTCTCACACACACACACACACACACACACACACACACACACACACACACACAGATGCACACGACATGACACTAACACAGACACGACACACACTAACACAGACACGACACAGACTGACACAAAGCGTGTAAACCCTAACCGTAACTCAAGCTCTCTCTCTCTCTCATACACAAATGCAGACACGATATAACACTGACACAGACATGACACACACACACTGACACAGATACAGTCACAGAGGGTGTAAACCCTAACCCTATCTCTCTTTCTCTCTCTCTTTCTCTCTCTCTGACATTTAATACTATACAATTAGTACATAACTTATACTATCATGACTTACTAACTTACAATAACTGTTACTAAGTTAATTAACTGATACCAACTTAATATCAATACTAATGCTAGATGACACTCAAGTTTAAAATGCCCGTTGTGATACTCAATACTAAGATACACTGAGATTCCCCCAATCTTCTAATGCATGTTGTGATACTCAAGTTTAAAATACAACTTCAAATTATTGTTGCTTAATGTCGTACCCTGCTTTGTAAGATGGTGTACGCAGACCCTGTGAAGTCTGCATTAACACTCATGTGCACTGTCGGGTCTGTGCATTTGGTGTGTGTAACAACTCTCCCCATCTCACTGCTTACTGTATTGCTCCCCAAACTGCTATCAATATGACATATACTCCTATGGACATGCACTCCCCTATAACCAGATGACTAATACTTAAAGCAGTGCACAAACCCTAACCCTAACCCAAATCTGCTCAGTTGACACTCACTGATACACTGCAATATGAGTATCAGTGCATGTACTATATTTCTGAGTATTCTTATGTGTGTGTAAACGAGTAGGTGTATAACATAATTGGGTATTCCTGAGTATATATGCTAGGATTAGGAGTATTAGTGCATGTACTGTATTTAACGATGAGTATATACTTGAACGATGTCTATTCATCTTTGAAAAAGTATCTAGAAATAGATATGAATTACTATCTGCGTCTTCGTTCGTGGATGTACAACCGACATCCTGATGATATGTGCGGTATACGGGATAAATTTATTGAGGGTGTATATCAGTTCCTGCAGTTAGCCAAGACGTTCCCTCACTACATGGACGGTACCAAAATTAAGTATCCGTGTGTAAGACATCGCAACTGGAAATATCATCCAAAAGTCGAAGTCACATATCATTTGTACTCGAAGGGTTTCACGCCGAATTACTATCAGTGGACCGCACACGGAGAACTTGTCTCTTTAGCATCGGAGTCGGAGCCTTATGTGGAGTCGTATATGGATGTCCACGACCACGCTGCTTACGACAACGGGTGGGTGAACATGGTTTTTGATGCGGTGAGCCCTAGTTTCGATCCGAATAATCATGATGCAGCTGAGTAGGCACCGAATGCCGATGCTGCAAAGTTCATGAAGTTGCTGGAGAATGCAAGGACTCCATTATATCCTGGTTGTGAGGATCATTCACCGTTGGAGGTGGTTACAAGATTGTTGAGCATCAAGTCCAATTTTAACATGTCGCAAGAATGCTATAACCGACTGATGGATTTGATTATGGAGATCTTACCAGAGGGTGCAAAGTTTGTAGAAGCATGAAAAATACGCTGGCAAAAGCTACGCGCCGTATTGATACAGAGCAGCGCAAACAAAGGCCTTCAGTGCCATCAGGCGTAAGAGCTCAAGGGTGCAGCGCGTCCAAAACCGCTTCGACGTAGACGGGACCCCCCCATCGCCTCCAGGGCGTAAAAACTCAGCCGCTCTCAAAGCAACGTTAAAATAGCGTACGAGGAACGCTTCGTCTTTCCCGAAATGAACCTGTCAAGTCACGCAGTGAACCTGGCCTCTGACTCCTGACAAAAAGTGCTGCACGGCGACCTAGACGACGGCTGGAAACAGGCACAGACCCCTCGGGACGCACAACACACTATGATGGTGGATCCCTGTATTTAATACAGAGGATTGGGTTAAGATACCACCGAACCGTCGTTTACTGACGTCCCCTCAGCATAAACCGCTCTTTTTCGCACAGAGGCATACGCTGCATTATTTTACACAGGCAGGCATAAGCCGGTTTACGCTCCGCAGTAGACAAACCGCCTGCCACGTCAAAAGCTGCACATCGTATGGGGTTCGAGGCACGTCTCTACGTCTAATTGCACGGAGCGGTGACAGGTTCAGTCAAGGCACGTCTCTGCAACGGATGCACAGAAGGGCTGCAGACCTTCGAAACACGTCTTCGTATTTAATGCACAGGATGATGGCAAATCTCTGTAGAAGATTTGATTACATCTTCGAAAGCCGTGATTCCGGCTAAGACGTCCCCGTCAGCACTCGGGCACGGTACGCAGCGGCTTCTACGCCCATTCAAGACCTGTGCCCCTTCGGCTCTCAACGCCTCTCCGGGTTCAACGCCTGTCCGGCTCCTACGCCTATCCGGCTTCAACGCCTCTCCGGCTCCTACGCCTATCCGGCTTTAACACCTCTCCGGCTCCTATGCCTATCCGGCTTCTACGCCTGTCCGGCTTCTGCGCCTATTCGGCTTCTATGCCTATCTGGCCTCTGTGCCAGGGTGACAGTCATTTGGCTTCTACGCCAACCGTTTCTACACACGGGATACCTACCTGCGTGGCTCTTACACCGTGATCTTCGTAGCAATAGTACGCGTTGTGTTCCCTTAGTTGGACCAACGTCATACGCTCATTCAAAAGATCATCCATACGCAGGCATTGGTTACTTTAACCGTTGTGTAAAAGGGTGTTGTACTTCCCACTCCTCGGTTTTTACACCAACGGAGTGGTCACTGTCACCAAAACTCTATAAATAGAGACCCCCATCAATGGGGAAAAAAGGGATAAAAGAGAAAAAAAAAAGAATTATCATCCAGGAGAGAATTATCGTCCAAGGAGAGAGAGAGAGAGGGAGAGAGCCCGGAGAGCAGGCAAAGAGCAGGGATCGACGACCTTGGCCTCGTGCGTCCAACCTCTTCTGCAACCTTCGAAGCTGCTACCTGTCTTCCATGGCACTTCTTCAACATCGTGTGGTCCAAGGGCTAAAGTGATCGACCGCAGATCAGACACCTATAGCAATTTATACCCAGATTAAATAAATTGTACTTCCACATCCTCGTATAGGATTATATTGTACAAGTTTGTTTGTAAACAGAAGGGCGCGGGTTTCGCATAAACCCCGTCATTGAAATACAATTTCATTCCTTTCGTTTAATACCACAAACAAGATGGCGACTCTGCTGGGGACATCTTTCTCTTCTGACGAGGAAGTAATTGCTCAACACGATACGGTATCCGTGGGAACCGTGAAGAAGACGCTGGTCGTTCATTTCGACCAGTCAGCCTACGAAGACATGCTTCGAGCCGGGGGTAGCTCTCGCCCTCTCTCCGTCCAGGACAACAGGAAGCTGCGCAATGTGTGGATGCCCAAGACATCCTCTACTATTCCTGTGGACTCTCCGATCTCTCCGGACTCTCCGATCTCTCCGGACTCTCCGATCTCTCCGATCTCTCCGATCTCTTCGGCCAACGAGGTTGTAGCGACGCTCCCTCCGTGCCCCGTACGTAAAATTCGGTCTCCCGCTACGCGAGGTACAGACAAAACTTCGGGCGAAGCCTTAGCGCTAACCCCGAAGAATCCACTGCGCTTTACGCGTAGGAAACAGTCTCCCGCTACGCGCGGTAAAGACAAAACTTCGGGCGAAGCCTCAGCGCTAACCCAGAAGCCTTCACTGTGCTTTACACGTAGAAATCTGTCTCCCGCTCCGCGCAGTACAGACAGAACTTCTGATGGTGCCTCGGCGCCAAGACGGAAGAACAGATCTCGCTCCACGCACAAGACATCATCTGACCTCTACGATAAACCAGATGAGCGCTGTGATCTCCGCGAAGGAAAGCAAGCGGCAGGCTACTTAACCTCTCGGCCTTCACGCCAGCGAAGGAACAGAATGCCTACCCTCCGGATCATGCGAGAAACCAATGGCCGACTAAAGGCCTCTCCGGCAACTCCTCCTGACCTACGCAAATATCTAGTCCAGAAGCGTAAAGAGAGGGGACCTTCCAACATGTCTATTACGCCTCCTAGCGAGCATCATTGTAATAGCCACAAGGTTGTGATTAATTGCTGCTGTCCCAAAACAAAACGATCAGTCTTCGACCGATTGGGCTACTCTCTGTCTTTCCAGGGAGAGGAACCCGCGCATGCGCCTGTAAACATGGCCTCACACCTGCGTAGAGGAGGGTCGAGTTCAAGACGTCATCCCTCCAAGCCCCCGAGCCGAGGGAGGTTCAGTGACACTAAAGCCGGAGTATTCCAGAACACTCGCGCAAAGTCACGACAGCCAGCTCTATCCTCTTCCGATTCCGACGCTGGGGGTCGCCAAGAATCAGAAGCAGAAAGTGTAGAGTCGACTTCTACAGCGACCTATACTAATCCTTCAATGACGCCCAGGGAGATGGGAGCCTACGCCGTTGAAGATGAACGCGAGGAAGCTTCACCGTCAGGAGACGCGGAACAACGCCTCACCACGCTGGAAATATCTCTGCAACAAATACAATCCATGATGGAAAACATGCACCAGATGATGCTAACTCAGCACGCAGCTACCATGGCTCAAGCGTCGGTCCCGCCAACTTAGATACGTGTGGGGGTGGACTTACCACCATCCCACCCGAGCCAAGAGCCCGCGCTGGATCAAGAGTCAGAAGTTCCTCCGCTTCCTCACTCAGAGAGTGCCTTACCTCCCGCTGGGGTTACGATACAACCAACTCCGCACCACTCCATGGCCCCGCTTCCGACTGAAAATCCGATGCAGGCAGTCCGGGAGTTGAAGGCCCAGTTTGACGCCTTGAAACACAAGGATCAGCTCAAGAAACTGGGAATCAACCAGCCCTACCCAGCTATCTGGGAGGAAGTCCCTTTTCCGCCAAGGTACAAACCTCAGACCATGGCCCTGTTCGAGGGAAAAACATCGCCGAGCCAGTACATGAATTATTTCAGCATGATGACGGTATTGCTACAAGGGAACGACGCCCTCCTTACTCGGGTGTTCAAAGGTTGCCTCTCAGGAGTAGCATATCAGTGGTATCGCAGCTTGGCGGATAACTGCATCACTTCCTTCGAAGACTTCAGAACTTTATTCTTCACACGGTTCTACGAGGGAGGAATGGACATGTCTATGTCCTCTCTCATCGAAGTCAAGCAAAAGGAAAAGGAAGACGTTCGCATCTTCATCGAACGTTTTCGTCAGGCCACCTTACAAATGCCTCCAGGAGTTCCCGACTCTGCATTGTTGGACATTTGCAGGAAGAACCTCCTTCCTGTGGTCTCGGTGTTCACAGGACCATATCAGTTCCGTGATTGGCCCTCGTTCATTATCTCGGCGGTAGCAGCCGAAGCTAATAGTCGCAAGGCACGCGACAATGGCATCATGATCTCTGCCTCCGACAGAGGCAAGAGGCCATCTCCTAGCAGCGACCACCCTCGTGGTCCCAAAGGGAAAGAAGCCCTGGCAATTAATACGGCCAGGCCAAAGATTGCGGCAACTGCGCAAGCGAAACCCGGGACTTCCAGACCCGTTGAAGTCTACTCCTTCGACGACGACGACGTCCCGAGCATATTCGAGTATCTCGTCAAGAGTGGCAAGATCACCCTTCCAGAGCTGAGGCGGCCCCAGGAAGTTGGCAATACTAACGACCCCAAATACTGTGTCTTCCACCGATACGTACACCACCCAACAAAGGCGTGTTACGTACTGAAAAGGAAGATCCTGGAGTTAATCGATGCTAAAGCGATCACCCTGCACAACACCGAGAAGACGGTCACGGCCAACATAATCTCTCTCCAGTTTGGCAGTCTGCCTCCCCGAACGATCCTGGATGGTGTCACGCCTATTTTTTGAGCAACAATGAACATCATCAATCTCCCTCCAGCTCGGGATCAAAATTGCAACCTGGTACCCCTAACTACCCGGCAAGGCGAGATTATGTGGGTTCATCCCGACCTGGTATCAAAAATCGGGGAAGAGACTGATGCTATCAGAGCTAAGTCTAGAAAGAACTCCAAATGCAAACTATGCCATATGGTTGCAACTCCAGAAGAAGACGAGGTGTTGGCTACAACAACCCGATCAGGGAAAGCCTACCTCAAGGACTACGGCGCGAGACCGGAAGACGCCCCAGCCACCAAGCCTTCGGGACCCGAGCCCGCCACACTAGAGACCGGTCCTTCAAGACCAACTCCAGCGGACAAGGGACAACAAAAGGAAGTACGCTTCGATGTACCTGTGAAGAACATTCCAAACAAAGGTTTAGAGAAACCGTACAACTTCGACATCCTGGCCCAACTGGCCAATACGCCAGCCAGGTTGTCCATCTTCGAGCTACTCAGGCTCTCCCAAGACACTCGTCTAGCCTTGAGCGAAGCGTTGATGCAAGCGGATGTGTGCCTAACCCAGCTCAAGTCCCCCAACGAGGAACCCGTGGCGTGCCCTCAATGCCACAGTGTGATGGAGGTGGTACCAAACATCACTTTCACCCAAGACGACATGCTGCTGAAACACAACAGACATGACAGGCCTCTCTATCACACCGGATACATCGGTTCCATGGAAGTCGACCGGATTCACATAGATCCGGGATCGTCAATCAGCATCATTCCTCACAGTCTGCTCAGGCCGTTGAGGATCCCCACCAGCGAACTGGCCTATACCACTACTACAATTGTGGGTTTCAACGCTGGAAAGAGTAAACCATTGGGGAAGATTCGCTTGAGAATCCAGATTGGCAACCTTAGATCAGTGGCTACATGCTACGTCATTGATTCAGAAGTGTCCTACAACATCCTGCTGGGAAGACCGTGGATCCACGACCACAACATTGTCCCTTCAACTCTACATCAATGCTTCAAATATGTAGATGCCAAAGGAGCGGTGCAAACCGAGTTTGCAGACTTAAACCCGTTCAGAGGGGTGGAATCCTACTACTCCGACGCCGTGTTATACTCTCAGAGCTACACAGAAGAGGTAACGGCCCAGACAGAGAAGGAATCCCGTCGGGAGCCAGAAGAACCCTCTGTCAAACAACCTCTGTCGATCAAGGTGAAAGGACGGACTGCTCGTCCAAAGGCCACAGAGCCTATGACCGCCCACCTGAACGATGCTAGGTCAGGAAAGGGGGGTGATCCTTTGGCAATTACCTTAAACAAAAAGCCTCCACCCTTGGTCATCAACCTTCGGCGCGACAAAAAACCAAGGGATGTAAAAACTACTAACGCGGTTGCTAGTGACAATAAAAGTCCCCTTTCCCCGTACATTGACGAGATAGAACCAATAGCACAAAAATTCTTGGGAGCTATAAAGGCCTATCATCCATATGTATGGGAAGTAGCATCATCATCCAACGTCGTCGCAACGTATGGGCCCCATGAGGATTCTATCTTCATCAGCACTCAGTGTCCGATATTCTTCGGCCGTATGCGCAATCAACCAGCTATCCAAGAAAATGCTTTCGACGACGATACTGGGGAAATACAGGTTCGCCGATACAGCCCACAAGCGCTTAAGATCATACAGAATATAGGCTACAATCTGAAGCGGAGCCAAGGTCTCAACAATGGGAGGGGCAGGCGTACGCCGCTGCTCGGCAACTCTTGCTACCGACAAACCCGCTTCGGGTTAGGATATCCGACCTCCCTTGCGGCTTCTGAAGACGCCATTGCCTCTCCTCAAGGTGGCTCAACGTCCTCTGACTCATCCAACGATCTCGGACAAATATTCTCGGTGAATATGGCGTCAACAGATCCCTTAGAGGCAAGCGAACAAAAATCTGAGTTGTTCGAAAATGACGCTTGGGCTCAACACATGGATACGCAGTGGGAATTTTGCTTCGAGCAAAGGGAACCTCCCATTAACGACGAAGTTGTCCAAATCGACGTTGGGGGTGAACTCTCACCAAAGCCAATATTTATCAGTAACTATCTTTCCCCAACTGAAAGGGAAGAAATCATCCAACTGATAAAAGAATACGTCGACGTTTTCGCGTGGAATTATGAGGATATGCCAGGCCTCGATCCGAAGGTGACTACTCACAAGCTCAACATTTTGACCGACTCAAGGCCTGTCAAACAGCACCAACGCCGGTTCCGCCCAGATATGATGGACGCCATTGAAGCTGAAGTCAAGAAGTTGATAGCCTGCGGCTTCATCCGTGAAGAGCAACATCCCGACTGGGTCACCAATGTTGTCCCAGTCATGAAAAAGAATGGGAAGGTGCGTATCTGCATCGATTACCGGGATCTAAATGCGGCCTGTCCCAAAGATGAATTCCCTCTTCCTATCACCGACATCATAATCGACAACACCTGCGGTTTCGAACGCATGTCTTTCATGGACGGGTTCTCGGAATACAATCAGATCAAGATGCATCCTGAAGACGAGAAGCACACTGCTTTTCGGACACCACTGGGGGTATATTGCTATACGGTCATGCCCTTCGGATTGAAGAATGCCGGGGCTACATACCAGCGGGCCATGAGTAACATATTCCATGAGCATTTACGCAAAACAGTGGAATGTTACGTAGACGACATAGCCGTCAAGAGCCGCCTCAAAGGTGATCACCTCCAAGACCTGAGGACGGTGTTCGAGCTAATGCGTCGCCATCAACTCAAGATAAACCCTACGAAATCATTTCTGGGTGTATCTAGTGGCAAGTTCCTGGGATTTGTCATCACCACCAAAGGCATCCAGGTGGACCCTGACAAAGTCCAGGCAATCGTAGAAATGCGACCACCCCGTAATCTGAGGGAACTCCGAGGATTTCAAGGCCGTCTGGCCTATATCCAGCGATTCATATCCAACCTCTCGGGGAGATGTCAGCCTTTTTCTCACCTCATGAAGAAAGGTGTATCTTTCGTGTGGGACGAAACCTATCAGCAGGCGTTCGGAGACATCAAACGCTACCTCACCAGTCCGCCAGTTCTGGCACCTCCCGTCATGGGAAAACCATTCTTGCTGTACGTTCGAGCAATGGATCATTCACTAGGAGCTCTTCTTGCACAGAAGAATGACATGGGGTATGAACAAGCTATCTACTACCTCAGCAGGATGATGGTCGGGGCCGAGCACCGGTACAACCCAGTGGAGAAGGAATGCTTGGCTCTGATGTTCGCCGTCCAGAAGACACGACACTATGTCACCGGATAGACCATTCATATCATCTCCAGGATCAACCCTCTGCGGGTACTAATGAGCAAACCGAGTGTTCTTAACTCCCGACTCGCGACTTGGGCGATGCTATTAACGCCATATGACATGGTGTACGTACCACAGAAGTCCATTAAAGGCCAAGCACTGGCTGACTTTCTAGCTGCCCATCCGATCCCGGAGTCCTCCAAGTTATACGAGGACATTCTCGACGAAGTTACAGAATGTAACTCCGCAATGGAGACCGACGCATGGCAACTCTTCTTCGATGGGGCCTCCAGAACTTGTCCCAAGGGAAACATCGTCTCAGGAGTAGGAGTCGTCCTGGTCACTCCTGATCAGCTCGTCATCTACCGAGCATATTCTCTTAGCGAGCCCTGCTCCAACAATGTGGCAGAATACAACGCTCTGTTAATCGGGCTCCGAGCCGCCAAAGAGCTGGGGGTCGAATCCCTGGAAGCTTTCGGTGACTCTCTGCTTATCGTCAATCAAGTCAGAGGGATATATGAAGTCCGGAATCCAGACCTCATCCCCTACCACCAAGCAACGGTCGAGATAGCCATGACCTTCAAAGGATTCTTCCTGGAGCATGTACCTCGGTCTCAGAATCTGGAAGCCGATGCCCTGGCCAGTCTAGCCGCAGACTTAGCCACTCCTATAAGAAGTCAGGATTCGGTAATCCTTCTTAACAGAGACTTATTCTGTGCGAAGAACAACCTTCACATAGGACGCAGCCCTGCTGTGAACACAGATCTCCCCGGAAAAGACTAGAGAAGTCCCTTCATAGATTTCGTCGCATACGGAATCTTGCCGGAGGACCCCAAAGGAGCAGTGTCCATCAAGCGACGATCATTACGCTTCTATTACGATGCATCTGCACAATGCCTATATCGTCGGACCTACGACAGATTACTGTTGAGATGTCTGTCTAACGACGAAGTACAGCAGATTATCCGGGAAGCTCACGACGGCGTATGCGGAGCACACCAACCCGGTCCTAAGCTACAGGATCGCATCAGGAGAATGGGCTATTATTGGCCTACTATGATCACAGATGCGATACGGTATGCAAGATAATGCAGAGCCTGTCAGATTCACGCAGACTTCATACACCGACCATCTGAGCATCTGCATCCTACAGTTGTATCCTGGCCTTTCGAAGCATGGGGTATGGACGTCATTGGTCCCATTCACCCGTCTTCTTCCCGAGGTCACCAGTTCATACTGGCCATCACGGACTACTTCTCCAAATGGGCAGAGGCAATCCCTCTTGCTGAGGTAAAGGCGTCTAATGTGATCAGCTTCATCAAGCATCACGTCATTTATCGCTTCGGGGTCCCCCGAAGGATAATCCATGACAACGGGCCCCAGTTCATCAGCCAAGCGTTTCATCGATTTTGCGATAAAAATTGAATATACGATATCGCCTCTACGGCATACTATCCAGCTGCTAATGGTTTGGCGGAAGCTTTCAACAAAACCATTATCAAACTCTTGAAGAAGTTCGTCTCTTCAAACAAAAGAGATTGGAACGAAAAGCTGGGCGAATGTCTCTGGGCATACCGCACAATGGTACGAACGCCGACAGGCTGTACCCCATTCTCACTGGTATACGGGAGCAAGGCAGTTCTCCCCATTGAAATCTAGATCCCGTCGCTCAGGATAGCCGTGGCTAACGGGCTGACTCAAGAAAAGAATGACCTGTTAAGTCTTCAGGAGCTAGAAGGATTAGACGAGAAACGCCTCCAAGCTCAACAGCACATCGCGCTCTACCAAGCACGCATTTCCAGAGCTTTTAATCGTAAAGTAAAGGAAAGGGTGTTCAAAGTCGGCGAGCTAGTTTTAGCCGTAAGAAGGCCGATGATTCTTACTCACAGGAGTAAAGGCAAATTCCAGCCCAAGTGGGAAGGCCCTTATGTGATCGAGACAACATTCTCGAACGGAGCCTACAGACTAGCCCAGCCCAATGGAGACCTATTAATGGCTCCTATCAACGGCAAATTCCTGAAGAAGTACTACGCCTAATCTCCTCCACTCAGGAGGAATACGGCGAGATTCTCGTAATCCGACGAAACTACTTCAAAGAAGAAACTAGTATAGGCCCACAAATCAGTCATGTCCATATCACCTCTGAACTGTATTTCCTTGGAGAATCTGCCATGTCCATATCACCTCTGAACAGGCTTTCCAAGATTCTGACTATCGATTATCACCTCTGATATCGATCGTCACTTCAACTAACACCCGTACTAAATCTAAGTACGCCAGTGGTGTTAGGTCCACAAAATCTGCTACGTCCATATTACCTCTAGCAGGGCTTGTCCTCAAACCTATTACTTGCACCTAGGTGCGCAAAAAGCAATAGGCCCACAAATCAGTCATGTCCATATCACCTCTGAACTGTATTTCCTTGGAGAATCTGCCATGTCCATATCACCTCTGAACAGGCTTTCCAAGATTCTGACCATCGATTATCACCTCTGATATCGATCGTCACTTCAACTAACACCCGTACTAAATCTAAGTACGCCAGTGGTGTTAGGTCCACAAAATCTGCTACGTCCATATTACCTCTAGCCGGGCTTGTCCTCAAACCTATTACTTGCACCTAGGTGCGCAAAAAGCAATAGGCCCACAAATCAGTCATGTCCATATCACCTCTGAACTGTATTTCCTTGGAGAATCTGCCATGTCCATACCACCTCTGAACAGGCTTTCCAAGATTCTGACCATCGATTATCACCTCTGATATCGATCGTCACTTCAACTAACACCCGTACTAAATCTAAGTACGCCAGTGGTGTTAGGTCCACAAAATTTGCTACGTCCATATTACCTCTAGCAGGGCTTGTCCTCAAACCTATTTACTTGCACCTAGGTGCGCAACAAGTAATAGGCCCACAAAACGAGAGAAAACCAGCCAGCTGGGCTTCCTTGGATAGAGACCCGCGACAGCGCCTCAGGTAACTACGGGCCGTAGTACCTTCGGGGTACTTTCCTACCCTCTCAACGAGGATCTGGTCCGAAGCTTTGGCCTCCTCCATTAGGCCATCCACGACCTGGGCACTAAGCACGCCCAAACAGTTCACGGGCTCATTCTTGCCCCCCTAAACTTTCTCCAACCTTGCAGCTCTAGCTCGGTGGAAGAAAAGGTAGGACATCCACTTGGTAGTGTGGGCCAAACCAGAGGGCTCGTTGTAAAAAGCGGTACAGGCGAGATATTGGCACATCAGCTCCTGATACACATCCGCCACCCGAGGGTCCGAATCCCCCAACTCTCGGTTGGTGGGAACATACTCTTCATACGGGATATCCCCCATCGGCAGCCTCGAGACAACCGTCATCTCATGAAGGGCCAATCCCAACTCCCCCAGTGGAGTGGCAAAGGTCCCAGTGAGCGAAACGTATCGCTCCATCAGTGCCAAGAACAAATTAGGGTTGGGAGGCAACCCGATGCTCGTCGCGCTCACAACGGCATACAGTCCAATGCCCTCTAGCTCTTGCCGAAAGCGCTTCAAGGCCCAGTTAACTAGGCTGGTCCATCGAAGGTTTGCTGGGGTGACCCACCCATTACACCGAGGATTCTCCTTGGGGTACACCCCACCTCGTCCCATGAAGCTGTTACAGAAAGTCGACAGTTGGACCGGCTGGATCACAGAGCTGTCCTCGCTCAGAACGCCACTCGGGTACAATCTCCGGAACAACGTCACAGGACCAGAAGGACGACTGACAAACTATCCCTGGTCAGCTCCTTTCTGATGAAAGATCTTCCCCGGCTTGCCATGAAGGTCGGGAGTCAACGTCCACGATATCTTTCTGGGATGAGTGGCATGGAAGAAAGCCGAGATGGGATAATCCCTCGGCATCGTCGGCAGGTACAGAACCAAGCTCTCGACAACAAAGACCCAAGGTTCCCTCTTAGGCTTCGTCTGGGACCGCTTGTCGATCATGTCCCCGAAAAGAAAAGCCGGCTTTACGTACCGCTCTCCATCTACATACGTCAGGGGCTCCCCATTGATCATACTCAGCAGTGCCCGCTCGCCCTGAGCCGCCAACAAAAATCCCCTTCCCTCAAGATACTGGGATCCGGAGAGGGGAAATGCCACGTGGGACAAGTCCTCCAGGTAGTTCGAGTGCAGCATCCCGGCGGAGGAACCCATCACCTCGGTCAGCGGAGACTCACCCAGGTTAACTACAAAGGTGCAAAGAAAGTATGTCATTACAAAAATCTTGCACAAACATACAAAACCAAAGAAACGACAAAATGTGCTCTACGCCAGGATTGTACGAATTCGGTTATTATACGCCGGGAGTCCCCTTCGCAAACGTAAAATGCTTATTTTATGACATACGCCAGTTTTCGGTAGCCAGAGCTTTTACGCTCGGAACTACGAAAATATGGCGCCTTTACGCTAGCACACGAGAAATGTGGGCGTAAAAGATGAAAACGCCTCCGTGCATCATCTTCCTCAGAAGAGGCTATCAGCACAGAAGGCGACCTGGCGCGGTCACGTTCAACGTGTGCGAAGGATTTTCATTATTCTTGTCACCCCAAAGGATCTACCTCTCAGACCGGGTGCGCTGCCCGTCGGCGGGATACTTCCGGAAGGAAGTCCACCTTGCCCGACCGAAGACTCCCTCGCTGGGGCAGTGGGAGAAGAAGAAGAACCTATGCTCTTTCCCTTAGCGGAGGAGGTTTGTTTCGTCGCCATTTCTGAAAGCTCGAAGTGCTCAGAGAAGGAATGAAGGAGAAAAGCTCGAACAATCAAGAACTCTTGTTCGCAGAAGACGGATGAAAAGTTTCTCTCTCCAAATCTTGGGATATATATAGAGTCCGGATCGACTCCTCGAATTCTCGGACGGACTCCTCGAGACCCTAACCAAGTCTCGCATTAATAGTCGGATATGATTGGGTGCTACGTCAAACCACTACCCTCAAAAGACGGACTGTCAGCGAATTCGAAAAATTCTTCGCGCAAGACAGTTCAGCAGTTCTACGCTAAAGGAGCTTTCTACGCTCGACAGCAACAGATCTACGATTTTACGCTCGCAAGCTACAAGTCTATGGTTTTTCTTGCCCAGATGCCTTTGTGCTCGGTAGCTTTTACGCTCGAGAGGCGACAAACCTACGGCTTTATGCTCAGCAGATACCAAATCGATGATCTCACTTTCGGTGGCGCTCAGTTTACGCTCAGAAGCAACAGATCCGCAGAACTTCACGCTCGAAGAAATTCTCTTTTCAGGAGCTACAGATCCACAAGTCCTACGCTAAAGGAGCTTTCTACACTCAACAGCAACGATTCTACGGCTTTACGTTCAAGCAGCTATAAGTCTATGGTTTTTCTCACCCGGATGCCTTTGTGCTCGGTAGCTTTTACGCTCGAGAGGCGACAAATCTACGACTTCACGCTCAGGAACCACAAGTCTACGACTTCGCGCTCAACGGTGTCTTACGCCCAGACGCTACAGGCTGAGGATTTCGAACTCCGCGACTTTTCGCTTATCCAAAATAGTCCCCGACCCGGTCAAGTGCAAAGAGTTCACACAGAAGATACTCGTTCTTGACCCCAAGTACCCGAAACGGACAGAGTACAACCATTAAGAAATTACTCTTTTCGGGTCCCAAAATTGGAGGTTCATCCGGACTCCAGTCTGAACATCTCGTCTGTCAAAGATGACAAAGCTCAGCCAGAATCCTCGACCCTATTTCAAGGGAGTTCCGAGAGATCATTCTTGAAGACGAAGACTGAACAAAGTTTTGCTCATCAGAAGCAGCAGTTCAGAACTCTACGCGGTTCCTTAGCCCTAGCAACAGGACAGTTCTAAGTGTTCAAAATGCTAAAGCAGCGCTCTATGCACTATCCGCTGCACGTAAAGAACAGGACAGAACCTAATACTCTCTATACAGGGTCGCGTAAAGTATCAGACGTGTCAAAGCTGCACACATTCAGACTTCACAGCAACGTATGGCAAGTGATCATATAAAGAAAAGACGACTTTATTGAAGATTAAAATCATGATTACATATGAGGGAAACCCTGTCTACAGGGGTTTTTCTCTACTTTTCATGATTACATATGAGGGAAACTCCGTCTACAAAAGACTCCCTCATCATCTGAAGATCGCACCGAGAGGCTGTTCTGACAGGTTCTCACGTCGGTGAAGGTCTTCCTCTTCTTCTAAGAAGATGATCACCGGCGGACACGACAGAGTTGGGGCTTGCATAGATTTTGCAGATCCCCTACTCCGCGTATCGCTCAAACCGGGACAGCACGAGTCTGTCTGACTCTCGTCACCGGAGGAAAGAGGAGAAGGCGCCAGTTATAGGCAGCACGGTCAAGAAAGACCGTTCCTCTCGCCAGACGCAACGCCATACAAAGTTGCTGATTATCCCGAGCAAGGGAGGCTAAGATATCCTTCCATGATCCATCGTTGCAGTGGACACTTGCTCGAAGATGCCGTCTTTTTCGGCTCCCAACATGCTGGAAGAACATGATCTCCTTCTTCCTCAGATCGACCCGACGAACTCCGGCGATCATTTTAGCATGGTGATGGGAATATGGGGAAACAGGTTAACCCCCCGCCTTTTTATAGGCAAAAGAGATCACAGCGGTCCCCAATAAATCTGCCATAAAGGCTGCACCGACCGTTTCAACGCTCCATTCAGAAACGTTTCGAGTCACGAGGGGCCATTCATGCTTCATTCAAAGCGTTTCAAATTCCAAAGGAATTTAAAAGCTTTGAAGGGGGTCTTGTAGAAGCATAAAAAATACGCTGGCAAAAGTTACGCGGCGTATTGATACAGAGCAGCACAAACAAAGGCCTTCAGTGCCATCAGGCGTAAGAGCTCAAGGGTGCAGCGTGTCCAAAATCGCTTCGGCGTAGACGGGACCCCCCCCATCGCCTCCAGGGCGTAAAAACTCAGCCGCTCTCAAAGCAGCGTTAAAATAGCGTACGAGGAACGCTTCGTCTTCCCCGAAATGAACCTGTCAAGTCACGCAGTGAACCTGGCCTCTGACTCCTGACAAAAAGTGCTGCACGGCGACCCAGACGACGGCTGGAAACAGGCACAGACCCCTCGGGACGCACACCACAGTATGATGGCGGATCCCTGCATTTAATGCATAGGATTGGGTTAAGATACCACCGAACCGTCGTTTACTGACATCCCCTCAGCATAAATCGCTCTTTTTCGCACAGAGGGATACGCTGCATTGTTTTACACAGGCAGACATAAGCCGGTTTACGCTCCGCAGTAGACAAACCGCCTGCCACGTCAAAAGCTGCACATCGTACGGGGCTCGAGGCACGACTCTACGTCTAATTGCACAGAGCGATGACAGGTTCAGTCAAGGCACGTCTCTGCAACGGATGCACAGAAGGGCTGCAGACCTTCGAAACACGTCTTCGCATTTAATGCACAGGATGATGGCAAATCTCTGTAGAAGATTTGATTACATCTTCGAAAGTCGTGATTTCGGCTAAGACGTCCCCGTCAGCACTCGGGCACGGTACGCAGCGGCTTCTACGCCCATTCAAGACCTGTGCCCCTTCGGTTCTCAACGCCTCTCCGGCTTCAACGCCTGTCCGGCTCCTACGCCTATCCGGCTTCAACGCCTCTCCGGCTCCTACGCCTATCCGTCTTCAACACCTCTCCGGCTCCTACGCCTATCCGGCTTCAACGCCTCTCGGCTTCTATGTCTATCCGGCTTCTACGCCTGTCCGGCTTCTACGCCTATTCGGCTTCTATGCCTATCTGGCCTTTGTGCCAGGGTGACAGTCATTTGGCTTCTACGCCAACCGTTTCTACACACGGGATACCTACCTGCGTGGCTCTTACGCCGTGATCTTCGTAGCAATAGTACGCGTTGTGTTCCCTTAGTTGGACCCGCGTCATACGCTCATTCAAAAGATCATCCATACGCAGGCATTGGTTACTTTAACCGTTGTGTAAAAGGGTGTTGTACTTCCCACTCCTCAGTTTTTACACCGACGGAGTGGTCACTATCACCAAAACTCTATAAATAGAGACCCCCATCAATGGGGAAAAAAGGGATAAAAGAGAAAAAAAAAAGAATTATCATCCAGGAGAGAATTATCGTCCAAGGAGAGAGAGAGAGAGGGAGAGAGCCCGGAGAGCAGGCAAAGAGCAGGGATCGACGACCTTGGCCTCGTGCGTCCAACCTCTTCTGCAACCTTCGAAGCTGCTACCTGTCTTCCACGGCACTTCTTCAACATCGTGTGGTCCAAGGGCTAAAGTGATCGACCGCAGATCAGACACCTATAGCAATTTATACCCAGATTAAATAAATTGTACTCCCACATCCTCGTATAGGATTATATTGTACAAGTTTGTTTGTAAACAGAAGGGCACGGGTTTCGCATAAACCCCGTCATTGAAATACAATTTCATTCCTTTCGTTTAATACCACAAACAAAGTTACCTAAAGACTTCTAACGATCTAAGAGGATGGTGAGATCGCTCTGGATGGGATACAAGAAAATCGATGCATGTCACAACGGGTGCATGTTGTACTATAGAGACGACAAGGATGAAGATGCGTGCAGATTCTGTGGTGCTGATCGTTAAAAGGCTACTGGAAGTGGAAAGTCTGTCGGTGGAAAGAAGCCTACCGATTCGATGCACTACTTGTCTTGGACGCCGCGGTTGCAGAAATTATTTATGGTGAAGGAGACTGCAGAAAATATGAGTTGGCACAGGTAGAAACAGATCGAAGGAGTATTGGATCATCCATCCGATGGAGAAGAATGGAAGCACTTTGATCGAGAGTATCCAGATTTTGCTTCGGATCCGCGTAATGTCAGATTGGGGCTCTCCTCCGATGGTTTTACCCCATTCGAACTTTCGGCTCCCAGTATTCGTGTTGTCCTGTGATCGTCACTCCGTATAATCTACCGCCTTGGATGTGCATGAAGACTCCGTATATGTTCCTAACCGTTATTATCCTGGGTCCAAACAATTCGAAGAGGAACATCAATGTATATTTACAACCTTTGATAGATGAGTTGAATCAGTTGTGGGAAGTAGGTGCCAACACGTACGATGTTTCTAGAAAGCAAAATTTTTAGATAAGGGCAGCACTTATGTGGATCATCAATGACTTTTTGGCCTATAAAATATTATCGGGATGGAGCACTCATGGTCGTCTCTCATGTCAGTATTGCATGGACCGTACTAAGGCTTTTTGTTTGAAACACGGAGGCAAACCGTGCTTCTTCGATTGTCATTGACAATTTCTGTCGAAGGATCATCCGTACCGGAGGAACATGAATACTTTTCGTGCGAGCGTTGTGGAGAAGGCCAATCCACCACCAAGATGGTCCGGATACACGATATGGGAAGAAGTAAAAGATTTACCAAGTGCTATCGAAGATCCTGCTAAGGGGTACAAGTGTGACAGATTTGGTCGCACCCATAACTGGATGAAGAGGAGTATATTCTGGGATCTGCCATATTGGAGCACCAATCTGATCAGACATAACCTTGATATCATACATATAAAGAAGAATGTGTTTGATAAAATAATTAATACTGTAATGGAGGTAAAGGGGAAGACGAAAGATAATCCGAAGGCCAGGTTGGACTTAGAAAAAATATGTAGACGTCCTGCGTTACATTTGATAAATGAGGGGAATGAAAAGTTAAAGCAGCCTAAGTCAATTTTCTCACTGGAGAAGGATGATAAATGAAGACTTTGTAGATGGATTCAGGGTTTAAAATTTTTAGACGGGTACATGTCGAACTTGAGAAGATACGTCGACCTCAAGGAGAACAAACTTGCGGGTATACAGAGCCTCGATTGTCACGTATTCATGGAGAGGTTAATTCCGATTGCATTTTAGGAATTCTTACCGCAGGTCATTTGGGATACAGAGCTCAGCATATTCTTCAGAGATTTTTGTTCTACTAAGTTGCTCGTCGATCGTCTAGAAAAGCAAGAGAAGGATATTGCGATAATACTATGCAAGCTCGAGAAGGTGTTTCCTCCTGGATTCTTTGATTCTATGGAGTATTTGCCAATTTAATTTTCCTATGAGGCACGTGTTTGTGGTCCGGTCGGTTATCGGTGGATGTACCCATTCGAGCGACATTTGAATCACCTAAAGAGAAAGATGAAAAATAAGGCACGGGTTAAGGGTTCTATTTGTGAGGCTTATGTTCTCGAGGAGATTATAAACTTTTGCTCGACGTATTTCAAACCTCATGTTGCTACTAATAGAACAAGGGCTCCGAGAAACAACGACGGATATCAGGAATCTAATGCTGCAATACTGAAAGTATTCAATGTGTCCGGAAAGCCTTCGGGGAAAATGAAGAAGATATATTTGAATGACGATAAGCTAAGGGCTGCTCAGTTGTATATATTACTCAATTATGACGAGGATAAAGTGGAGAAGCTAGAGGGGTAAGTAATTAATACATCCACGTTTACGTTATCTCAATGTAATAGTATAAGCTACTATTATGCTACTAATCAGCGGTTGCTTCATTATTTTTTAGCACATATAATGATAAGATGAGTTCGGTTAGACCCTACATACGAGACGAAGAAGTAGAATAAGAAATAAGATATTATTTTTCTTCTTGGTTGAGCGTATATGTAAGGAGCTCTGTAATTACTTTTTAAGTATGCACTTGCACAATAAATAACTTACTATCGCTACTTTGGTATTTAGGTCGATCGTCTAATAACACTCGAGACTGAATCTATTAGAACTCTCTCCAATGGACTAATTACTGCCGTCAAAATATGGCCAAGTTACTGTATGAATGGGTTTAGGTTCAAGTCAACAAATGCTCCGATTAGAGATAGCTTTCTGGATCTTGATTCCACGAAAAATAGTTATTTGTGTATCAAATCTTCGAACTACAAAGACATCGATCCAGACAATAATTTCTTTGGCATCTTACGAGAGATTATGGAGTTGACATATAATTATGGCACATAACCTGCTAAGATCGTGCTATTCAAGTATGAATGGTTCGATCTGATTCAAGATCAAGGTTAAAAAATTGACAAGCATGGTCTTGTGGATATAAACTACAAGCATAGATATCAAGGCTATGAACCATTTGTCTTATCAAGTCAGGCTCAGCTCGTGTACTTCACAACTTATCCTAGACGGGGGACAGCGAGGTCAGATTGGTGGACAGTATACAAGACTAAAGCTAAAAATTTCTTTGACGTTGATGAAATAGCTTATCAGGAGAACAAGCTACCTCTTGTAACAAATATTGTACATATGGACTCAACGAAAGTTACTCTTTAAATGACTAATAATGTAGAAAAGGTAGAATTATCCGAAGAGGAAGACGAAGACGAAGACGAAGTAGATAAAAGGGAAGATGGGGAGGAAGAGGAAGAGAAAGAGGAAGAGGAGGACGAGGAAGGCGAACAAGATAAATTTTCTGAAGATGATTGAAAATAAAATATTTTGCCTGTAGAATGTACTATATTTTTACTGTAGAATGTTCTATTTTGACGAAGATATGTATTCTATTTTGACTGTAGAATGTACTATCCATTTAGACTTGTGACACTATTAGTTATTTACTTTATAATTCTATTAATGCTATGAGATATGCATAACATTTTGACTATAGAATGTACTATATATTTGCTTATTTATTCTATCATCATATGTTGTTATCAGGTATGACAGGACGATACGGAGTATTTGGCAGTTCCCGAGGTAGACGGAGTGCTCCTCCGGCACTGCCTACTGTTGGTTCTAGATCCTCGGTGTCTAGTACTCCAGTATATCGACCAGTCACATCTTCGACTGTGACGACGTTACGTTGCATCACTCCTGGGACGAGTAGTTCCAGGCCTGATACTACTCCCTCGTCCAGTGTTCCTCCTCCTGCCGGAACCATGGAGACAAATGAGAATATGACGGAGGTTGAGCCAACGTCGTCCCAACATCAGCTAGATCCTCCATGCGCACCTCCGGACGAGACGAGGACGAAGATTTGGGCTGACTGTACAAAGTAAGTCATGAGGGAGGTATCCATTCCTTATAATTGTGTCCTCTTGGTGTATAACATTAGAAATCCATCTCCCAATAGATAAAATTTCTAATCCCCTTGTTATTTAAATTCTAAATGGTGCATTTGACTATGAGAAACCTACCAATGACCAAGGACTACCCATAAGAAGAAGAATTATGTTAATAGGAGGCCTATGGTGGAAGTTACATTGGTTTTTGTACCCAATTTAAGGAAAATCTGAGATTGGAGCACCAAGTGTTTGTCATTAGGTCAATTAGATTTAATTACGCTTGTATTGATTATGTGAGTCTAGTTACGTATCCACAATTGCATACGAGTAGGCCGTATCACGATACTTTATGGTACGAAATAATTTTGGATTTTTTTTCCTTCGACACATGTGATGCACGTGTCATATTTTGCCACAACACTTAGTATAGATATCTATTGTATTAATTAGACTCTAAATACCATATTTGAGATGTATAATTATTTATTAGTTATTCTTAGTGATTATATGGTGTATTTTTGTGTTTGGTGTGAGTATCATAGAGTGATATTCCTAGTGTACATAAAGTATTTGATTTGGGGCTTGTGCTATTGTGTGTGTGTTGATTTAGGTGTACATTAGGTGGTGTGCTTTGAGTGTGTGCATAGGTGTTACACCTAGTGTTAGATGTGTAGTGTGCAAGTGTTTTTTAGAGTGGAATGTGAATGCTTCTTTGTGAGTGTGTTAGAGGGGATGATCAAAATAGGGGATACAAGGACTAGCTAGTATCAGCTGGCATAAATATATCCTGATATGAGAATCCAACAGCAGTAGGAAGCAGTGCTTGCATCAGACCAGGACCTGGGTAGTAATATAACAATAAGGAATATGTGAAGATCGGGTAGGAGCTTCAGCAATAAGGTAAGGCTTATGCGTGTTGTATTGGGTATATGTTGTCATTGTGAGCATGTGAGTAAGTGTGTGTTCGTTCATCAAAGGTAATGCCTGTTGTGGAGTTGTAGTTGAGGTAGGGGAAGTATGATCGGGTTCTTGTTTGCCAATATGTATGTATGTGCTGTGCACACAGTAAGGAGTAGTGTGCGTATTTACATATATCCGGGTGAAGAAAGGATTAAGGTGTGAGTGTATGTATTGTGGTGTATTAATTCAGTGGGGCATTAGAATTACACAGCAGCAGCAAGTTGAGGTGATACCCATTGTAGTGAGGTAATCATCTGTGTTCAGCATAGTGTGAGTGGGTAGTGTATTCTGGAAGTATAAGTTTTAGTGTTAGTCGATGCATACTGATTACAAGCCAGTGTAGGCAGATCAAAGAGGACTTGAGTTAGGAAAGTAACCTGGGTACACTGTCCGGGGGGGGATAGTAAGGGTTTTAGCAATTATGAGGGCTAAAGATGGGGGCGCACCTTGTTGGTTGCAGTTGTGTTGATTGCCTATTGTTGATATTATAACTGTTGGGTTAAAGTAAAGAAATCGATTGGGGTTTAAGTCTAAAAGTATGAGATATCAGTTAAGTGGGTGCATAGTAAATCAGTTGGGCAATATCAGTTATATTTGGGGGTGGTATCTGGGTACCTATCCTTGGTATCCTAGTGAGGTTTGGAGTTGTGTGATACTAAGTAGATATCATGGATACCAAGATGCTAGGTAATGGGTAAGGTGTTGAGTATATAGCTAGGGATATTGTATGATATTATATATATACGAGAGTAAATAGTTGTATATAATATTTGGTACTAGGTATTGATATCATAAGGACTATATTAAGTATAAGTAGATACATCATATGCTATATTAGCTAGTATGGACTAGAAACCTAGTATTAGCTAGTTTTGACCAACATAACTACATAAACTAGTTAAATGAGTAATTTGGAACCCAAAACCAAGTTTGACCAATATGGCCTATTCTTGACCTAGGAAGCTATGTTTAGCCTATTTTAAACATGTTTATTACTCCAATACACGAAATAACATAAAATCTCATATATAGGTAGTGTGACACCAGTTCGGACATTGACTTGCATCTTTTGCACAGGACCCCGGGCGAGTACATTCGCTGATAGTTTTTATTATTTGATAATTACTATGATACAGTATTTAGCAATATTTTACTTAACTTTTGACCCGATGGCACACGAAATAGTATAATTGGATCATCATCATGAGATGTTACTCCTCAATGATTATCTTAATATTCTCCTTGATTATATAGACCGTGATAATCGTGCTTGTATTATATACCTTACATAGTGATTACCGTATTGTGACGTGTCATGATCTGGATCCATTGTACTAGTTGGGGGCGGGGGAAGTGCTAGATAAATATGTGATCAAGAACCTTAAATATTGTATAGCATCATGTAGACAATAGCCAACCATATACCTCAAGTATGATTGTGTTACTCCATAGACAACAACCTATCTTATATGATTGTGTTACTTGTAGACAACAACCAATCATACTATATATATGATTGTGTTATAGCCTTGATAGTTGACTATGATAAACCCAAGCCGATCACATATCTAACTAGTATTTGAATATTTAGTGTAGTTTAGTTATTCTCTTTATTTCTATTCTATTGTATACAGTTTATGTCTTATTGCTCCAGATTGCCTTTCTTTCCTTTCTGCCATATTATGATACATGTTCATTCTTTTTTTGTCTTGTATTACATTTACTATTATTGTTTATAGTCATTATCAATTAATTTGAAACTGCTATTGGGTTGTACTTTGCTCCAATCCTGACTGGATATATTTTTCAGACGACGACTTAGAGGACAGGTGTCCAACATATTATGGACTACAGGAGGGAGCGACGAGCATGGGCCATGACATTCAAGTGTGATTACGGGAAGGACTAGCCGGTGTTACTAGATACCTTATTTGTATTACTTAGCACTTTGTACTGGATTTGTCTCCAACATCTTTTAGACATTGAGTTATTGTTGATATCTTAGACTTATGATGGTGCAGCTAGACTTATAGACTTGGATATTGTTGTTACTTCTCTAGCTATAATTTTGTGATTCCATTCCTTTATATGTTATCGTGCCATTATCTTCCTCTAGATTATTGCGATTGAGTATTATATCATTACCATATTGTCCTCCTTTTGGAGTTGAGATATCATTGACAGGTTTGTATATATTATTGTATGAGATAATTAGATAGTGTTGTTGACCTAGATATCGTTCTATCATCAATGTTTCGGCATAGGCTGGACGTACCCACGTACTCATGCCCTTACACCTGGTACAATTCATGACACATTTTTATGGTGGCTCATTCAGGTCAGGTTTCACAATTAGTACGATATCGTGGTAGTGCAACGGCTTAGTTGTACTACTGCGACATGCGATAGAAGATAGGATATAGGATATTAGGATGAGAGAGGATACTCAATCACAACTAGGAAACTTCTAATCTATTGATTTTGTTATCCTTATTCATTCAGAATATTATTTCTTTAAATATTGATGTCCTTCTTTGATGATATTGTATCTTGTGCCTTATTGACTTCTTTGTTTTAATCTGTCTTCAGGATGCCACCGAAGACTAAGTCGCAACATTCTGGAGCAGCTTCGATGAGGTCGGTTACTTCTCTGTCTCCACCTCAGAGGGTTATCTCACCGGTCTAGGTGGGCGCTTCAGCTGCTTTCGGGGGTGCTCCTCCTCTAGTTCAGAGAGTTGTCCTAGTTGTTTTAGAGGAGCTTCCACCACTCCAGCACCAATCGATGCCGCACAGATGTTTGCGCTTTTCCCGGAGATGATGGAGGCCTAGAGGGCCTAGGCGGAGGGCCCAGGCGGAGGCTCATCACCGCCAGTCAAACGTGATGAGACAAGAGATTAGGAACGCCCATCAGATAGTGCTACAATCCGTGGAGAGAGTAGCGTTTGCTCAGCCGCAGATTATTCTACCTCATCCCAATCCACAACAGCCAAGACTAGACACTATTATGGATTTCAAGAGGATATTGCCCAAGGACTTCAAGGGCATGGAGGGGATATTGTATACTGACAATTGGATAAAGGACATCGAGAGGACCCTGCGGTTGGCGCAGTACCTGGAGAGTTTACAAATAATGGCGGGCGGTAGCCAGATGTTCGACATAGCCCTTACATGATTTTGCATAAATTCGAGGATTACGATGCTTGGATTGACTTGGAGAGCTTTCAAAGAGCTCTTCAAGGAAAATTTCTTTCCAGATGTGGCTCGGAGTGCCCTGGAGAGCCAGTTCCAGGATCTCGTCCAGGGGAGTATAACGGTGGACTAGTATGCCACTGAGTTTTGTAGATTGGTCAGATTTTGGAGGGACAGAACCCCCTAGGGAGAGCTAGGAAGTTCCGAATGGGTTTGATCAGGGAAAGCAAATCACATACTAGGGGTCACCGTACTATGATATTCGAGAAGATTTTGACGGATGCCCAGAGGGCAGAGGATGACTTGGAGCTCAAGTCCAAAAGGGGAAGAGATGTATCGGGGGAGCTAGCAACAATGCAGGACCGACTAAGCGTCCTCAGCTCCTGCCGAGAGCATTTCAGCAGCAACCACAGTTTTAGGCTCCAGTTCGAGCCCTAGTTCAGTAGTTGACACAGCAGCCTCGGGGACAGATGCATCATCCACCCTCCTGTAACTATTGTAAGAAGCTTGGACATGTTTGGGGGTACTGCAGGAGAAGACTCAGGACGTGCTTGTATTGTGGATCTTCATAGCACCACGTGAGGGATTGTCTCGCCAACCCTTATGGTTCAGCCTGTGCTGCAGTTCCAAATTATAGAGGTGGAGTTAAGCCACCTGTGGCACCGGATATTGCCAACACCCACATAGGGAGCCACCCCAACAGGGTAGGGCATTTGCGATGACGGTCGAGAAAGCCGACGCTACAGGTGATGGGTTAGCAAGTTCTATTATTTTTTCTTATCCTTTTTCATCTATTGATTTGATTGATTCCTTAGTACCTTATAGTTGCTTATGCTATATAGTTAATATAGTTACTAGTATATCCTTATCAGAGACTGCAATATCATGACAAGTAAGACCATAACCATGCATGCTATTTTCTTTTCATAAGATTGTATATTGTATAATTTTAGATAGAATTTTCTAGGACCATGATTGTTGGGGGTTTGACCATAGTAAAATTGTGATGAATATGTTATGACTGGCCAAGGGAGAGGAGCGAGATGTTAAATTTTGAGAACAAAATTTTTCTAAGGGTGGTAGGAGTGTAACTACCACTTTCCTGAAGAGGGATATTTTTATCTTTTTCTACTTAGTATTATTGTTAATATTTATATTTTATATTAATTATATTATTTATATTTTTTTTATAATATTTTATATTGTTACATTTATAATTATGTATTCAATATAGTTGATGGTTAGTTGTTAGCTACTAGTTTAGACTAGTTGTTAGTGAACCTAAATGAACCAAAATAGACTTGTCATGACCCAAATTAGTGCATCCAATTTATTAGTATGGTTGACCCACTTAATTAGAGAGAATGATTGATAACCTATTCCATTAACTATTAGAACCTTCCTTAAATAGACCCCCCTTAAATTACTAAACCTTCATGACTAATTAGGAGGGACAAATGCGACATTGTACATGGAGGAAACCTAGGTCTAGTGGCCGGCCCCTAATCCCAATATAAACCCCCTCTTTGTTTCATTAATAGTCTCTCTCTCTCTTTCTCTCTCATTTTACTCATCCCCAAATATTCCTCCAATTTGAGAAGAAGTTCCAACTCCATTCACTCCCAAATCAATCCCTACTTTTTCTCAAATTCTAATCCCAAGGAGGCTATAAGCTTGGAATTATTGGGAGGAAGCTAGCTTGATGGATGTGTCCATTACTTGGAATTGTGTCCTATTGGTGTATAATATTGGAAATTCAACTCCCTCTTTTTAATTCTAAATAATGTATTTGACCATTAGGAATCTACCCATGACTAAGGGCTACCCATAAGGAGAATAATTAGGTTAATAGGAGGCCTATGGTGGAAGTTACATTAGTTTTGGTACCCAATTTGGGGGAAATCCGAGATTAGAGCACCAAGTATTTGTCATTAGGTCAATATGATTTAATTAGGCTTGTATTGGTTGTGTGAGTCTATTTATGTGTCAACAATTGGATACAAATAAGCAGTATCATGATACTTTGTGATTCATGATGATTTTAGGGGTTTTTTCTTCGACACTTGTAATGCACGTGTCATATTTTGCCACAACACTTAATATAGCTATATAATGTATTAATTAGATTGTAAATACCATATTTGAGATGTATATAGTATTTATGAGTTGTTCTTAGTGACTAGATGGTGTATTTTGCTGTTTGGTGTGAGTATCATAGAGTGATATTCCTATTGCACATCAAGTGTTTGATTTGGGGCTTATGCCATTATGTGTGTATTGATTTAGGTGTACATTAGGTGGTGTGCTTTGAGTGTGTTCATAGGTGTTACATTTAGTGTTAGATGTGTAGTGTGTAGGTGTGTCTTAGAGTGGAATGTGAATGCTTCTTTGTGAGTGTGTTATAGGGAATGATCAATAGAGGGGATACATGGACTGGCTAGTATCAGATTGGGAAATATAACCAGATATAAGAATCCAACAGAAGTAGAAAGTAGTGCTTGTATCAGACCAGGATATGAGTAGTAGTATAATAATAAGGAATGGGTAGAGATCCGATAGGAGCATCACCAATAAGGTAAGGCTTATATGGGTTGTATTAGGTATATGTTATCAGTGTGAGCATGTGAGTGAGTGTATGTTCGTTCATTAGAGGTAATGTCTGTTGTGGAGTTATAGTTGAGGTGGGGGAAGTATGATCGGGTTCTTGTGTGCTAATGTGTGTGTGTGTGTGCTGTGCACACAGTGAGGAGTAGTGTGTGTGTTTACATGTATTCGGGTGAAGAAAGGATTAGGGTGTGAGTGTACGTGCTGTGGTGTATTGATTCAGTGGGGCATTAGAATTACACAGCAGCAGCAAGTTGAGGTGATACACATTGTAGTGAGGTAATCATCTGTGTTCAACCTAATATGAGATGGTAGTGTATTCTAGAAGTATAAGTTTCAGTGTTAGCCGATGCATACTGATTATAAGCCAGTCTAGGCAGATCAAAGAGGACCTGAGTTAGGAAAGTAACATGGGTACAATTTCCTGGCGAGGGGCAGTAGTGAGGGGGTTAGCAATTATGAGGGCTAGAGATGGGGGTGCACCTTGTTGGTTGTTGTTGTGTTGATTTCCTGTTGTTGATATTATAACTGTTGGGTTAGAGTATAGAAATCGATTGGGGTTTTAGTGTATAAGTATGAGATATCAGTTAAGTCGGTGCATTGTAAGTCAGTTGTGCAATATCAGTTCTATTTGGGGGTAGTATCTGAGGTACCTATCCTAGGTATCCTAGTGAGGTTTGGAGCTGTGTGATACTAAGTAGATATCATGGATACCAAGATGCTAGGTAATGGGTAAGGTGTTGAGTATATTGCTAGAGATACTGTATGATATTATATATATACGAGAGTAAATAGTTTTATATAATATATGATACAAGGTATTTATATTATGACTATATTAATTTTAAGTATACATCGTATACTATATTTGCTAGTATGGACTAGAAACCTAGTATTAGCTAGTTTTGACCAACATAACCACATAAACAAGTTAAATGAGTAATTTGGAACCCAAAACCAAGTATCAACCTAGTTTGACCAATATGGCCTAGTCTTGACCTAGGAAGCCATGTTTAGCCTATTTTAAACATGTTTATTGCTCCAATACACCAAATGACCTAAAATCTCATATATAGGTCTGCGTGACACCAGTTCGGGAATCAACTTGCATCTTTTGCTCAGGACCCCAGGCGAGTACATTCTCTGATAGTTTTCATTATTTGATAATTACTGTAATACAAGTATTTAACAATATTTTACTTGACTCGTGATACAATGGTACACGAAATAGTATACTTGGATCCTCTTCATGAGATGTTACTTCTCTGTGATTATCTTAATATTTTCTGTGATTATATACACTGTGATCATCGTGCTTGTATTATAGACCTTGTATAGTGATTACCGTGTCGTGATGTATCGTGATCTGGATTCATTGTACTAGTTGGGGGCAGGAGAAGTGCTAGATAGATATGTGATCAAGAACCTTAAATATTGTATTGCATCATGTAGACAACAACCAATCATACACCTCATGTATGATTGTGTTACTCCGTAGACAACAATGAATCTTATATGATTGTATTACTTGTAGACAACAACCAATCATACTGTACATATGATTGTGTTATAGCCTTGATAGTAGACCATTATAAATCCAAGCCGATCACATATCTAACTAGTATTTCAAATACTTAGTATAATTCAGTTCTTCTCTTTATTTCTATTTTATTGTGTACAGTTTATGTCTTATTGCTCAAGATTGCATGTCTTTCCTTTCTGCCATATTATGATACACGTTCATTATTTTCTTGTCTTGTATTAAATGTTCTATTATTGTTTCTAGTTATTATCAATTAATTTGGAACTGCTATTGCGTTGTACTTTGCTCCAATCTTGACTGGATATATTTTTCAGACAACGACTAAGAGGACTTGTGATGAAATGTCTTTCATTCCCCGCCCGTTGGAGCTGATTTACATCTAATATATTACGGACCACAGGAGGGAGTAGCGACCATGGGCTCTGACATACATGAGTGATTGCCGGAAGGACTAGCCGGTTTCACTAGATACCTTTGTTATATTACTTAGCGCTGTGGAAGCATAAAAATTATGCAGGTTGCATAAGAGTTCATGCACCCCCAACATGAAAAGCAAGCCGTATAGGAGCCGCATGGGACCTATGCGACCAGATTAGCCAATCGCATAGATTGCTTGTATGCGGTCTGAACATCCTCAGAGTATGGGGGCCGTATAAAAGAGATATTGATCAAAACAAAATAAAAAATTTATTTGCAAAATGGTGGTTACAACATGCAGCCATCAAGGCCCGTACAAAATGAAAACAAAAATAGGAAAAAAAGACCAGTCAGATGAGCCACGAGCCTCACAAAGCACAAGTGCAACCTCCTAGAGAGAACGTATACCCGTACAATAAAACTGGCGGCGCAGTCCTTCCTTACATTATAATGTCTCCCTCTCCTCTGGAGTTATGGGCAACAAGGTAAAATTTGGTGTGGACTCCAGAGGCCTAGCAAGAGCCTCAAATGTTAACCCCAACGAGGACAAAAAATTCTCAGTAGCGGATAACTCGTCCCTGACCCGTGCTCTCTTTATAGGAGGAGCCACTACGACAGCTGGTGGAGAATCGATCGCTCATCACTCACGAGACCCTCCAATTTTGGACCCTCCTATAACTGAGCACCGAGGCGAAGCAGGGAGGGGACGTCTAGGAAGTAAGGCGGTTGGCCAGGGTTCCAAACTAGAACCTCCCTTGGATGATATATTTTAGAAAGTGGAACACGATGAACCACGATAGTGGTATTTATAGAGGAGAGCGATGGTTTGCATGACTGTAATAATTGGATAGATGAACCTAGAAGGATGAATTCGACGATTTAGCTTCCGAGAAGTCTGCATGCAATGAACGGTTTAGTTTCTAAGAAGTCTGCTTGCAAAAGGTGGACAGGCTTTCTCAAAGGTTGAGCTAAGTCTTAAAAGTGCCAGCTCGGTAGTAGGCGTCCATGTATCCAATAAACCAAGCGCTGACTAAGCAGACTCAGCAAAACTCAAGCCGTAGAGGCACCTTGCGGCCCAACAAGGTGACGTCCATGCGTCCCAATCAGCCAAAACAGCCTTGGCCAAAGATGGACCTGACATTGCATCCCGTCAATAGGATCATCTCTGATACAGAATCCTGACAAAAATAATTTTTTCTGATTGCCTCAAAAGACGTGAATACACTAAACGACAGAAGTCTCATGTCAGCACAGAACTTTACTCTCGATGGGTGTGCAGCGCCACGTGTACAGCACAATAAGGACCCCATACATCTCTGGCCCCATGCGTCCCAGAATCCATGCGTTCCATGCGTCTCTGGCCCCATGCATTCCAGACTCCATATTTTCCATGCATCTCTGGTCCCATGCATCCCAGAATCCATTTATTCCATGCGTCTCCGGCCTCGTGCATCCCAGACTCCATGTGCCTCATACGTCTCTAGCCACATGTGTCTCAGAATCCATGAAGACCAAGTCTTTCCCTTACAACTGAAGTAGCTCTCTCCAACCAAGTGTGGGCTACTTGTCAAAATTGACCAAGTCACGCTCATAAAGGACGAGAACCGCCCAGATCTTCAGCAATAAAAAATCCCAACAAGCGCCCACATGGTATATTGTCTTGCTCACGGTTACAACTACACCCTCTAGCATCCCTGCAGCCTAACATAATCATGCCTAAGGATGAAAATATATAACTTGGTGACATGCCCAAAAGACATACACAAAAACAGGGATAGACAGAGAACAACAAAGAATAGGAAAAAGAGAAGAAGAGAGCTTCTTCACCCTGCTTCGAATCGTCAACGGAGTAAAGGAGCCGCCATAGCGCTCTTTGTCCATTACCATACCCTAGAATCAAAAATTTGTACTTAGATTATCTGTCTAGGACCTCTTTGTACTCTCTCCAAAGATGATCACCTTAGGGACTTGAAGACTGTGTTTGACCATATGCGTACGCACCAACATAATATGAATCCCACCAAATCTTTCATGGGAGTCTCCAACGGTAAATTATTGGGCTTTATCATCACTTTCCGTGGTATTCACATAGATCCCGACAAAACTAAAGCGATCCTTGAAATGCTCCTACCGAAGAACCTCAGAGAACTTGGCGGCCTTCAAGGAACACTTGTATACATCAGAAGGTTCATATCAAACTTCTTTGGGTATTGTCGATCGTTCACCCAGCTCATAAGGAAAGGTGTCTCCTTTGTATGGAATGAAGAATGTAAGTGCGCCTTCGACAACATCAAGGAATACCTATCAAACCCTCCCGCGCTGGTAACCCGAGTCGTGGGGAAGCCTTTTCTTCTTTATGTGTATGCGATGGACCATTCCCTCGGTGCTCTATTAGCCCAGAATAGTGATGCAGGCCACGAGTAGGCCATCTATTATCTTAGCCGGATGATGGTTGGCGCGGAGCATAGGTACACCCACGTTGAGAAGGAATGCCTTGCTCTTGTATTCACTATCCAGAAGATTCGGCATTATGTCGCAGGACAAATGATCCTTGTGATCTCTTGGGTCAACCCCCTCAGGGTCCTCATGACAAAACTTGGGGCGCTCAACTCTTGCTTAGCCACCTGAGCAATATTGCTGTCACCAAACGACATGGTATTTGTTCTACAGAAAACCGTCAAGGGTCAAGCACTGGCCAACTTCCTAGCAACCCATCCGGTGCCAGAATCCTCGAAACCCTATGACAAGATTCCAGAAGATGTTGCAGACTGCAACACCGTAACGAACGCAGAAGTTATTTGGCAAATGTTCTTCGACGGTGCTTCGAGGACAGGGCCCAAAGACGACATCTTCGCTGGAGTCGAAATAGTGTTGATCTCTCCAAATATCTGGTTATCAACAATGCCTACTCCCTTAATGAGCCATGCTCTAACAATGTGGCAGAGTATAATACTCTCATCATTGGACTTTAACTCGCTAAACAAGTGGGAGTTGACCACCTGGAAGCCTACGACGATTCCAAGCTGATAGTCAATCAGGTTTGGGGCAAGTATGAAGTTCGATACGAAGAACTGTTTCCTTACCACTAAGCTGCACTTGACATTATCTCCACCTTCGAGGGGTTCTTCATAGAGTACGTCCCTCGGCTATAAAAATTTGAGGTGGATGCCCTAGCCGGACTCGCAACCTCTCTCGTGGTTCCAGTTGATACCTATAAATTGATCACCTTGATCGGTCAGGAGTTGGTCTACCCGAAGAAAAACTTCTCTTTGTATCGGATCTACTCAGTAGAGATGAGCACTGACTCATAAGACTGGAGACTTCCATTCATCGACGACGCAGTCTATGGAATTCTCCCCGAGAACCCAAAGTAAGCCACTTCCATCAGAACACGTTCCCTCCGGTTCTATTACGATATGGCTACCAAAATATTGTATCACCGCTCCTATGACGGCCTTCTGATGTGATGTCTATCAAATGCAAAAGCGAAGTAGGCTCTCTACGAGGCTCACGATGGGGTTTGCGATGACCATAAGCCAGGTCCCAAGCTACATGACCGCCTCCGTAGAAAGGGTTACTATTGGCTAACATGGTAGAGGATGCCGTCGACTACGCAAGGAAATACCAAGTGGGCCAAATCCATGTAGACTTCATCAACCAGCCCTCATAGTTCCTATATTCGACTATTACTTCCTGGTCATTCGAAGCCTGGGGTATGGACATCATTGGACCGATTAGTCCACCTCCATCTAAGGGACATTGGTTCATCATCGTCATCACCGACTACTTCTCCAAGTGGGCGAAAGCAGTACCACTCGCTGAAGTCAAGACGTCCATTATGATTAGTTTTATCAAGCATCACGTCATATACCACTTCGGCTTTCCACAAAGTATCATCCATGACAACGGTCCACAGTTCCCAAGTCATACGTTCTACCAGTTTTGTGATAAAAATTGTATTCAAAATATAGCGTCAACTGCCTATAACCCGGCAGGAAATGATCTGGCCGAAGCCTTCAACAAGACCATCATAAAAACTACTCAAAAAATTTGTGTCCTCCAACAAATGTGACTGGAATTAGAAGATGGATGAATTTCTTTGGGCCTACTGTACAATAGTCCGAATAGCTATTGGCAATAGGCCTTTCTCTCTGGTATACGGAGGCGAAGCGGTCCTCCAGCTCGAGATCCAAATCCCTTCACTTCGAGTAGCCTCTCTAACCAATTAACCGTCGACGACAATCACCGCCGACGGCTACAAGATTTAGAAGTACTCGACGAGAAACGTATCTTAGCTCAACAACGTATTAAGCTATACCAAGTGCGTCTCTCGGGAGCCTTCAATAAACGGGTGAGGAAGAGGACCTACAAAGTGGGTGATCTCGTCCTGACCTTAAGAAGGCTGATGGTTATGATCCACAAAATGGCCAAAAAATTCTAACCCAAATGGGAAGGTCGGTTCATCGTATAATCAGTATTCTCCAACGGCGCCTACCGGCTCACGAAACCCAATGATGACTTGCTCATGATGCCTATCAACGGCAAGTTCCTAAAAAAGTACTACGTCTAAACTTGACTTGTACTCCCCTTATCACCAACCGGGAAACCATGATGTACATCTCTATATTCTTGGTTCTTCATCCCCAGCAAGTGCCTATGTATAATATTTTTTCTTTCATTACAGCTTCTCCATACACCTGCCTTGGGACTGCTTCCCTATTTTGCCGCTGACCCTGCCCTCTGGGTGCGGGTCTCTACTGCTGCAGGCCTCCATGCCTAGCCTGAACCTTGGCCTGAGCATATAGATGCGGCCTCTGCTACTGTATTGTCAGGGTCTACGTCGATGTAGGCCTCGGGGCCTGATGCTGCTGGACCGGTGTTGGTGCCCTGAACTCTGGGGCTGTCGGCTAGACTGATGAGGATTCAGCTGGAGCCCTCTAGGGACAAGTCCTCATCATGTGGTTCGCTCCACCACACACCAGACATAAGTGCTGTGCCCTGCAGCACTCCGAAAGAATATGCCCTGGCTTCCCATAGTAGGAATACCCTACTGAAGAAATTGACCTTTGTTGCTGGGGACGTGTTTGCGTTGACTGGTGAAATAAAGACACCGGTGTTGGCCTCCCTTGGGATCCAATCTCCAATGCCCTAACTGCTAGTGATGGTGTCGAAGACTGGGTGGAAGAGTCCCTCAAGGTAGAATGGGACCTCTTTTGGCTCCCAATCCTATCGACTATCCTCTGAGAGGTGTACTTGTGCCTCCTCGTCGCTCTTATCACAACATCGAAGGTTTAGAACTCATGCTGCTCTACTTCCAATATAATATCCAGATGAAGCCCCTGCTGGAATCTTCTAGCTCGGTCTAACTCGGTCACCACCTAGGTGGGGGCCAACCGGCTAAGTCTACAGAACTGCGCCTCATAGCCGTCGACAGTCCTGTCCTCCTGCCTAAGGTTGTTAAACCTCTGCTATAAGTCATAACGCGATACTGCATCATAGTACCGAGTCTGAAACCTCTTGCTTAAGTCCAATCATAAAATTGCCGTCGTCCGTGAAACCTCCTCAGCTGCCCACCAATCGCAGGCCGAATCCCGCAACTGAAGTCTCACAACTGAGACACACTATCTAGCCGGAGTCCCTGCTGCCTCCAAGATGGCCTCAGTATCCTGGAGCCATGCATCAGAAGCTATCACATCCTCAGTACCGTAGAAGTACGGGGGACTAAGACGCCTGAAGCTGTTCGAAGAATTATATATCTGAGCTCCACCTTGCTCCATGGCAATCTGGATAGACTGAGTGAGGACATCAATTTGTCACTCATGAGTTGCCATAAAATTCGTCAGAACGTCCATCAATGCTCGTACAACATCTGGCTGCTTTGGATAAACTAGCTGCACGAGTACTGCCAACGAATCGGGTTAAAAAATGCTTCTCTGCAATAACAGCAACTGGGAGCCCAATCCATGCATACCTTGGACCAGGATCTTAATCCGCCCCATACTTCTTAGATAAGTACTTTAACCTGCGGCCTCTCTGTTCTCCTTCTACTTTGAACCTGCGACCTACTGTTCACAATCTTATCAAGTCCCCGTCGCCTCTAATGATTGCTTTAGGGTCTGAGGTCCATCACAACCCGACTACAAACCCTGTACTCGGGGTCAATCATCGACTCTACTCCTGAATGCTGATATTGATCCTCAGGAATCAGTTGGCCTACTGTTATCTGCTCTGCCATCGCTGGGACTCGAACAATCTGACCAGAAGGATCAGGAACAGTGCCCCTGAAAGTCAAATGACACAAGGTATAAATTGAAGGGATGGGATAGATCATCGATTAAATCAGGAAACAAGTCAAGATCAGAGGTATAGAGTAATACAAAAGATTTCATGGAGAAAATAAGTAGATTGAGACATTTAATCAGCAATAACCCCAAAATATCTTAAAATTAGACCTGCATGGGCCACCAGTAAAGCCATATCACGCTCCAGAACGAGAATACTGGAGAGCGGAGTAGACAACGGCTAGCTACGTATACTTGGAGCACGCCGATACTCCGTATATACGGTAAAGCTATAAAACATGGGGGTTAACACTATAATCCAATAGTCAATCCTAGGTCAAACGGTCCTAGGTGTCTCAATCACATGCATATAAGCAACAAGTCAGAAATAAGACCATCTGGAGCAAAATAGTAAAGCGTCCCAAACCAAATATACATAGATGATCATGAAGCTAGTAATACAAAATGAAGAACTAGCAGAGTATAAGTCGTACATGATCAACACTAGCCATGGTCAAGAATACGCTAATCATGTCATTGTCCATAGGCAGAATATCAAGTCCAAAATATGAGCTAACACGTGCTCAGTGGCTAAATGCCTCAAAAGAATATACAGTACGAGATCTATTGGGGATAGAAGGAAACCCACTCAGGCTGTCTAGTGCTCTGAGTAGTCACCATCCACGGAAGGGAAAGTAAGATCCTCGGGCTCTTCTACCAAATCTGGCCAAGCAAAACCAGTGGGGTCAGACCCCCAAATTGCAAGTACCACAAAGGAAGCCAATCTTGGAACTAAAACCAGCAACACAACATAGAGCTACAATACGCTAAGCAACATGAATAAATAAATAAATGTGGGTCAAGACTTGTGCGCTACAACTACACTTATCCCGAGAGAAGAAAGACGATAACTTATAACATATAACCACTAGGAATATAATGAGCCCAATATAAACATGAATATAACTGGATACATAAAATACATCAAATAAACCGAGACATGCCAAGGAGAAGAAAAGAAAACATGTAAAAATAGATCAACCACAACTGCAGGTAAAAATACAGAGCTAAGGTGCAGAACTCAAACCATAACAGAAAATAGCACGAACAGGGAACATAAGAATGCTGCTACTAGCCACTGCCTACTGGACACTGGTTAAATGTATATAGGGTATAATTGTCCCCTACTAATATAGATGTCTGGTCGAGTCAAGTGCACATAGAGTGTAAATCATCATCTACTAATACAAATGTCTGGTCGTATCAAATGTACATAGAGTGTAATCATCCTCTACTAATACAAATGTCTGGTCGTATCAAATGTACATAGAGTGTAATCATCCTCTACTAATACAAATGTCCGGTCTTGTCATATCGATAGGTAACATGTACTGGGAGGGTGTATATAGGGTGGAATGTCCCTAACTATACAAAATTTTGTGTCGAGATAATATAGCATAAATAGACATACAAAGTAATAAATATGAAGAAAATAGGTACAAACAATCAATGAACACAATAAAAGAAATCACATGCAAAAGAGAACACAATCAGTATACAGTCGGTATACTCCAGTATACCGTCGGTATACCAGTCCAGAGACATGAAAAATACAATAAGTTCTGGATTCCAACAAATCAGAATACCGTCGGTATACTCCAGTATACCATCAGTATGCGGCCAAGTTAAATATCCAGAAGTCGGTTAACAATGTCAGCATGGCTCAGTATACCGTTGGTATAATGTAGTATACCGTCAATATGCCGATAAGGCTTCACTCAAAATATCCAGAAATCCAAGTCGGTCGAAATCGGTATACCGTCGGTATACTGTAGTATACCGTCGGTATACTGTAGTATACCGTCGGTATGCCGATTTTCGAGAAAAACTAGGCCAAAGTCAAATCTGATTCCCGGACCCAAATCAAACTCCAAAAATTACCAGAACCAAGTCTAACAAGGAGTCAAGTCTAGTGGTAAGTCTCATATCACAATATGGACTAAAACTCACGGTCACAACTCTGGTACCGTTCTCCGTTACCGAGTTACCAAAAAGGGGTGGGACAAGATTCTACCAGAAACCTAAATCAAGACGGTCAAAATGCTAGAAATTATGAGATAAACAATAATATTAAATCAAGTCTAAGCTAAAAAGCAACCCTCAAAGCTCCAGGAAAGAAAATGATAGAAAGTAAATAGTTGATAGAATTGGCAAGATGTACATGCCTACAGCGAGCTCACAACCTCAACCTTTTAGTCTACCACCACGAAGGGGTTTAGAAACCACACTCCAGGTCTCATGACCAAGATCGAAGCTCAAGAGAAAAGGGGTAGAGAAAAGAGAGAGAAAGAGAAAATTGAAATAAAATAAAACTAAGTACTATTTATAGAGAAATTTTCGAAAATATCTTAAAAATATATCGAAAAATATCTAAAAAGTAAAACAAATATATGCCGGACAGTATACCGTCGGTATACCGGTTAGGAAGTAAAGTTTCAATTTTCTAAGTTTTAAAATCCTATGAAATCCTGAAAAATAAAACATGCAGTATAAAATATGTATCCATATTTCGATACAGATATTGTGAGACGAAGTCTCACAGTGTTAAGTCAAAAAATCTGCCACATCAATATTACCTCTGACAGGGCTTATCTTAAACCCATTACTTACACTCAAATGCGTAAAAAGTAATGGGACCATAAAACCTATCACGTCCATATTACCTCTGATAGGGATTATTTTTGAATTTATTACTTGCACTCTAGTGCGTAAGGAGTATTAAGTCGACCAAAGATCCCCCAGCGGGATGTCCTCAACGGAAGCAAACAACCATGTCCATATTACCTCTGGATCGCTTTCTTTTCCTTCCAAAAATATTGGGATCATACCTAACCTCTCGGTATGACTGTTGATCATCTCACATCTACGTCACCTCTGAGCAACCGTCCTCACGTCCTCCCCCGAGATTTTTCCATGTCCATGTGACCTCTGATCAAATCTCTCCCTAAGACTATCATCATTCATCATCTCAACTTATCACCCGTGCTTAAATTTAAGTATGCCAATGGTGTAAAGTCTACCAAACTTGCCACGTCCATATCACCTTTGGTAAGGACCATTTTAAACTTATTACTTGCAGTCTCGTGCGCAAAAAATAATAAGTCCCCCAAATATCCCCCAGCAGGATATCCCTAAAAGATTACAGTGTTGTACTACGTCCATATTTTCTCTAAGCATAGTGCCCAAAGTTCGCAACATACAACACGAAAAATACATGAAGAAGTTCTGGAAAAGGTTTTTTTTTATTAATATTCAAGGTCTTGAGTACATATGATGGAAATCCCTTTTAAGGGTTCCATGAGTTCTCACCGACAAAAACTTCTTCCATTAAAAGGCACCCCCATGTTGTTTCTGCCACGGACACATGTGGGCCCAACAACAGAGCTTAATGCTTTCTGGATCATCCCTCCATAGTACAAACCTCCATAGTACATCCCTCCATACTGATGGATAGCAAGGGAGGAGCAGGAGTAGATGCTCTACAACCAGGCGGGAAGACCAACAGTAGGAAAAATAATTAATCTAAATCCTGTCGTTGACGTCGCAAGTCCCCAGCCGGTAGCCAGACGCATAGAGGGTGGAAATGCAGCTAGCACACTACATAAACAAGAATAGTCTAGCGTATGATAAACAAGAATAGTCTAGCGTATGATGCATGATGCTCATTCTTGTCTCTTAGATTAGTTCTTGCCGAACTATCCTTATCTCTTGGAATAGTGCTTGGCGAACAACCGCATAAAGTTGGTATTTACCCCAAACAACGGGTGTTATGATATCCTTCCATGATCCATTATGAGAAGCACGAGCAAGGGCAAAACCTGTAAAAAGAAGACACATATCACTATCAGCAAAAGATCGCATGAAGGCAAAACTGCCACATACTGCTACCTGTCCACAGTGACCTGTAGCCGAGTCTGCATGCACGAGCGAGTGAAGATCTCATCCATGTGGCCAAACCAGAGATAAGCTCTGCGTGCATGAAGCATATGATCCCTCACCCATGCGTCCATGCCAAAGCTCGATGCGCATGTTACAAGATGAGTCTCCATCCACATGGCAGAACTTCGTGAAGGGTCTGCACATATCCCTGCAAAAGAATTGTGTACTAGTGCCTTTGTGTCCTTCACAGCCCAGTATGAGAAGTGCAGTACTGCCCTACCTCCAAGAAAAACATCAAGATCTGGGAGCCACAAATCGAGACTGCCCCTGACAAACTCTCCGACAAGAAGAGTCACAGCCCTCGGCATCCCTTACAGAGAAAAGAAAAAGAAGCGAAGGGATAAAGTTCCCTCTCTCTCTCTCTCCTGGCCACCTATTTATAGGTCGTTAGACCGTGTGAGGAGATCAAGGTGTTGAACCCAACGGTTAATGAGGATGAAACTGATACCTCGATACCGGTAATCTATCTCAATCTCCTTAGAAATTGATGCCCCGAGCCCTGTGTCAAGGGATGGCTCAGAATCCATGGAGGCCCGATCAAAGATTGAGTAAATCCACTCGATTAATGATCTGACAGTCTGCCCAGACTGGCTATGCGACATCTTGCGCATATGCGACCAAAACTCAACCATGCTTCCAATTCAAAGTATTTAAAAATCATCATTTGGAAAACTTTGAAGGGGGTCTTGTAGAAGCATAAAAATCATGCAGGCCGCATAAGAGCTCATGTAACCCCAAAATGAAAAGCAAGCCGCATGGGAGCCGCACGAGACCTATACGACCAGACTATCCAACCGCATAGATGGCTTGTATGCAGTCTGAACATCCTCAGAGTATGGGGGCTACATAAAAGAGAGCCGCATAAAAGAGATATTGATTAAAACAAAACAAAAAGTTCATTTACAAAAAGGGGGTTACAATATGTAGCCATCAAGGCCCATAAAAAATAAAAACAAAAATAGGAAAATGAGATCAGTTAGATGATCCACGAGTCTCACGAAGCACGACCACAACCTCCTGGAGCGAACGTATGCCAGCACAACAAAACTGGCTTCGCAGTCCTTCCTTCTATTTCAATGTCTCCCTCTCCTCTGGATTTTTGGGCAACAAGGCAAAAATCGGAGTGGACTCCAGAGGCCTAGCAAGAGCCTCCAAATTTAACCCCAACGAGGACAAAAAATCCAGCGACGGATAACTCGTCCCCGACCTCTGCTCTTTTTACAGGAGGAGACACTGTGACAGCCGGTGGAGAACCGATAGCTCGTCCCTCCCGAGACCCTCCAATTTCGGACCCTCCTATACCCGAGCACCAGGGCGAAGCAGGGAGGGGACGTCAAAGAAGTAAGACGGGTTGCCAGGGTTCCCAATAAGAACCTTCCTTGGATGATATATTTCAAAAAGTGGAACACGATGAACCACGACAATGGTATTTACAAAAGAGAATGATGGTTTGTATGACTGCAATAATTGGATAGATAAACCCAGAAGGGTGAATCCGACGGTTTAGCTTACGAGAAGTCTGTATGCAACCGACGGTTTAGTTTCAAAGAAGTTTGCATGTAAAAGGTGGATAGGCTTCCTCAATGGTTGAGCCAAGTCTTAAAGTACCGGCTCTGTAGTACGCATCCATGTGTCCAATAAACCATGCACCCCCTATACAAACTCAGCATAAATCAGGCCGCAGAGGCACCCTGTGGCCCAATAAGGCTACTTCTATGCGTCCCAATCAACCAAAGCAGTCTTGGTTGTAGATGGACCTGATATTGCGTTCCATCAACATGATCATCTGTAACACAGAATCCTGAAAAAAGATTTTTTTTGAGTGCCTGAAAAGACGTGAAGACACTAAATGACATAAGTCTTACGTTAGCACTTAAATTTACTCTCGACGGTTGTGTAGCGCCACATGTAGAGCACAATAAGGATGCCATGTGTCCCATACTCCATGCGTCTCTGGCCCCATACTTCCCAGACTCCATGCGTTTTATGCGTCTTTGGCCCCATGCGTTCCAGTCTTCATACGTTATATTCGTCTCTGGCCCCATGCATCCCAGACTTCATGTATTCCATGCGTCTCTGGCCTCGTACTTTTTGGACTCCATGTGCCTCATTCGTCTCTGGCCACATGCGTCTCTGACTCCATGAAGACCAAGTCTTGCCGTTACAACTAAAGTAGCTGTCTCCAACCAAGTGTGGGCCACGTGTCAAAATTGACCAAGTCACGCACTTAAAGGACAAAAACTGCCCAGATCTTCAACAACAAAAAATCCCAACAAGTGCCCATGTGGCAGCTTGGCCTGCTCACGGTTACAGCTGTACCATATTAGAAAGTTACACGTGGCACCCTCTACCATCTATGCGACCTAACATATGCGCGCCCAAGGATGACTATATATACCTGGATGACATGAGTAAAAGATACACACATAGACAAGGACAGACAAATAACAGCAGAGGAGAGGAGAGAGAGAGAGAAGAAGAGAGCTTCTTCACCCTACGTCGGATCTTCAACGGAGTAAAGGAGCCGCCTAGCTCTCTTTGTCCATCGCCACACCCCAGAATCAAAAAATTGTACTTAGATTGTCTGTCTAGGACCTCTTTGTACTCTCGTCTATTTGTTATTGAACCAATCAATTTTATTGGAAAATAAGCACTTTTTATTGGATTTGTCTCCAGCATCTTTTATACATTGAGTTATTATTGATATCTTAGTCTTATGATGGTGTAGCTAGACTTATAGACTTTGATATTGCTGTTACTTTTCTAGCTGTGATTTTATGATTCTATTCCTTTATATGTTATCATGCCATTATCTTCCTCTAGATTATTGCAATTGAGTATTATATCATTACCATATTGTCCTTCTTTTAGAGTTGAGATATCATTGACAAGTTTATATATATTATTATGTGCGATGATGAGAAAGTGTTGTTGACCTAGACAACGTTCTATCGATGATACTTTGGTGTAGGCTGGACGTACCCACATACTCGTTCCCTTACACCAGGTACGGGTAGTGAAAGCTCCCAATCGCCGTATCCAATCTGGGTACATCCCAGCCTCCTATAGTAGACAAGTCCAAGTAGAAAGAAACTCGCTTTGATAAACTGCTGTGCAAAGATACCGCTCAGGGGCTGGAGAAGCCATAAAACTTCGAAATCTTGGCATAAATGGCCAATATTCCAGCGAAGTTGCCACTATTCGAGCTTTTCTGACTCTCCAATGATACTCAGGTTGCTCTGAGTGAGGCATTACAGAATATCGACACCTACCTGGCACAGATTAAGCCGCCAGCTGAGGATCCGGCCACATGCCCCCACTAAAATAACGTGATGGAGGCGATACCTAATATCATATTCTCGCAATAAGACATGTTGCTAAAGAACAATCAGCACGATCATCCTCTGTATTACACAGGGTATACTGGAGCTATCAAGGTGGACCGGATGCTCATCACCCTGGTTTGTCAATCAGTATCATCCCACAGAGTCTGCTTCAAACCTTGGGTATCCCGATGCATCGCCTGGCAGCAACCAATACTGTCATTAGTGGCTTCAAGGCAGAAAGAAGCTACCCTCTGTCAAGATTTACTTGAAATGTCAGATCAAAAATTTAAAAACAGAGGTCAGCTATTACGTTATTGACGTAAACATATCCTATAATATTCTGTTGGGATGTCCGTGGATACACTAGTACATGATCGTACCGTCAATCTTGCACTAGTGCTTGATGTACGTGGACGATCATAGCATCGTCAAGACAAAATTTACCGACATGGATCTATTCAAAGGGGTTGCGCTATATTACTCTGACTCGATCCTCCATAAGCAAGTCCACCAAGATGAATGTGGCAATGATATTGACGATGAGGTAGAGACTGGGACAACATCAAACAAGCCCTTGAGAATCTATCTCAAATCATGCGCTCTTGACACAGCCCCTCCCCTCATGGTAAAACTACACAAGAAAGCACCTGAACCTTTGGTCGTTCATCTTCGTAGATCGAGTCGACCACTGAAAGAATATTTGTCACCTACTACAACTTCGGAACCTCTAGTGGTAAAGCTACTTAGGAGACATCCGAAGCCATCGCTCGCACTGGGGATAGATATATAGAAGGACGAACTGGAGGAGTACGTAGTCGCTCATGCTAATATATTTTCTCTTGATGATGCAATTTCTGTGGATAAGATAGCTTATTTTATGAATAAAGGGCTATCTTTAAACTACTCGGATGTTGCACATCTCAGCACATTATATTCCATGGAGCACGGTCTAGGCTGGCACTTGCATACACAGGTGACTACTACCTATGCAGTGAACCAAATTTTTTCTAGTCAAAACTCATACTTCATAATTCAAGTAAGGAAGAGGGGAGACAAACTCATCATCTTCGGTAGAGTAAAAAGTTATCAATCCTCAGTCCCAGAGGAATAAGAGCAAGTGCTCGACAAGGACAAAATACCACTTCATCGGTACAAATATCAAACCAAGAACCTCATCTAGAAGATAGGATACGATCTGAAAACCGCTAGGGGCTTAAACTACGACAAAGGCCGACGGCTGGCTCTACGTCTGCAGGCTCCTACAGGCAAGTCCGAGGATTACTACCATAAGACCAAGCATGGCTTAGGGTACGTCATGCCTCCCAAGACCCTCGAAGGATCGGATGAAGAAGATAAGTTACACTCTCACTCTTCAGAATCTTCCTCTTGGGACTCCAATTTCAGTATTGGGGAGATGATCGAACAAAAATTGTCTGCTAATATGGTGTCAGCTGACCCTGAGGAAGACGACGAGGATCCGCCTGAACCTTTGAAGTACAACCGTGGGTCCGACATCTAGACGCACAATGGGAGATGCAATTTAAACAACGAGAATCCCCTATGAAAGATGAAGTTATACAAATTGATCTGGACGACAAATCCTCCCCTAAACCTATCTTCGTCAGCAAAAGTCTGTCCGATGAGGATCAAAAATCCCTGCTACTGCTCATCAGGGATTAAATCTATGTCTTTGCCTTGAGTTATGAAGACATGCCGGGACTAGACCCCTAAATCGTGGTCTACAATCTTAACATCTTACCGAACGATAAGCCGAACAAGCAACAAAAATGGAAGTTTCGGCCGGACATCATGAATGCCATCGAAGCTGAAGCCAACAAATTAATAGATAGTGGCTTCATCCGTGAGAAAAAAACTCCGGATTGGTTAGCCTACATCATGCCCACCATAAAAAAGAATAGAAAGATTTGGATCTGCATTGACTTTCTTGATATGAACACAGAATACCCTAAGGACGAGTTTCCCCTTTCGATCACAAACATAATGATCGATAACACTTGTGGCTTCGAGCGCATGTCCTTCATGGACGAATTCTCAGGATACAATCAAATCAAGATATTTTTTGACGACGAGAAGCATACATTGTTCTAAATGTCAATAGGAGTGTACTGCTACAAAATCATGTCCTTCGGTTTGAAGAATATAAGTGCTACATACCAGCAAGCTATGAGCACCATCTTTTGTGAACATCTACACAAGACAGTGAAGTATTACATTGATGACATCGTTGTCAAGAGTTACTCTAAAGATGATCACCTCCGAGACTTAAAGACTATGTTCAACCTGATGCATGCACACCATCTCAAGATAAATCCTACCAAATCCATCATGGGAGTCTCCAGCGGCGAATTTTTTGGTTTTGTCATAACTTTGAAGAGTATCCACGTCGACCCCAACAAGACTAAAAAAATCCTTGAAATGCACCCGTCGAAGAACCTCAGGGAACATCAGGAGGTTCATATCAAACCTCTATGGACATTATTAACCGTTCACTCAGATCATGAAGAAGGGAGTCTCCTTTGTCTAGAACGAAGAATGCTAGTACGCCTTCAATGACATCAAGGAGTATCTCATGAACCACCCCAGTATTGGTAGCCCCGTTGTGGAAAGACTCTTATTGCTATATATTCGGGTAATGGATCACTCTCTCGGAGCTCTACTAGCCCAGAAAAGTGATATAGGTCACAAATTAGAATCTATTATCTCTGCAGAAAGATAGCCGGTGTAGAGCACAGATACAGCCCCATTGAGAAATAGTGTCTCGCTCTAGTCTTCGCCATTCAGAAGACCCGACATTACATGGAAGGATAAACCATCCATGTGATCTCGCGAGTTAATTCTCTCAAGGTCATTATGACTAAACCGGAGCGCTCAACTCTCGCATAGCCACATGGGCAATACTGTTATCGTCGTAAGACATGGTACTTATCCCACAAAAGGCAATCAAAGGCCACACATTGGCAGATTTCATAGCAGCCCACCTTATACTGAAAATATCGAAGCTCTACGAGGAGATCCCATACGAAGTAGCGGACTCAAACATGATCACAAGCACAAAAGTCGTTTGGCAAATTTTCTTCGATGATACTTCAAGAACAGGGCCCAAAGGCGATATTGTCACTGGCTTCGGGATAGTACTGTTTTTTCCATATGATCTGGTCATAAACCGTGCTTACTCCCTTACTCATCTATGCTCCAATGCTGTGGCAGAGTACAATGCCCTCATCATTGGGCTCTAACTCGCTAAACAAGTAGGAGTAAACTACCTGGAAGCCTACAAGGATTCCAAGTTGATAGTCAATCAGGTCCGAGAGGAATATGAGATCTGACACGAGGACATGATTCCCTACCACCAAGTCACACTTGGAATAATCTCCACTTTCGAGGGATTGTTCATAGAGTACATCCCTTGACTGAAAAACATCATGGCTGAGGCCCTGGCCGGCCTCGCTGCCTCCCTGACAGTTCTGGTCAAAAGCCATCAACTGATTATGGTGGTAGGTCAAGAGCTGGTCTGCCCAAAAAACTATCTTTGTCTGTGCCTGAGCAACTCAGTAGATAGAAACACCGACTCCTAAGATCAGGGATTCCCGTTCATTGATTACTTGTCTATAGAATTCTCTTCGAGAATCCAAAGGAAGCCATTTCCATCAAAAGACGTTCCCTTCAGTTCTATTATGATACAGCTAACAAATATTGTATCGTCGTTCCTACAATGATCTTTTGCTACGATGCCTGTCAAATACAGAAGAAAAACAGGCTCTCCGGGAGGCTCACGACCGGGTTTGCGGTGCCCATCAGCCCGGACCCAAGCTACAGGACCATATCCGTATAATGGGTTACTATTGGCCAAAAATGGTAGCGGATCCTGTTGACTATGCGAGAAAGTGCCAAGCGTGCCAAATTGACGCAAACTTTATCCACCAGCTCTCAGAATTTTTACACCCAACGGTAGCATCTTGGCTATTTGAATAGTGGAGAATGGATATTATCAGGTAAATTAGTCTACCTTCTTCTAAGGAACACCGGTTCATCTTGGCTATCATCGACTACTTCTCCAAATGGACAAAAGATATTCCACTCGCTGAAGTCGAGACCTTAAACATGATCATCCTTTTCAACAATCACGTCATATATCGCTTTGGCTTGTCATGAAGGATCATCCACGATAATGGTCCACAGTTTATAAGTCATGCTTTTTATCGATTTTATGACAAAAACCGAATCCAAAATGTAGCCTCGACTGCCTACAATCCAGCATCAAATGGTCTAGCAGAAGCATTCAACAAAATAATCATAAAGCTACTCAAGAAGCCCGTATCATCCAATAAGAGTGATTGGAATATGAAGATGGGTGAATGTATCTGAGCCTATCATACAATGGTCCGAACACCTAATGGCAGTACGCCATTCTCCTTAGTTTACGGAAGTGAAGCGGTCCTCCCACTCAAGATCCAAATTTTGTCACTCCGAGTGGCTCTTTCCAACCGATTGACTGTTGATGAAAATTACCGCCGACGACTACAATAGTTAGAAGCGCTCGATGAGAAATGTCTCTTAGCTCAATAACACATTGAGATGTATAAAGCACGCCTCTCGGGAGCCTTCAACAAACGGGTCAAGAAGAGGACTTACCAAGTAGGTGACATCGTCTTGACAATAAGAAGATCGATGATTATGACCCACAAGACGGCTGGTAAATTCTAACCGAAATGGGAAGGTTCGTTCATTGTGGAGTCCGTGTTCTCCAACGGTGCCTACCGGCTCACAAAACCCAATGGCAATTTGCTCTGATACCTATCAATGGCAAATTATCAATAAGTACTATGTATAAGCTAGACTTGTACTCCTTTTATTATCAGCTGGACAACCAAAATGTACAATATACGTTTCCCATTGTTCATCTCCAGTAAGTTTGTAAGCACAATATGCACTTCTCTTCCATAAAAGTTTGATGAAAGCCATTGTCTATATTTAGGAATCCTGAATACGCAACAGACAGTGGATACTCAACACCCCTCCAGCGGAGTCACCTTCAAGTCTATCCACACTTTCAGGAAGACCACTCACAGTGAGTTCGCTTAAGAATTAGTTCACGTCTACATCACTTCTGGACTACTGTCCTAACCGATTATCCCCAGCAGGGTTTGCCATATCCATATTACCTCTGAGAAAACCTCTCTGTATGACTATCGATTATCACGTCCATAATACCTCTGACATCAATCGTCATCTAAACTTATCACTCGTACTTAGCTCTAAGTACGCCAACGGTGTTAAGTCCATAAAATCTGCCACGTCCACCTCTAGCAAGGCTTGTCTCGAACTTATTACTTGCACTCAGGTGCGAAAGAAGTATCTTAGGTCACAAAACCTATTACTTCCATATCATCTCTGATAGGGTTTTCTTTATGAACTTATTACTTGCACTCCAGTGCACAAGAAGTAATATGTTTACCAAAGATCCCCCAGTGGGATGTCCCCAACAAAAGAAAATAGGTTACGTCCATATTACCTCTAAACTATGAGCTGCCCATGTTCCCCATCCAAAGAAAATAGCCATGTCCATATTACCTCTGGCTCATTTTATTTTTCTTTCATAAAAATACCATGACCATACCAAACCTCTCGGAATGACTATCGATTAGCTCTCGTCTATGTTACCTCTATTCTATCATCCTTACATCCTTCCTAGTAGAGTTTGCCATGTCCTTCTTACCTCTGAGCAAACCTCTCTATATGTCTATTGATTGTCATATCCATAATACCTTTGACATCGGTAGTCATCTAAACTTATTACCTGCACTTAACTCTAAGTATGCTAGCGGTGCTAAGTCCACACAACCTGCCATGTCTATATTACCTTTGGCAGGGCTTGTCTCGAACCTATTACTTGCACTCAGGTGCACAAGAAGTAATGAATCCACAAAACCTATCACATGGAAGCTCAGCATGGACTCAACTATATCCTGGTAAGGATGTACATGTGGTAGCCTGCCGATAGTATGTGTCTATAGTTGCAACTATATTCTATTAAAGGAGTCCTCTGCGGCCACAAAACAGAAGCATATGTGGCACCTATAGCCCACCAACATGATGGCTATAAATATGAGCAACTTGGATATTCCAATGGCGAGTTTTTCTTCTTCAGAGACCATACCCCTCCAGGCGAGCTACATATGTAACACAAGCTCAGGAGAGAGAAAAGAGAATAGAGCATCATCATTTCCTCGTCGGACAGTCAACGGAGTAAAAGAGTCATTGCAGTACTCGATCTTCATTGTCACATTACCCAGATCAAAAATATTGTACTTAGATTCTCTATCTAAGATTTCTTTGTACTTTTTGTTTGTTATTAAATGAATATTTCCCAAACTTACTTAAATGGCAAACATGTAGGACAGCTAATTTGCTCCCGTTAAGGATTAGAATTAAGGTATCGAGTATAGCTAAGATATGGGTAAATACCTAGGAAGTGATATTAAGATATGGGGTATCACAAGGTAAAAGGTAAATATTAGGATACATGTTGAAACACTAAGATACGAGACTAGGTATTGGTTCTAGACTAAGGTATTAGTAAGTAAATACTATAAGTATATATCTTAACTAGTATTGACTTAAAAACCTAGGTTTAACCTAGTTTTAGCTAGAGTTGACTAGTTTGACCCTAAAAGTTAACTCATTAGGTAAAATGAACATAGAATCAAGGTATTGACCTAGTTTGACCTATAAATATTTTTTTAACCTATTTAATACTTATTTATTAATCAAAAACACTTATTTGACTTGATAAGTCAACTCATAGGTCTTGAAAGCTCTGATTCGGACACTGTTAGATATTCAGCACCAGATTTTAGGCGAGTATATTCTCTAATAGTTTTTATTATTTTATATTTACTATGACCCATGTACTTAGTGATATTCTACTTGATTCCTGACATGGATTGCTATATTTGAATCCCCGTTCATGAGATGTACCTTCATACTGTGCATGTTAATCATATTATGATCAGATATTGTATTATGATTCGTGTATTGTGATATGTCCTGATTGGATCCTTGTACTAGTCGCGGTGGGAAAGTAATATCTAGATGTGTTATCATACCCTTACTGTGCAAGAGCAAGTAGTGAATGTTAATCATACACCTCACGTAGGATTAGCCAGGCCCTATCGTATTGTGAAAGTTCCCAAGCCGATCACATATCAACACTAGTACTTTAAAATACATGGTTAGTTACAGTTCTTTCATGTCTACATTTATATTTCTAATGTATGTCTATTACGCTGTCTACTTACTATTCTCTACCTACTATGCCATATAGTTATATTTATTTATTCCCATATTGCTTATGTCAGTTTATGATTTAGATTTTCATTCTCATAATATACTACACTAACGGTTACTATTTTATAGTCTTTGTCATTTAATTGGACCTGTTATTGGGATGTACTCGTTTTATCTTGACTGTATAATATTTTTAAGTGTTAACATAAAGTATTGGTATCCGACCTACTACGGACCACATAAGGGAGTAGAAGCCTTGGATCCTGTAGTTCAGGAGTTATTGTCGGGAGGTCTAGCTGGTGTTACCAGTTACCTTAGCTATCTCTATTCAGTATTTTGGTACCGAATATGTCTCCGTTATTTATTCATACTTTGGGATGTTATTATTTGATACTAGACTTGATGATTATGTTTTTTAGACTTATCTAGATTTTCGTGATTTGATCTCTTTCCTTATTATCATATCGTGCCATTTATCTACCTTCTAGATTATTGTGATTGAGTATTATCATTATCATTATATTGTCATATTATCCTCCTTATGGAGTTGAGATATCTTTGACAGGTTGAGATTATCTTATTGTGTGAGATTGATAGTTAGTATTGTAGACCTAGACAACGTTTCTACCGTTGATGTTGCGGCTTAGGCTGGACATACTAACGTAGTCGTTCCCGAATATCCGAGTGTGGGTCGTGACATCCGCTGCAACATGCATCAATTTTATCATATCCCAGCTATAGTGATCTCAGCATTCTCTTAGATCGACAGAAGTCTGTAGGCAACTTTGCATCTTCTAGCAAGATCTCTATAATCTACTTTATCAGCCGATTGTAGCATTCTTGCAACATTTTGAAATCATACTTGATACTTAGCCATATCTTAATTACCTTCCAATGATGAATTATCCTTACAACCAGAATATAAGAGAGTCCTCACATTCTCCAGTAACTCCATGAAGGTCGTAGCTTAGTCATTCGGTGCCTCCTCCATATCATGATCGTCCAAATCGAAACTGGGACCCACAATATCGAAACCCATATTCAGAGTCTAATCATCATAATCTGAATAACAATGGACATCAATATATATCTCATATTAGGCTTTGGGTCTGATGCTATGACGCAAGCTCACCGTGTGAGGTCCACTATTATTAATTTGACATGAATTCCTTAGAGTAAAGATGGAATGTCATATTATCTTCTATATGATATTTTATATTGTAATATCTCAAACATAGACACTCGATTTTGGTATGGCCTATTGAATAGGGGAATGCCTTGGTGAACTAGAGAAAAGCATCTACTGTAAAAGCATCTACTGTAGGAAATCATAAATGTGGGATGAATAGGGTGAAGACAATAAAATCCAATAAAAACAAATAAAATTCACCAATTAAAAATTCATCAAGTACGAATAAGAAATACAACAGTTTATAAGATCAAACACACGATATATCCAGGTATACTTAGTGGAAGATAGTCCAATCCCAGAAACTCTTGTTCGCCTTTAATCTATTATTCAGAATAGTAAATACGTCACGAGCTTTGATCCGATGGGCTTATCGAATTCTTACAAATACACGAGCTTTGATATAAAGAGAACGTCGAATTCAATAACAAAATATAAATCAAACTTAGACATTCAAGCTGTTATAACTCGACAGACTTCTAAATGAACCACAATTGGCATTTAGAAGGCTTTGGGAGTTATTCTTGGGAATTTGAAGGTTTATATGCTCAGAGTATAATAGAATTTGCAAGTAAGGATTGATAAGAACGAATGAAAACTCATGGCTATTTATAAATTTAGAACTGAGCTAAAATTGACCAAATTCGGGCTGAGTTTGGTCAGCCCTAACAGTCAAAATTTTGAACTTTTAAGACTGTTTCTCGAGGAGAGAATGAGTCAAACAGTAAAGTGGGTTACATGGACCGAACTCTGCTCGAGTTTGGGTGGGACCGAATTTGGTCCGAATTTGCTCGTTTTTATCCAAAACCTTTTCATGGTTCGAAACTAAGTTCATGTTGAGTTCGGGTGAACTCAAGCAGAATGTGGGCTGTAAGCTAGGTTGGGTTTGGTCCAACTTAGCTTTTTTGGGTTTTAATATGATAAGATTTGAGTTTAAAGATTTCTTAGTGCCAGTACGCATATGACACATTGAATCCTAAAAATAAATAAATAAAATATATAATGAAAGATCAACCGAGCACTTTAGATGATGCTCACTTTGATGATACTGAGCAGGCTTGGTTGAATTCGTCGTATATCGGGTTGTATCACGTCACAATTTAACAATATCAAAATTAAGTTGATTTTGACTAAGCCAAAAATCTCTCCAATTTTGATAAGTAATAAACTATGACCGATATACAAATATAGATGTCATTTTGATCTTTGTTAAACTAGCTCCCCTGCAAGTTGTGAAGTGCAATATTATGCGATATTTTATTTTAATTGTACTATCTCCATCATGTATCGATCGGTACTTGTATACTTTCTCTCCCTTGTTATTTCCTCAAAAATGATACGACTCTCCTCGTAATCATGTAGTCATTGAAAATACAAAAAGTGAGAATAACATGTACATAATAATGAATTGACACAGAGAATATAATTAACCACACAACCAAAAGAGAATATTTTTTATATAATTAAAAGGCATGTGGCCAAGTTCATATAAAATTAGATAGATTGCAAATGTATGATACATCACACAACGTGAAAGCATCAATTATTACAAAACCTAGAAAACTTCCAACCAACACAAAAAAAACTAGAACATAAACTACTAGAATATCAAATAAGTATGACATCCACTAAACTCCAAGCCCAAGCACCAAAAGAGCCAAAGATCACTGTCAAGTAGGTGGATCATCAGGATGAGGAGTATCAGGATAAGGAGCACTAGGATCCAGAATCCTTTAACTAAATGGATCATCGATATGATAGCCATTATGAGCTAGATCTCACAACATAGGTATAGCTCCAGCAGGAATGTTTGCCAGATTATACTGAAGATCATATAAGGTATTGGAAATGACAGTTGAACCCTTCGTAGCACGAAAGTCCAAGAGATAAAATTGATCAGTCATATAATCTTGGAAAGATTCCTAGGTAGGTTGAGGGGCTTTAGCAGGGTGTTCTGGAGAGCCGACAGGAGGAGGAGCAGGAAGAGTAGTCCTACAGGCTTTGGCTAAATAAGTCAGTTCATCATTGAAGGGTCAATCAGTATAAGAAACATAAAAGTGTTAGAGAATCTCAAGAATATACATAGCGTAAATAAGATAAGGCTTCTTAGTGTTCCTAATTGCAGCTATGGTGTTCATAATAGTTTTTGGAAGATTGAATAAAAATTTGAAATGCAGATGATGGAAGCAGGAGATCTCTTCAAAGGTGATCTCAACATTCCCTTCAGCCTTTTGATGATTAGTAGAGAATACTATTCTATGAAGTTTATAGAAATATTGGTTGAGATATCTAGACAAAAGACAACCATGTCGGTAAGGATTAGGATCACTAATGGAGTTTAAAAAAGAGTCAAGTCATCAGGAAACTCAATTTATCTACTATCAATTAGGGCATCATCTTCAGTGGGAATATTAATAATAGCACGTAAATCTTCTGCATCAAATTTAGTTTAAAATCCAAAGACAAGTAAATAGATTTTCTCATTTTCAAATAAGAGATTACAATAGAACAGTCTTATTGCATTCTAATACACACAGTGTCTAATCTGAACAAAATCATCCAAACCAGATCTCTAAAAATATCATGATATTGAGAAAAATGGTAAAATTAATAGGATGGTGTGATGTCACCTTCCTTTTGCAAAAAATATTGTACCATTCAATGGATATATGAAGAGAATAGAAGAGAAAGCCATTAAATATCCTTTTTCTAGCATAGGTGGGCTAAAGATGGTAACTAGAATATCCTCAGGTATAAGATTTGAATATGAAGCATCATTTTCTCCCCTTTACCTCTTTGCTCCACGTTTAAAGAGCCTAGGTACAATAAAAAAAAAGGAGAGATGATAAAGAGATCAATAACTTGATTAAGAGAGAGTTCCTTGGAAGAAACCCAAGAGATCCAAAAATATATCCAAGATTTGAAGAGAAATTTATGATTTTGGATAAAATTTTATAGTAGATAAACTAGGGTTTTGGAGTATTGGATGAGGAAATGAGGAATAAGGCAGCCGAACTCATAATAGGGTATACTTGGGGAAAAGAACCCTATAAAGGAGGGCCAAAAATAAGTGAAAAACTTGGGTTGGACCTGCTATTGTTCGGATCCAGTGGGACCAAATTTGGCCTGAACTCAGTCCCTAGAGATCATAACTGAACCCCATGGTTCTGTGATCAAATACAGCAAACTCGGACCGAGTTCAGTTGTTTGTTTTTAAGAGACCGAACTCTGCCCGAATTCGGTTGGCTTAGCAAAAATTCTCCATGTTTTGCAGTGGAGTTCAGAATCCATAGTTCTCGAAGAATAGAGTTAATACTATCCTTGCCTAGGGGCTTAGTAAAAATGTTAGCTAGTTGATATTATGTGTTAATAAAATATAGACAGATATCTCCGTGTTGTATGTGATCACGTATGAAATGATGTCTAATCTCTATATGCTTCGTGCGAGAGTGACATATTGGGTTCTTCATGAGATTTATTTTGCTAATATTATCACGATAAATAGGTATATCTTCGAAAAACAAGTGATAGCCTTCTAAGGTTTATTTCATCTATAAGATTTGAGCACAACAACAACCTATAATTATAAACCCCCTCAATTACTACTACTATTTTATTATTATTATCTTATTTTATTATTAGTTATTTATTTTTGGGTATTTATTATAAATTATTATTTTAATTAGTTTGTTTAAAAATTAATTAGAATTTCTTTTTGATTAATAATTTTTTTCTTATATATTTTCGTGTGTATAGAATTTATAGAATTTCTTTTTTATTTTTATTAATGTTTATATTTGTCATGACCCGCACCCGCTGTAAGGATACAAGTCAAAAATAACGCCCAGCCTACGCCGCAGAATCGGCTGTAAAACGTTGTTCGGGTAATCTATCTAGCTATATAATGAGCCCGAATATGATCTAAGATCTATGATATCAATATACTCAATCACAGATCTAAGATGGAAATGAGCCCGAATATGATAAAGAATAGAATAGTCACAATACAGTCATGAGTCTAAAATAATAACGTCAATGAGTCTGAAGAAATACTAAACAATAAGATGGAGACAAATCCAATACAAAAGAATACTAGGAAGCTATAAGTCCCGGGTCATCTGTCTCAGTCGGGATGATTCCCTCCTGAGCCAGGGTCTCTGACTCTAAGCCCACAACATCATGAGGTCCATAATGTGTAGGGTACTACTCCTCAGTGTCATCTGAAAAAATATATCCAGTCAGGAAAGGAGCAGAGTACAACTCTAACAGCAGTTCTAATCAATAATATAAACTATGTAACAATAAATAGATATGAATAAACAATATGCAACAATAAATATAAGAGAGATATACAATAAAGAAATACTGGAAGTAAATACAAGACTGAACAATATAACAATGAACAAGAATACTAATGACTAAGTGTGTGAGTACTAGCTTTAACATGTGATCGACTTGGAAACTTGATACAAGATTTATGGCCTGGCTAAACATACGTACGGTGTATAATTAACATTATTCAAGAACAAGACTTGATACAATGAGGGTATGATTACATATCTATACTACATACTCTCCAATCCCGACTGGTATAGTAGATCCAACTATGGCACGCTATGGCACGAGATTCCCTAGGAAGATAGCTAGTCTCTCCGAGAATCAGTGTCTGTACAAGTACAAGAAGAACAATGAAATGAGGCTTGCACAAGATACACCATATACCAAGGAATAACATCTCATGACGAGATCCGGATATACCAATCCGTGTAACCATCGTATCAAGAAAATATGGATATCTATACTAGATACAATGAACGTTGAGGACATCATAAATGAGAAACTATCAGAGAATGTACTCGCCTGAAGTCCAGTGAATAGTCTCACAGATGTCTGATACGATGCCTCGAAGACCTGGATATGGAATATAATATCAATACAAGATTTCAGAATAAAAATAAGTTAAACTAGTCAACTTCTAGGTCAATAAGCCATTTCTAAGTCAAAACAGTCAAACTAGATCAACTCTAAGTCAAAATAGTCAAACTTGGTCAAACTAGCTATTTTTAGGTTGTATGAGTCTATCTCTAGGATATAGGGTCCATACACTATGTAACTAGGCCACACTAGCTAATTAGGATACTAAAAGTTAATATGATACCGTATCGTAAGATACGCAACTAAAAAGATATAAAAATATCATATTATGTATATACAATCAATATTAAATATATTAATCCTAATTGCAAATGCTAAGTGGATACCTTGGCTTTGAACCAATGCGGTATCAAAACACTAAACACCCATCTCAATACCCAAACCCAATACCCAAACCCAATACCTTGAGTATAGCCAATACCTTGACACTTACCTTAGTATCTCAAGGTAATGTCACTCTATTATATATTAGCTACCTAATCTAATGACTAACATATATATCAATCTAATACAACTACTAACTAATCACTAACTACAAATACATATATATACATGTACACATATCATATATATAATACTTAACTAGAGATACTTGTAAACACCCAGAATTTTTCAGAATTTAAAAAATAAATTTTTGAGATTTTTTTGGAATTTTTAACTAATTAAAATAAATATTTTCTGGTATTAAATAGTTTTTATGATTTATTAAATATTAAAATATTATGAAAATAATATTTTTGGGTGTAAAATAAATAAATAGACTTACTGCAATTTTTTTGGAATTTATTGGACCCCAGAACTATTTTTTTAAAGACCTAAAAAAAAACTAAGTTTTTAAATAAACCAAAATAAACCAAAATAAACCAACTTGAACCAAACCAAACCAAGCCGATTTATTAATAAACCGAACCCTGATTTAATCCAAACCCAATCCTTATTAGGTCGGATCCGGGCCCAAAACCCAAACTCGACCCGAACCCGACCCGCTACCCTATCAACAGTAACCCAAACCCAATCGACGACTCCCTAACCGCCCGGGCCGACGCTCCGGCTCCCCTCGCCGGCGTTTGCGCCTCCTCCCCAGCGGCCGTTACACCTCCCCCGCGTCTCCGGTGCCTCTCCACCTCCCTAACCGCTGTCGGCCTCCACCCTATAAAAACCTACCTCCATCATCGCCTCCATCCACCACCACTCCTCTCCACCCCGCTGAGCTCCCTGCCTCCACCTCGCCGCTCCTCCGCTGCTTCACCCTCGCCATGACCCGACTCCCCGGCCACCCGAGCCTCCGCCACCGTCTCCCTCCACTCTTCTCCGGTCACCCATCACCGCCATCACCACCCTTCACCAACCCCCGATTTCCCCGCTGCCATCCCCACCACAGCCACTTGTGACACCCATCTCCACCGTCGCCTCCGCGAGCTCGAGCAACCATCGACGACGTCGCCTTCGACCCCAGCAGCCACCGAGCTCCGATGTCAGCAGCTACAGCAGCCACCACCGAGCTCCGCCGTAGCCGTGACGTGCCTCCCCGCGAACGCATAATTCAGTCGTTACCGAGCCATTGTTCAAGTGAGAAATTCTCTCTCCTCGCCATCTCATTTTTCGTTCTATCGAATCGTACGTGTAGACCTCGTGAACCTCTCGAACCTTGTGCAACTCGTTTGGGGTATCGCGTCCTATGGCGATTGTAAACTGCGACGCAAAATCAGGAAAATTAACCCCTTTTCTGAAAATTCAGAAATTATCCCGAACTCCCCAGTTCGCGACCGTTTTGCGACCAACCTGTGAAATATTTTCAAAATTGGCTTGAACAATTATTTAGACCATATGACCAAGATTTAGACCCTGTTTTTAGTTTATATTATTGTGCTGTAATTTGTAATTTATTCGAGGGTAAAAATGACCAAAATATTGATCATTTAAATACCCTGATTTTCTCGGAACTGGGTGCGTCCCACTAAACGGGACGAATTGGTCGTGTGCGAACTTCACCAAAAGGTGCGCGCCGTTAATACGGACGTGTGGAATTTTGCAAAAGTTGATTTGGATGTGCTTGCACACCGAAATTAACGCATATCCGTCGACAACGCCCCGTATCGGCCATGTTCTGAAACTCGTTATAACTTCGTGTACGCTCGTCGTTTCAAAACAAAACTTGTGCCATCGGACTCGTAACAATACGCTGGTCTTGTGAACCAAGTTTGGTTCAATTCTGAGAACTTTGACAAAATCCCGTATCATGGGCCCCACGACTCTACTTGACGAGCGATTTTGTGATCGGCTCATCGGAATCCAGTTCTGGACATTCCATTTGGTTTGTATCGTCGTTCTAGACTTGTAGGTACTAGGTTTGATGAATTTGGAGAATATTGTCTTTGACACATTTTTCGGTGCGAAGTGGGCCACTTGTGGACCCTACTTTGACCAGAAACTGTCACTTTTGCCCTTGTGTCCAAATTGGACTTATGGACAGAAAATTCTAGCTGTTTGATATCTTCTGAACCTGATGGTAATGATTATTTCAGTAACCGAAGGAGTACCTGCAGACTTCGCGGATACCAGAGCAGCAGTTGGAAACCAAATCCCAGGCAAGTGTACCTTGCCATACTTGTAGCACTTGTTTTCTATTATTTCCTTGATTATTTATATGATATATATGTTCAACCTAGGACCGAGTGACATTACTTAGCGTCCGAATAATATTCGGGTGCCAATGCCGCACACATCACCTAGAGATGGATATCGAGATCCTATACATCTTCGTGCTTGCTTTATCAAGTACGTCATACCATAGGACACTTGACACTGTTCATGAGACAGAATCTTCCTGAGATATTCATGGTAATTCTATATAGGTTACAGGATTCATGACATAGATATTACTTATGCTTAGCTATCATTATGGCTCGTTGCATCAGTTAGAGGTCATGATCTTGCGTGACATGGACATGAGACATCGTGGACATGAGACGTGTGATTATATTGGGTGGAGAGAGTCTTACCATACGAAAGGCTGATTATATATATATATATATATATATATATATATATATATATATATATATATATATATATATATATATATATATATTACTTTACTGGAGGTGCCTTAGACTCGAACCAGAGCTTTGGCACATTATTGGCCCTTCGAGAAAATGCTGCTATGGGTTTCCCCGACACCGAGCCTATGGTAGTTTCAGCCTGAGTATGATAAATGCTCTTACTTGCATATCACATAGCGGGTTACATAGTTTAACCTATTGTTTTATTTCATACTACATTTATTTTGGCATGCTGTTTCTTGTACCTTGTTATGTCCCTCTGAGGACCTGGTCCCTTGCCAGTTTTTGCAGCATAGACCGTTGTGGAGCCTGTCTGGAGTGCTGATGTGTGTTGCTTTGTCATGCAGGAATTGGTGCCAGGTACTTTTATCATTTCTTTCGGAGTATTGGTTATTATTCATATTGTTTATTCATCTGCTGATATAGCCTAGTTTTATAGACTCATATTCCTTCCTCGAGTCTATTCGAGTTTATGGGTTACTGGCGGCCGACTTTAGCACATGTAGCTTATTCTTGTATATTCCGTTCATTGTGGATTGAGGCCTAGATATTTATATTATATAGATAGTGACCCTTCTATTACAGCTTATACGTATTCGATTTGGACTAGAGTCTGGTCGAATGCGTAGTTGGCATATTACGTATTCCTAGTCCTACGTATTTTGGGACTGGGACATGACAATACTAGTATATATAATATATATATATATATATATATATATATATATATATATATATATATGTATATATATATATACATATATATATATATATATATATATATATATAAAATTAATTAATTAGATAAATATCAAGCTACTAATAAATACTAGCTAACTACTACTACTAGTTAACTAACCAACTAACTATTAACTAAAATAACTAAAGAAACTAACTTATCAATAACTAACTAGCTAACTAATAGCTTACCTAGCTGAAACTTGAAGAATACCCTGCTGTTACTGCGGCTAATGGTCGAGGCTTTATTGCACTGATAGCTCAAAACTGTTGCTGCTGCTACTGGTCGAGGCTTCACTGCACTGACTGCTCGAAACTGTTGCTGCTGCTGCTGGGACTTGCTGCTACTGCTTGCTGTAGCCGCTGCTACTGCTGGTGTAGCCGCTGCTACTGCTGTAGTTGTGTTTGCTGCTGCTGCGTTTGCTTCTGTTGCAGTGGTTATTGCTGCTTACTGCCTCGCGATGCATTGGTGCACTGGTTCACTTCTCCCCCCCCCCCCCACACACCAACACACCCACTAGTATAATACTCCTAAATGCATGTATACATTTAACTATGTACTTTACAAAGTATCTAGATATATAAACATATCAATGCACCTATATGCACATACTCACTCTATAACATATATATATATATATATATATATATATATATATATATATAACATCACACACACACACACACACACACACACACACACACACACACATATATATATATATATATATATATATAACATCACACACACACACACACACACACACACACACACACATATATATATATATATATATATATATATATATATATATATATATATATATATAACATCACACACACACACACACACACACACACACACACACACACACACACACACACACACACACATATATATATATATATATATAACATCACACACACACACACACACACACACAAACATATATATATATATATATATATATATATATATATATATATATATATATATATATATATATATATATATATATATATATATATATATATATATAGACCCAACATATATATACATATACATACACTACAAGAATAAGCGGGATTAGCGACGTATTTTAGCGACTCCAAGTAAAAACGTCGCTAAATTAGCGACTCGGTAAAAATCGTCGCTAGTCGTCGCTAAATGGCGACATTTAGCGACGTTCAGCGACTTTTATGAAGATTTTAAACGAATAGTCGCTATAAGTTCAATTAAGGTCGCTAAACGTCGCTAATATATCTGATTTAGCGACGTTTAGCGTCGTAATTAGCGACGTATATATGAAAAACATTTAGCAACGTATTTAGCGACGTCGTATCTATCGTTGGCGTCGCTAATTTTTATTTTAGCGACGTTTTTATTGGACGTCGCTAAACGTCGCTAAATTTTGTTTAATTAGGGCTCAGGTTTCTTTTCTCGATCTATCAAAAATTTCGAAAACGTTTCGATTTCCCCCGCCCCCCCCCTCTCCGGCGACCGGGTCTCCACGGTTGCGGCTACTCCGGCATCCCCCTCCTCCTCCTCGAGCTCTAGGTAATCTCTCTCTCTCTCTTTCTCATGTGACACTGACACAAGACACACTTGACAGACATGACACACGCACACAGACACACACGACACACACGACACACACACACACACATGCAGACACACACATACGACACACACACAGACGCAGACACACACACGACACACACACGACACACAGACGCATACACACACACAGACGCAGATTAGGGTTAGGGTTAGGTTTAGGAGAATGTTGCTTGCTTTGAGATCAAAACTTACTATGTACCAACAACTTACTATGTACCACAGACGCAGATTAGGGTTAGGGTTGACTAAAAAAAACTACATATCTTATGATTATGAGTCAAAACTTACTATGTACCAACAACTTTTCTCGTTTTAAAATCTGTTTCATCTCCACCGAATATTCTAGCCATACCAAAATCTGAAATTTTGGGGTCCATGTCCTTGTCAAGGAGAATGTTGCTTGCTTTGAGATCTCTATGTATAACTCTTAATCGTGAATCTTGATGGAGATAGAGAAGTCCACGAGCAATTGTCTTACTTCTCAAGTTTAATATATATTCTTGCTCCAGTACGAAGTAAATCAAAAGTCATTTGACCCTTCCCATCGTCTTCCAAAATTTCACAGGCATCAGTGTACAATCGTAGAGCTTCTTCAGGATCAGCATCTTCGAGAGCACTAAAGTTAATGCAGGTAACAAATGAAAATTTAAGGCCTTCAAGCGCCTTTCCAATTTAGATCCTCCAATGATAGGATTTATAAGTACACATACCGTGCACCCTTTGCAAGCGCATCTGACGCAGATTGTGATCTTCCACACTCATTATAGAGTTCACATGCCTTTCTAAAATGATCAGAGACTTCACCCCAGCGCCCTAGTTCCTTTGCTAGAGCACCAGCAGACTCCATGTGCTTGGCAGCATCCCAGGGACTATTAAGTTTGTCAAGGCTATAATTAACTGTCATTCAGAATATGAGTATGTGAATGATAGATAAACCTATGATTAAAAGGATACGATGATATCATCTCATGTCCTTTTGAAGCTTTCTCAAATGCCAATTTTGCTTTTCCATCCTCTCTGATAATCCTGTAATTAATAGCTTCAAACAAAGAGAAGTACTTATAAAAAAGATCAAAAATATAGTGCAGGTCCACTTGATAGAAGAAAATAAATCAGCTACTGACCTGCTTGCTCATACAATACAGTAGCAGCCTTCCAATCAGCAGTCCATCTTGTAAAACTGAGTTTTGTTCTAAGAGTGGACATAATAAAAGATAGTGAGAAGCAAAGTTGTTGATGCCACTATCATGTTATGTTTCTATATAATAAACAGAAGCAAACATAACATCTGAATAAGTTCTCCATGTATTTGCTTGATTTGTTTTTCCTACCACTGCATTATTCATCATCAAAAACTGTAACACATTATCCACTTCTAATATCCTCGTAAAAGATCCGATCCTTTTTGGTAGAAATTAGATTCCAGATTCAGAATCTCAACTAGGATTTATGGTGAACTGTGATACTATGGAGGCAAGTATGTCTACAGATCTTCCAGATGGTGCTTGGTTGTCTATCTCTATCTTCTCAACTTTGAGCTCTTCTATCTAGTTATTATAAGGTCCATAGCTGTTATTTGTAATTTATTGATCTATTATCAATGAAATTTGGCTGGGATCTCCTTGATCCATTGTTTGTCTAGGAAAAAAAAACATTCCCTAGTTTCCATGTATCTACTTTTAAAGGATTTTCCTGATCAGTCAAAACTCCTATAGTATGTATACCTACTGGATTTGATAATTGGAACCTCAACAGACTTAAGTCTCGTGATCTCTTGATAAGTTCCTAAAATTCTTGAAAAATCTATAGGGCCAATTTCGGTCATTCAATTCTTAAATTGTACTGATCCTTAATTCTCGAGTATGAGGTAACACTGGTATCAATATCATGAACTAAAATAGTGTGAGGTAGTAACAGTAGTAATATGTGATTGACATCATAACCCTACTCACACTTTAGAGCAAGTAACTAATAAAAACAGGCCCATAGGTCACATTCACCAGTTATTAAAAAATATAGTAATTCCGAGTGGCTCCCATAAGATCAAATATTAAACCTAATGCATCAATGGCTATAGCTGGTATGAGTATTCCCCCTACCAAACAAACTAGAATTTGGCATTTGGAGAATGCAAGTACCATTGATATATTATTGCTTCGAACTAATTTCCAAGTGTGTTGTTAGTATCGTATATCAACATCATTTCATCCCCTAATGCATTAATCGAACAGATAGTTACAGACAAAACTTCTGAAAATTCTAGCCATACCAAAATCTGAAATTTTAACATTTCATCCCCTTGTACTCATATATCAACATCATTTCATCCCCTTGTATGCAGCAACCGAGAAGTCGGACAAGGTTTCTGTGCTGGAGTTTGGCAATGAGCACCACCTCATTCTTGAATTCTTCAAGGCCTTGATATGATGTTCTAGCCAGTCTCTTTACAGTTATATCCTGATTAGTGTCTAGGAATTAAATCTGTGTGATAAATTTTTTTGGCGCAGACCAAAATAAACCAAAATGAGTTTTGAAATTTGGCTTGTAGTTCACTAGAGTACACAATATGGAGACAAAATATACTTGTTGGACTTAGCAAGCTACTCCCATCTTCAGATATAAATTTGGTATCAAAGTCTACCTGTCTTTAGGTTATATAAGACTGGAATTTGAAAATAGCTCAACCATACGTATGTGTAGGTGTATAAGACCTAGGCATCAATTGTTAGTTGTAGTATGAGTTTAGGTTTTTGCATTTGGGGGATGTGAGAGTGTCGGGTTCCTCAGTTAGTGCACACTGTGAAAACTGGTTTTGTGTGTGTGCACAGTGTGCCTCAACCACTGTGTCTCAGTGTATCAGTCGAGCCACTGGTTTTGTGTGTGTGTCTTAGATACTACTATTTACTTTAATCTTTATCATCCAAATCTCATAATTCAATTTCAATTTCAATTGCAAAGAATTATCATTATTATAAGATATTATGGTATCATTATTATACTGCTAATTCTTTGTTTTTATCTATCTTACCAGATGGCACCCAAGAGAGCGACACCTCCTACTGTTAAGGAGGAAGTGATGCCTCCTAATGTTAAGGAGGAAGTGATGCCTCCTACTGTTAAGGAGGAAGAGATACCACCTGCGGGGAGTTCCAGTCACCCAGCACCTATCGCGGCTGTATCTCAGACGGGGAGTTCCAGTCACCCAGCACCCATAGCGGAGCTTGATAACATAAACGCTGTTTATGCGCAGTATTTGAGGGACTGGTATCAGCCCCATTTTGGAAATCCTCAAGATTGATACTATAATGTTTCATATACTTATATATTATGCATTTTGTGTTACTGTGATACTCTGATACTTATATATTATATATTTTGTGATGCTGTTTATGCCCATTTTGTGTGACTGTGATACTTTTATAACTGTGATACTTTTATTGTCTGTCTATAATGTTTGTGTTCCATCGAAGGGGTCGACGAACCCATAGAATTCAACGGAGGGTTGCTCCGGGTCTATTTTTAATTACAAATTTATAAATTAGAGGAATAATAGTTTGGAACAATTCAGTTTTTTTTTAATTTTTTTATAAATTTAGCGACGTATTTAGCGACGTTTAGCAACGTCTAGCGACATTTTTATAAGTCGCTAAACAAGTCGCTAATTAGCGACGTGTAAATAGCCATCGCTAACAACGTCGCTAAACGTCGCTAAATATGTCGCTGTACGTAGCAAATTTCTGACATGGCAGTACTGCCAGGTCATTAAAGACGTCGCTATTACGTCGCTATAAAAGTCGCTAATGAGCGACGTTTAGCGACTTTAATAAACGTCGCTATTTCGTGACGCCGCGTCGCTAAACGTCGCTACATTTAGCGACTCAATAAAGTCGCTAAAAAACGTCGGCATAGCGACGTTTAGCGACGTTTTTCCATTCAGCGACTTGGTTTTTTCCGACTGCGTTAAAACGTCGCTAATTACGTCGCTAAAAGAGTTTAGCGACGTTTTATTGTCATTTGGCGACGTTTTTTGGCGTCGCTAATTTGACTTTTTTTGGTAGTGATAGATGTATATACACTTATCAATATACATATATACATATATCATACTATTCAATTAGCTATATATATAGATGTATATCCACACATATATAGAAATACATGTGCATATATATACTAATGCACTAGTACATATATATACTTAATATATATATATATATATATATATATATTTATTACAAATGGCTAAGAACAATAGAAATTAGATCTAGAAATGAAATACAACAAACACATTGAGTGCATCGCACATGTATCACACTAGATCTATGATGAGCTTGTGACACGAGTCTACCACATAACCAAACGTATTCCGAAGGATACGAGCAAGTCTAATATATTATTTATAAACAATACGAAGAGTCAAACACACATCTACGTGTCAGTGTCAAAATATGACATGCACAAAGCCCCGTGTCGGAGAAAAAACTCCCAAATCAACACGTATCACCAATTTATTGGGATACGACCAACACGTACCCAATTGTGGATACGACACTAGCCATAAACATACAAACACATGTCAAATTGATCTATAGGACCAATTATCAAACATAACAAGTGTTAATCACGGAATTTCACCAAAATTGACATAAAAAGTATCATAACTTTCTCAATAGGCCTCCTACGAACTCAATTCCAAATCCTATGGGTAGCCTATGCATTTGGGTTGATTTCTCATGGTTAAATCTCAGATTTAGAACCCAATTTAAGGGAAAAAACTGAATTTTATCTATTGGAAGATGGATTTCTAATGCAACCTCCAAATGTGATGAAATTGGCCTCCAACTTGTAGATCCTTGCTCCTCTTTATAGATCCTTGCTTTCTTCTTCTAGATCCTTGCTCTACTAGCCTCTAATGGTGATTTGGGAAGGAATTGGAATAAAATATGGTTGAGAAATGATGTAGGAATGAGGGAATTTGGTTGAGGAAAATTTTAGATCTAGCTTTGAAATAAAAAGAGGAGAGAGAAACTTTTCTCCCCTCTTTAAGTAGGTCGGTCCCCTTGACCCTTCCTCAAGATACTATGTAATGTATATTATACTTCTTGGGGCCTCTCATGAAAAAATAATTAAGGAGGGAAGGTTCTAGTTTAATGGTTTAATTAAACTAATCATCCTCCTAATCAATGGGCTTTATTGGCTCAATTCTAACAATTAATACATGTTGGTCCATGAGTCTAAACTAAACTAGTTAGGTACACTAACACAAGTCTAAAATAATAGACTAACATCTAATAATAATAATTAAATAATACAATAAATAATTATTCACATGCACAAAATTTAATTAATTATGAAATGACTAAAATACCCTTTTCTAGAAAATATGGTAGTGACAATATTGGTTATTATTATTTAGTACATTTAATAATGGATATTAGAATTATTATTTTTTAAGTAAAAGCAAATCCCTAACTGTCACCACCCTATTTTCAGGACAGGATATTTTTTATTTTAATTTGGTAAATTGTGTATTGATCATAAATATTTGTATTAATATTTAATTAGATGCATGTATTTATTTTTTATTAGTTGTTTTAGGATTTTGGCTAGTATGGACCCATATCAGACCCTAGTGGACCCTTGTCAGACCCAACCAACACCCTTGTCAGACTTATTTATTGGTTTAGAGTAGTTATTTATATTCTAATTAGTTAGTTGGAGTGATTATGGTTTAGTTAGAATGCATTTGGAACCCCAAACCCAAACCCTAATTAGCATGACTTGTAGGAGGGGTATTTTAGACTTTGTACCTATATCTAACCCTAAACCTACTCTCCATGACATGGCCGGCCCCATCTTCCCCCTTCATTCCATTCATTCACTTCTCTCTTTCCACTCTCTTTCTTTATTTCTCCTTCCTTTACTCCTCCAACCAATTTCAAGTAAGTTTCCTTCCTCATTTCTCTTTCTACCTCCAATCTTTATCCATATCTAACCATAACCTTTTATTTTCCTCTAACCTAGTTGTGTAGGAGTTACTTTGGAAGTAGAGCTTGGATTTGAGAGCTTGGAAGCTAGTTTTGAGCTTTTAGGGCTTTTTGAGGACTTTGGCCTTGGGATTCCAACTCCCAAGAGGTAAATCCTAATTTTTCCCTTTGAGATTACTCTAATATAGTATAATTAGTTGTTTAGAACCTTCCTAAAACTTAGGCCTACCGATGGGAGGAAGTTGGAGCTTGTTTGGGGTGTTTGGAGACTTTGACCTAGGGTTTTGTGTCAATTTTGGGTAAAATCCGAGATTGGCCCATTTTAGGAGTTGATCTAGGTTAGACGGACCTAGGTAGACGTTCTTGGGTGTCTTGAGGGTAGGTTCGTGTTTCCGTTCGGACACGCGAGGTCGTATCGCAGAGTTTTGGATGTTTCGGGCGATTTGTGGTTTTTCTTCCACATGGGTTCCACACACTTGTGGAATTTTGTCATGGACCTAGAATCAAAGAGTTAGTATTTTTGTGAGGTTTTAGACATCGATTAGAACTTGTGGGTAAATTTTGGATCGATTTCGATTAGGTTTGGTGTGCGTTACCGAGGTATCGCGAGCCGCACTCCAAATATTCGTCAAAATGACCAATTGACCATTTCAATTTGGTTTCTAGGTTTCGGGCTTGTGCGCGAATTAGTTTAGACTTGTGGAGTGTGTATTAGGATTTTTGTGTTTATAATTGTATATATATTTGTATTTATATGTATATGGGCGAGTATGTGTGTATTGGTGTGTTTGGGGGTGAGTGTGTTTGAGTGTGTATAGGTGTGGTTGTGTGTGTGTAAGTGTGTGCCTATATATATATATATATATATATATATATATATATATATATACTCACACACATACATATGAATACCTATATATATATATATATATATATACTAATCTGATACCTATTTACCTATTACCTATCTCAACCTATCTATCTAAATACCTATCCATCTATTTATACTAACTATATATCTATATATATAACTATATATACACTTACAAATCTCTCTCCGTCTTTCTCATCTCATTGCTATTAGGGGGGAGGGGTGTTATTGTTGCTGTTGGTGTTGAATGATACTACCTGCTGCTGCTGCTACTATTACCTACTGCTGCTGCTTCCTTGGCTCCCTCTCCCTCTCCCTATCTCTCTATTTGTCTCACTCTCTCTCGATCTCTCTCAGCTCACTCTCTCTTCCTTTCTTCTAATCTCACTCCCTCACTCACTCCCATCCTCAACACTCACACACACTACATACATACATATATATATATAAATGCACACACACTATACATATATATATCAACCCACACACACACTATCTATATATATAAACCCTCACACTCTCATATATACACTCACACACTCAAACCTTCATATATATATATATATAGGTATTCATATGTATGTGTGTGAGTATATATATATACACTTACATACAAACACACACACAACCACACCTATACACACTCAAACACACTCACCCCCAAACACACCAATGCACACATACTCACCCATATACATATAAATACATATATATATATATATATATATATATATATATATATACAATTATAAACTCAAAAACCCTAATACATACTCTCCAAGTCTAAATCAACCCGCACACAAGCCCGAAACCTAGAAACCAAGTCGAAATGGCCAATTGGTTATTTTGACGAACACTTGGAGTGAGGCTCGCGATACCTCCCAAAAATTACACCAAACCTAATCGGGACCGACCCAAAATTTATCCACGAGTTTTAATCGATGTCTAGAACCTCACAAAAATGCTAACTCTCTGATTCTAGGTCCATGGAAAAATTCTACAGGCGTGTGGAACCCATGTCGAAGGAAAACCCCCAAATCACCCGAAATACCCAAAACTTCGTGATACGACCTTGCATGTCCGAACGGAGACACGAACGTACCCTCAAGACACCAAAGCACGTCTACCTAGGTCCGTCTAACCTAGGTCAACTCCCAAAATGGGCCAATCTCGGATTTTACCCGAAATTGACACAAAATCCTAGGTCAAAGTCTCCAAACACCTCAAACAAGCTCCAACTTCCTCCCATGGGTAGCCCTAAGGTCTAGGAAGGTTCTAAATAACTAATTATACTATATTAGATTAATCTCAAAAGGAAAAATTAGGGTTTACCTCTTGGGAGTTTGAATCCCAAGGCCAAAGTCCTCAAAAAGTCCTAAAAGCTTCAAACTAGCTTCCAAGCTCTCAAATCCAAGCTCTACTCCCAATGTAACTCCTACACAACTAGGTTAGAGGAAAATGTAAGATTATGATTAGATATGGATGAAGATTGGAGGTGGAAAGAGAAATGGGGAAGAAAATTACTTAAAATTGGTTGGAGGAGTAAAGGAAGGAGAAATGAAGAAAGAGAGTGGAAAGGGAGAAGTGAATGAATGGAATGAAGGGGGAAGAGGGGGCCAGCCATGTCATGGAGAGTAGGAATAGGGTTAGATATAGGTACAAAGTCTAAAATATCCCTCGTACAAGTCATGCTAATTAGGGTTTGGGTTTGGGGTTCCAAATGCATTCTAACTAAACCCTAATCACTCCAACTAACCAATTAGAATATAAGTAACTACTCTAAACCAATAAATAAGTCTGACAAGGGTCCACTAGGGTCTAACATGGGCCCAGACTAGTCAAAACCCTAAAACAACTAATAAAAAATAAATACATGCATCTAATTAAATATTAATAAAAATATTTATGATCAATACATAATTTACCAAATTAAAATAAAAAATATCCTGCCCTGGAAATGGGGTAGTGACAAGCCTATCCTCCTTAGAAAATTTCATCTCAAAATTTAAAGTCGATCGCACTTCTTCTAGGTCAAACCCCCAACAATCACAGTTAAGAAATTTTACCTAAACAACATGCAAGATCATAGTCCTACTGGTCGTGTTAGCACAGTCTTAATCAGGGTCACTATACTATCTACCACAGCACAAAAGAAAAGTCTAACAGGTACTAATGAAGCATACCACAAGAAATAGAAAAGGACTGGAAGAAGAACAAAAAGAGACAAACATGCTAACCCGACACCCGTAGCATCGGCCTCCTCGACCGTCAACGCAAAATTCCTGCCCTGCTGGGGTATCTCCCTTTGCTGGTGTGGGGCATAATGATGTGCCACAGGTGGCCTAGCTCCAACTCTCCGATCCTGTGCTCCACTAAATGGAGGTGCAGTCGGGCAATCTCTCATCTGGTGAGCAGCGGATCCACAAAACAGACACACCTTTAGCCTCCTCCTACAAATATCCCAATTGTGTCCTTCCTTCATGCAGTAGGAACAAGTGGGCACTCTTTGATCCTGACCCTGCTGCCCCTGCTGAAAATGTGCCCTTGATGGTGCAATCCACTGATGCGGCTGTTGTGCTGTCTTCTGCACATAGGGACGCTTAGCCGGTCCCGTACTACCACTCACACTACCTGAATCATCCCTGTCTCTTTTGGACTTGAGCTCCAAGTCATCCTCTGCCCTCTGAGCGTCCCCTATGATCTGCTCGAAAGTTGCCTCGCGGTCACTCCTAGTCAAAGACTTGACCACCATAACCAAGCCCTTGCGAAACTTCTTCGCCTTTGCTGCCCCACTCAAGCCCTCTACAAATCTGCCCAGACGGTAGAACTCTGCTTCATGCTCGTCCACCAGCATGCTCCCCTAGACGAGTGCCTTAAACTGGCTTCCCAAGGTACTGAGAGCCACATCTGAAAAAAACTTCTCCTTAAAAAGTTTCTTGAAAGCCTCCCAAGTAAGCCCTGGTGCCGCGATCCTTGTATCAGTGCGATACTACGTCAAAGCAAGGTCGAATATCTGACTGCCCGCTACCTCTATCTGCATGTTGTCTGGAATCTGTGCCGGCCGAAAAATCTCCTCAATCTGCTCTATCCAGTCATCCGTATACATGATCCCCTCTGTACCTCGGAACTCCTTGGACCGCATCCTCTGAAAGTCAATAATGTTGCCCGGCCTCGGATGCTGTGCCAGCTCTGCCTGTGGCTGTATCTGAGCCACTCTGTCTACTGCCGTCATGGCCACCTGGTGGACATTCTCAATGCCCTGCCTTATCACATCCACCTGGCGGTGCTGCGCGTCCATCATCTCCCTAAAGAACGCAAACAACTGCGTGGAGTCTACTGGTGCGGGAGGTGGTGGAGGAGGTACCACCGGAACAATTGGGGTAGTCCTTGGATCGACAGGTGGAGGAGAATCTCTGAGAGAAGCAGATGCTCCCTCAACCGCAGGAGTGGTGAGTGGAGCGGTAGCAGCTGCCTGAAGTCGAGAAGGACGAAAGGTAGCAGACCTCTCGATGTCAGCTGTTGGAACGGTACGATGGGATCGTGTCTTCGGAGGCATCCTGAACACAGATCAAAAGAAGTCAATACGCCGCAAGATACGATATCATCAAAGAAGGACAGTAATATTTCAAAAGAAAGCAATTTCAGAATAATTAGAAATAACAAATATTAGATTAAAATTGTTCCTAGTCGTGATTGAGTACACTCTCATCCTAGATCCTATATCCTAGAGCAGGCTCACAGCAGTACAACTAAATCGTTGTACTACCACGACATCGTACTAATTGTGAAGCTCGAGACCTGCATGGGCCAATCTATATAGTTAGATATATTATATATATATATATATGGATATATTTATATATATATGTAGATATATGTATACTAGTATAGATAAGTATATATATAGGTTAGATAGTGAGATAAGAGAGAAGGGTGAGGTAAGGTATTGGATTTTAATACCTAGAGGTATTGAAGGTAAGTTGAGGTATCGGAGATGAGGTATTGAGGTATTCCTATATATATATATATATATATATATATATATATATATATATATATATATATATATATTGATGTTTATATATAGTAGTATATATAAGTATATATATAGATAGTTAGCTAGTTAGTTAGAGTTAGAGAGGGGTAAGGCTATATATATATATATATATATATATATATATATATATATATATATATATATATATATATAAACATGTTAGAATATGTATTAGCGGGTTTAGATGGGGTATATAGCGTAGGTTGAGATATCGGATACCGAGGGTATCCCGATATCTCAAAGAGGCGAGTTTGTGGGTTTACGAGCTTAATGAGCTAGTTTTGACCTAGAATTTTAGGGGCACCCTAGTTTGACCTAGAGTTGACCGTAGTTGACCCGGTTGACCGCCAAAGTCAACCTTTGACCTAGTTTAGACCTAGAGTTGACTTTTTGGGCTCCGAGTTGACTTTTTGACCTAGAATGGACCGGTTTGACCCGTTTGACCTAGAAAAGGCCTAGAAGCTTATTTTTAGTTTATTTAAATGTATTTATCTCTCTAGAGCACCAAGTAACCTTGGATTTCTATATTTGGTCTTCGCGATGCCAGTTCGGACCTCGATCCTCGCCAGTTGCTCAGGATGTTAGGCGAGTACATTCTCTAATAGTTTTCATTATCTGATAATTATTATGATTCAGCTTTTAATATAGTATTATCTGATTTTTTGGCATAACACTAACTAGTATTTCTGGATTTATTTACTTGTGATACGTATATTTTATATCTGGCCTCTATTTCTGGAATCTCCTACTGGCATCACATCAGGACTCACTACAGACATCACTCATGTTTCTGGCTGGACTTATATTTATATTACGTGTCGGGTTTTGGATTCACTTGTACTAGTCGGGGCGGTAAAATACTCGAGTAGACATGTAAATATTTCCAAATCTGAAATTACTCCCTCTGGTCTAATCTGGAATGATAGCAGCCGCACACCCAGTGTGCGGTGAGCCATACTTACACCTAGTCGTTTACATGTCGAAACAGATATTTCAGAGATACTAGTTCATTCTTTCTAGTCTGGACTCACTTACACTTCTTGACTGGTCTCACTTATACTTTATGGACTGAACTCATTATATTTACTCCTGCTGGACTCACTTCACGTTATTGTGCATACACTTGCTCTTAGTTTAGATTTCTTGTATCCTGCAGTCATTATTATCTTGTTTCTGATTTTCATGCATCTTTACCTTTATGCACCAGTTGACAGATATATATATATATATATTCTTGTTCATAATTCATTTCCTTTACCTTGTGCTACTTGCTACAACTGCTTTATAGTTTTTATCATTTAACTGGAACTGTTGTTAGAGGTGTACTTGCTCTAATCCTGACTGGATATATTTTTCAGAGGATCCGGAAGATTGGTGTCCGACGTTTTATTGACCTCAGCCTGTCGATGGTGCAGATAGGGACCCCCAATTCAGGAGTAATTTTCGGGTTGGTAGCCGGGATCACTAGGACCTCAGTTGTATTTATTAGCTTTTGGTACCGGATTTGTCCCCGACTTTTGGTTTGAGACTTTGTATTGTATTTAATTCAGGATATTGTTGTTATTATTATTATTGTTGCTGTCTTTAGTAGTAGTTGTTTTTTAGACTTTGTAGTTGTTAGACTTCCTTGTTATATTATCGTGCTTAGATCGTGATTGAGTATTTGTATTATCTTTATCATATTGTTCCTCCGTTTGGAGTTGAGATTTTGGCATGCACTTATATTATTGTGTGATATTGTTAGCTAGATAGTAGACCTAGACAGCGCTCTATCGCCGATGCTGCAGCGTAGGCTGGACGTACCCACGACTCATGCCCAATTTTTTGGGTGCGGGTCGTTACACTAACCTACCCATAACCCGCGACTGAACCCCTATTGTTTAAACTTTTTATTTTCTTTAAATTCAAATTTGATGGTTCAATCAAATCTTTATTTATGGAAAGCCTTAAATCCTTAATTAACATAATCAAATCTCTCATATACTAGGAAACCTGCCGTTTTCTTTCCCATGTGAACCAATTGTTGAACCCCTGTGTCAATTTTTTTTAGAAATTCCAAACCCAGTCGAGCTCTCGTCATCTTCCCAGGCAGTCTAGGCCACCTCATCATCCCTTGGAGATCCATCCAAAACCATCCCGAAGGTCATATCTCTTCCCCCGACCGCCTAAAAGGTCACCGGAACCCCGCTCGGTTCAACCAGTCCCGACCTCAGGTAACCCCTCTTCATCGCTCGATTTCTCCCATTCTATTAGATCATTTTTTGATCTATCGAATCCTAAATGTAGCCTAGTTGACCCCCTTCATGAATATATATTTTTCTGGAAAAATAATAGAGGTTTAATCAGTGAAAAATTGGGTACAAAACTCAAAACAACTGACTTAATGTATATATATAACTTGACATATTTTCCAATCACGAACCTTGTTTGTAAGCCACTTTGCTCTCAGGATTTTAAGTATTTTTGAAATCTAATAGGATAACCTTTTAGCCTACTTGACCATATTCGCAACGATATAATTTTTGTGTATTTTTGTTCATAAATTCTATATTAGAAACTATGGTAAACTTCATGAAAAACTACTTTCGAAAATATAGAAAAATCTCGGTACAGAGTTGGTCGCGACAAATTGGACGATCTCATCATGTACCAAATATACCAAAATATGCGTATGGTATTTCTCGACGTGTGGGCTTTGATGGAATTTAAATTGGTTGCGTGTATGCGACAAATTTGACCCGTATCCGTCGAAAAATACCATATTGACTATTTTGAAATTATCCAATTATTTTGTGCATGCTCGTCTTATCATGACGAGACTTGTGCCATTGGACTAGCAGTATTTGACTTGTCTTATGACCCAAGTTTCGTCTAATTCTGAGACAGTCAACCGGATCACCGTTTTGCGAGTCCCTTGATCCGATTCGGTAGGCGGTTTTGTGATTGCCTCACCAAAATCCAAATATGGATATAACATTGAGTTCATATCTTCGTTTATGCTTTGTTTGACATATAATATATTAATTTTAGAGACCTTTTGTTCTAGCATATTTTTTGGTGTAAAGTGGGCCACCTTTGGTCTCTATTTTGACCTAAAAATGTTATTTTTACCCATGTATCCAAATTGGACTTATATGTAGGCTACTATGACTTTCTCACCCATTCTGAAAATATTTGTGATTTTATTTCAGCATCCGACAATGTTTGTGCATTTTCTACTTTTTGTGCCACTGTTGACTTGACAAGTTCACTGTCAAAATGTCATCTACACTCTTATCGGACAACAGGGAAGTCTACCTTGCCATTTATTTAATTTTTATTTATATTAAATTATATTTTTGTATGTTACTTTACTATTTTTATTACATACTATGTGCGTCCGAGATTGAATCTGGTGTGATCGACGATAGACGTCGACATTTTCCTTATGCATTTTGTGTATGACTTAGTTGTTAGCGGACTACCTCATAATTTGTTGGGATATTTTTATAACTCATATGACCATGGCACATACTTTGTACATACACAGATGAGTGATACTCGTGAGAAGACAAGTGCTATCATATTCGACTGATCATCGTTACATACGGGACGTGTGTCGGCAGAGTGATACTTGTTATTCTAGAAGCATTCATTGGACTTAGTGGTGAGGAACTAGATGTGTCGCATAGTCGACCTGGATAGTAGATTAGTTGGGGAGGACTGCTATAGGCGTATGGGCTACTCTACACTTTTCTGTGACTGTACGCTCCTATATAGATGCGGGGTGACGACCATGGATATATATACATGTCTCTAGTGTCCTGAGGAACACTACAATAAAAATACCTTTCTGTGACGGCTACTCTGCAATTTTTATAAACGACTTTTTATAACACTTTATTGTAAGCCCTTAGGCGTCATAAAAATCAGTGTTATAAATGTTCTAAAAGCGTTATAAATAAGACAAACATATATAACACTTATTTTCCAAAGTGTTATAAATAAATTTTATTTATATAACACCTATTTTCAAAGCTTTATATATATATATATATATATATATATATATATATATATATATATATATATATATATATAACACTTATTTATAAATTGTTATAAATGTAATACGCATATATATCACTTTTCAAAGCGTTATAAAAAGCAAAATTCAATATTGCTCTATTTCAAAAGTATTTTAACAAGATACAACATAAATTATTTCAATATAAATTTAATAAACACTTAAAACATTAATTTCAAATTAAAAATATCATTAATCCAGTTTAAAAAGTAAATAATACCAATATCTTTATTACTTTTTTTCGAAAATAGATCTTAATACACATTCCAGAGGAACCTTACAACAACCTACTACAGATTAAACCTATAGCTGAGCTTTAAGAGCCCACTGAACCTAGTTTCTCTCTTGATCTTCATGTTCTTTCTGTCAGAGGGATCGACCCAACTGCATCTTATTACAAGAGTGCTACAGAGAATACCTGGAATAAGAAAATTACGATAGTCTTAGAGACGGAAATATTTAAGAATAGATAAATACATACATGATAATTATATTAAAGATAGATGGCTGTGATTTATTCATAGCACAGTGATACTTTAACAAGCTATAACATAGGTATCAGTTAGAAGTTCGAAAAACTCCTTTTGTATATTTGCATTTTGGAAACTATCCAATGGTAAGAAAATTAATGTATCTTACAAAGTGCAAGAAGTCATTTTCATATGCAAGAATGTAGCCCAATGATGATAATAACAAGTTTGAATAACAAACCTCAGCAAATTATACTACCAGTCATCCCGAAATGCAGAAACCAGTAGATTCTCTTATTGCAAGCTTCTATCAAATAAGGTTTGTAAGAATTCATAGTACTGTTATATACCAAAATTAAGCTCCAGGATATGCTTCATACCCCTTTACAACTAATAAGATCGACAACATTTCCACTTGATATCACAAAAATCATCACCCCGATGGTCATAATGGCAAAAATTGCATACTGCAAGGTCAAAATGGAGGATTTTTTTTTTTAGCAAGCATTAGGATCTTTGATATATAAATTTTATAGTTTGACTATATAGAAATGGCAATGCATACTAAACTCAAATCTAAAAAAAGTAGGCATTGAGATGTTAATAAATCAATATTTGGTTATACCTCGGATAGGGAGAGACCAATATCATTCTTAGAGTTGAATATGAATAGCTAATATGCCAAAACCTAGATTTTGTTTAACTCCATAGACTGTTTATGCATTTGAAAACATCTAGTAATCCTCTTAATTGTTGACCAGTAGTATTTAGAAAATCATAAGCCTATCCATGTTGCCCTTGCTTCTTCTCTGGCATTTGAGCTTTTATCATATTCATCATTCGCAACTTCCGTGACACCAACTTCAGCCAGACGTTCATGAAGTATGTTGCATACTGCAAGTATAAAACAAAATACAATAAAGAATACAAAAAGCTTATAGGACAATGGCTAGATGATATGGATCATAACTATAGATGAATTTAGTAGCATCAGATCAGATAGTCCTACTTGTATTGCAGAATATAACAAAGTCTTAACCTTATGTATTCTAACATCCAGACATATAATCAATATACATCTCTAAACTTTCCAATTGATTCAGAGTTTTATTCATTATCGTGCTGAACTATTGTTATAAAAAAACCACTTGAGGTGCAACAATGATGATCATGCAGTTAGCAAGAAAATTAATTACTTCTTGAAAAGAAAAAAATTAACTCATGTTTAGCTTATCGATTTTTCTCTCTAATAGAAAAAATTAATTGCCTTCTTGAAAAGGAAAAAATCAACTTATGTTCAGCTTATTGGTGTTTCTCTCTAATAGACAACCGTAAGATATGTAGACCGTCAGCAAAACCCACAAAATTGGCATAAGCTATTAGTAATATATGTAGCTCATAAAGTAAAACCTGCATCCAATAATTTTGAACTTTATACTTCAAGAATTGTATGCCATCTATTCATAAAATGGACTGATATAATCATTTTTCAAAATTGGTAGATAAATCAAGATTGGACATGCAATCTTGATTCAGAAAAACAAAAGTTGGCTTACTTGATGCATTAAGAAATATATTATGTAGTAGAGCATATATAAGACTCTAAGTAATCCAATAGGACCAACAAGGATCTGAGGTAGCTACACAGTTGCATGGAGATCCACGAAAACTTGACGAAAAATATTGTTCATATAAACTATTGTGGCATATTTTAATTCAACCATAGGAAGACATGAATACTCTTGATTAAAAAAATACTATAATAGTATTAACAAATAATCCTTAGTTCCCATAACAGAGCCATCGTGCTTCACGATCTTAAACAAATAAGTTAACTATTTTTTAAATATACTATGGAAACGACATTAACAAGTCAAAATTTATAGAACCTAACATCACAATAGCCTGAGTTTCCTTCCTATAATTTCTTTGTATGGCTAGTATTTAGAACATACCTGCACAAAGTGGTCAAATACTTATATGATCCAGATTACAAAATTGATAATTATATAAATCATCTTTTTTTTGTATTCAATCAGTAAACAAGAAGAGAAGAACCTGTATCATACAAATTTTTTTATAGTTCCTGTAGCATCTTGTTTGATTTTATTGAGAATAATTCCACTGAACTTTCAGTACACCTTAGCCAATCCAGTCCATTGATGCTTTGCGGTCTGTATATATGATTGGATAGATTATGTATATTGAGATCTCTATTCTCGGAGGAGTCTATGTCGTTCCAATTTTAACCAGACAGCCCATTCGTGAGAAAGTCATCCTCAATTGCATTCATATAGTTTGGTTAGTTTACCCTATTACATATGTTTATATTATATTCATATTTGTATTGTATATTTTTTTATCTTGTTATGTACCTCTGAGGACCTGATTTCCTTCCAAGTATAGACGGTCACGACTATCCTCAGGAGTACGGACCAGGACCTGATTCTTATCTTTTAGCTGAGGAGGTCTTACCTTTCGAGTTTTCCTGGTTCATCCATAATGGAGTTATTGGTTACTTTTGTTTCCTCTTCATTTCAATAATTTACGGCTGGACCTTTGTCACTACCATATTTCTAGATGAGAATATTTTTGTCCTTTAGCATATTATTATTTAGTAATTAAATGTCACGACCCGCACCCGGTATAGGGGCACGAGTACGTGGGTACGTCCAGCCTACGCCGCAGTATCGGCTGTAGAACGCTGTCTAGGTCACAATGCTATCTAATCATTCTCACACGAGCATCCAACTCCATAAGGAGTCACAGATTGCACAATATCATATGAACAATACTCAATCACATAGCTAAAGCACGATAAGATATCAAAGAAATAAATAAACCAAATTGCAACACAAGTCTAAATAGAATAATCTAACTCAACAATAATATCCAAGTCTCAACAAAGTATGCTGGAGATAAATCCGGTACCATAAACTGCTAATAGAAACTAACTAAATAACTATTGATCCCGGCTACACCTCTCGGAATTACACCTGGCTACAAAGTCCAAGTCAGCAGCTACTCTTCCTGTGGTCATAAAATGTTGGATGCCCGTCCTCTAAGGCATAGTCTAGAAAAATATTTCCAATCAAGATGGAGCAAAGTACATCTCTAACAGCAGTTCTATATTAATGATATAAACTATATAGCAGTAAATAGATGGAAATATACAAGATGCATATGCATGTACGAGAGATATACAATAAAGGAAATACTGGAAATACTGTAAATAAATGTGGAAAGGAACAATATGTCAATGAAGAAGAATACTATGACTAAGTGTGTGAGTACTAGCTTTAACATGTGACCGGCTTGGGAACTTGTACATGAGTATGGGCCTGGCTAGTCATATGTGCGGTGTATAACCAACACTAACATGAGAACAAGACTTGTACATGAAGGATATGATCACATATCTACACTAAATACTCCCCACCCCCGACTGGTATAGTAGATCCAACCATGGTACGCTATAGCACGGGATTCTCTAAGAAGATAGCAAGTCTCCTCGAGAATCAGTATCTGTACATGCACAAGATAACCAATGAAAAAAGACTTGTACACGATACACCATATACAAGGAATAACATCTCATGACGAGATCCGGATATACCAATCCGTGTAACCATCGTGTCAAGAAATATGGATATTTATACTAAATACAATGAACATAGAGGATATCATAGATAAGAAACTATCAGAGAATGTACTCGCCTGTGGTCCTTTGCTGGTATGAATCAGAGTCCAAGTCACAGTCCAAATAGCCTATGTATTACAAATTTATCATGTCAAAAGATAATTTATTTTAATTTATTTAATTATGGAATAATTACTCTAAAATCTTATTTTAATCTTAGTATTTTGTTTTTTATATCAAAACCTAATTTTGCCTAAAAGAACCTAAATTTTTATCGACTCGAGACTCATGGCATGCAAATCGAGGCGATCTGTTAACTAAAAAGTCAACCGACACAAACTTGACTTTCATGCATGATTTCCTGTATATTTCATCATCAAAAATATACTGGAATTTATGGCTCGTCCAAATTCAAATTCGTTTGGGAATTATGGCACATACAAATTTTGTATCGTGCACCGATGATTAAATTCTAACCTAGAAGTTCTACAGAATTAACAGTATATAAATACTTTGTATTAAATTCTGGGAAAAACATACATCAATTATCTCGATATTATCTTTCCGAAACTTTAAACGGTTCATGATTCTGATTCCTGGTTCTCCCGAAATCGCGAAAATATTGAAACACGTCTATTTTCGGACATGCTGTGCTCTACGAATTTTCCAGAATTTAATACTCTTAATTTTGTGAAAAAATTAATATATTCAGAAATCTAACCTCAATATCATTCTAGCATAAGAAATTGGGCCTCGTTTGGAGTCCGGAACTATGCGCAATGGCTTTTGGAAGACGTATATAAATACTTCGTATTAAATTCTGGGAAAAACATATGTCAATTATCTCGACATTATCTTTCCAAAACTTTAAACGGTTCATGATTCTGATTCCTGGTTCTCCCAAAATCGCGAAAATAGTGAAACACGTCTATTTTCGGACATGCTGTGCTCTACGAATTTTCCAGAATTTAATACTCTTAATTTCGTTAAAAAATTAATATATTCAGAAATCTAACCTCAATATCATTCTAGCACAAGAAATTGGGCCTCGTTTGGAGTCCGAAACTATGCGCAATGGCTTTTGGAGACGTATATAAATACTTTGTATTAAATTCTGGGAAAAACATATGTCAATTATCTCGACATTATCTTTCCGAAACTTTAAACGGTTCATGATTCTGATTTCTGGTTCTCCCGAAATCGCAAAAATATTGAAACACGTCTATTTTCGGACATACTGTGCTCTACAAATTTTCTAGAATTTAATACTCTTAATTTCGTGAAAAAATTAATATATTCAGAAATCTAACCTCAATATCATTCTAGCACAAGAAATTGGGCCTCGTTTGGAGTCCGAAACTATGCGCAATGGCTTTTGGAAGATGAAGGAACCCTAGATGGCAATTTTCCAAAATTTGGCTCAAGGAAAACCCTAAAAATTAATAACTTAAACTATTATATATATAGAGGAGAGAGAAAGCAGTCGTGGTTCGGAAAGCGCCACGTGGCAGCCATCCGATGCTGCCCGCTCAGATCTTATGGTCTGGGTTCGCTGCGGCTCGGCTCAGCTCAGTCCGACTCGGACTAGGACGCGGCTCGGCTCGGCTCACGGTCGGCTCGGCGCATCCACACCCACGAGGCGGTAGCTGACAGGCGGGCCCCGCACTGTTGGCTGCGGGAGGCTGACAGGTGGGCCCCTGTTGGCTGACTGGGTAGAAATAATTACTTTTTGTGTTTTCTTTTTCAGAAATTAGTTTTTAATTCAGTTTTCCCTAATTAACTCAAAATAAATGCTAAAAATAATCAAAATATTCCCAAAATATTCTAGAAAATATATTTTATTATTTAGAACCTAAAATAAAAGTTTGGGATATTTTTAATTAAGTTTGGACCTAAAATAAATTTTTGAAAGTCCTAGAAAATTAGAGTTACTAGTTTTTAATTAACTAAAAATTATGGAAAAATCCCACTAGCCCCAAATTAACCTAAAAATAATATTTAAGCTAGAATTTTAGGATACGAAGGTTATATTAAATATTATAAATTATGCTAAAATTAATTATATGATGTTTTGTTATTTAATTATTTGTTTGTTTGCTAGCCTATTTTTTTTTTGGACTTGTCATTAGTGGACCTATTGGATTATCATGACACATTATGCCCAACATTAGACTAGGTCCATTAGACCCATTCCTTTAATTAATTAAAGAGATTATATTAGTTTCATGTAGAATTAGAAGCTTCCTAATATAGCCCTTCCTAATTAAATCTCATGACTAGTAGGGGTAGATGGGATATTTAGTGTTGCTTGGAGGGGGAAGAAGGGGCCAGCCACTATTAAGGGAGAGAGTTTCTCTCTCCACTTTATTCTTTTTTCAATTTTAGATCCCTAATTATGTTCTTCCCCAAATTGACTCAACCCTCCACCAAATTTAACCCAATTCACACTCATTCTCTCTCAATTTCATCATCTAAGAAGAATTGGAGCTAGTATTACAAGGAGCACTTGAAGAAAGATGAATTGACAAGAAGATTGTGTCCATTGAGCATTTTATTGAAAATCCATCTCCGAATAGGTAAATTCTGAATCAACCCCATAATTTAGACTCTAATTCATGCATTTAACCATTAGAAATTATCGTTTGGCTTAGGGCTATCCATAAGACCAAGAACTAGCTTCATAAGACTTGTATTGTGGAATCTACATGGTGATTTGTATCCAATTAGGGGGAATTCCAAGATTGACAGATCAAGTGTCTGCCATGAGACCAATTAGATATAATTAGAATTAGATCAGGATTGTGGGACTAGATACGTATCCATAATTGGACACGAGTAGAGCATATCGTAGTATCTTTTGATACGGTGTGATACGGGATTTATTTTGGGTGTTCTGTATGAATTCTCTTTAATTCCTATTATAACAAGTTGCATTAGTTATGAAATAGTGTATTTGATATATAGAAATAATTATTGTGGTGTATTGGAAGTTTTGGCATTCCATTTGGGTGCGTATCATAGAGTATCGCATTTGTTTGCCAAGTGTTTGGTTGAATGCCTATAGTATTATATATATGTGTGTGTGTGTGTGTGTGTGTGTGTGTGTGTGTGTGTGTGTGTGTGTGATTCATGTCATTAGTGTGATTGGGAGTGCCTATATCTATTATATATAAGTACATATTGATGTAGATTGGCTTGTCTTGTGTGGTGATTGGAGTGTCATACATGACTGTGTTTGTGTGTTGGTGATTAAGTGGCAGCAACTGTGAGGTGAGGGAGAGAGTTCATGGGAATTACACTACATAGCTTATAGGCTCAGATGCTGGTATCGCAGATGGAGGGAGTTTAGGTTTGCACTAGTGTGCAGGCAGTTGCCTTGCTACAAGGAAAATGTAGCAGCTAGTGTGCAGTGTCCTTGAGGGGAAAACCTAGAAGTAGCTGCAGCGACAGTAGGCAACTAAGGGGGGACTTTGCATACTTTTACAGCAATATTAGCACATGCATAGCAGCAGCAATATTAAAAAATAGTGCATGAGCTAAAACAACTCGAGCAAGAATGCAAAACCATTACGACAACCCTACAAGGGAGTGGATATATTGGATGCATTGGGATTGCGCAGACCTATGTAGCAGGAAGGTGCCTGCATTATTAAGGAGAAGGGGTTCATCAGTGATTGGGATATGTGCACTTAACATATGAAGGTGATGATTTGAGTGTGTGGAGAAGTTAGCACTGTGGGGAAATTAGCAATAGGGTGTATTTGTATGTGTAAGAGCAAATATCAGTGAATCATAGTGTCACTACCATATTTTCTAGGGAGAGATATTTTGGTCATTTTATTATTAATTAATGTACTTGTGGTATATTTATTTATTTATTTTATTATTTATTTGATGCTATATTTTATTTGGACTTGTGTTAGTGGACCTAACTAGATTAGAATAGACTCATGGACCAACATTAATACTAATTAGATTTGAGCCCAACAAACAAGTTCATTCATTAGGAGGATGACTTAATTAGTTAAACCAATTAGATTAGAACCTTTCTTCCTCAATTAATTTATTCATGGCAAGACCCAAGGGGTATTATAGACTTTTTATAATGACTTGGAGAAGGAGCAAGGCCGGCCACAAGGGGGAGGAGAGAGACTCTCTTCTTCCATTCATCTCATTTCTAGATCTAGAATTTCCCTCTTCTAAATTCCTTCATCCCTACACCAATCCCTACCTAAATTTTCTTTTAATTTTTTCTCTACTCACCATTGGAGGCTATTGGAACAAGGAGGAGGCAAGGATCTAAAAGGAGAAGAAAGAAGCATAAGTTGAAGGCTTTTGACACTCATTTGGAGACTTGTATTGGGAATCTATCTCCCAATAGGTATAATTCAGTTTTTTCACCCTAATTAGACTCTAAATATGTAGTTTAATCATTAGGAACCCTCCTATGTACTAAGGCGACCCATAGAAAGTAAAATTAGGTTCATAGGAGGCCTATGAAAGAAGTTATGGTGTATTTTGCGCAAATTTTGGGATAATTTTGAGATTGACACATCATGTTTTTGTCAATAAGTCAATTAGACCAAATTAACATATGTTTGATTTTTGGAGACTAGTGTCGTATCCACAATTGAATATGTGTAGTTCGTATCATGACAATTTGGCGATACGGGTTGATTTGAGAATTTTCTTCCGACACGGAGGTTTGAGCATGTCATATTTTGACACAGGCATGTATCTGAGTAGCTAGCACTTCGTGTTGTTTCTAATTATGATTCTAATCTTGCTCATATCATTTATGATATATTTGGTGGTGTGTTGGAGCCGTATCGCAAGTGTATCATAGATTGAGAGTGATACGGGTGCGGTGCACTCCACGTATTTGTTATATTTAATCCTACTCTATTTGATGTAGTATATATATATATATATATATATATATATATATATATATATATATATATATATACTTTAGTTGTATATAAAATGTGTTGATATATATATTGATATATGTATACCTATATAGATATATCATTATGATTATTTGGATACCTATGTGTGTATCATAAGGTGTATGTAACCTAGAGTTGGGTAGTATGTGTCGGTAGGGGAGATACTTGTAGATTAATGTCTGTGGCAGAGTTAAATTAGTGACTGATGTGTGCAACCTATATATATATATATATATATATATATATATATATATATATATATATATATATATATATATATATGTGTGTATGTGTGTGTGTGTGTGTGTATGTATAGATGAGGGTATCTTATATATATATGTATGCATGTGTGTTAGGGGAGTGTCGGGCTATTGCAATGCAACAACAGTAGGTTGCAAGCATCATAGCAGCAACAATGTATAGTAGCAGCAACATGATGAGGATGAGTAGAAGGATAGTTATGATATGTTGTGGGTTACTTAAGATATATATATATATATGTAATATTAAGATATGTTGAGTTGGGTATGGATATATGTTATGTATGTTAGTATACTTTAGGTTATAGATATTAGCTATATGCATAAATGAGGATATGTATTATTAGATCATGTTAGTGTTACATTGGGTAGCGTATGGATATAAGATAGCTAGATTAGTATTACCTTGTTTTACCAAGATAATTGTTAGGTATTGGAGTTAACTCAAGGTATTGGATATTGTGTATCAAGATGAGTGTATGTAGTATGATACCATGTTGGCTCAAAGCCAAGGTATCCACTTAGTATTAGTTTAGCTAGGGATACTAGTATATATTTTACTTGTGTATTATATAGTATTTTCATATATAGTATTTTACGTATCTTACAAAACGGTATAGTATTGGTATCCTAGTATCCTAATATAGCTAGTATAGCCTGGATACATAGTGTATGGACCCAATATCCTAGAGGTGGACTCATACAACCTAGAAATAGTTAGTTTGATCAAGTTTGACTAGTTTGACCTAGAGTTGACCTAGTTTGACTATTTTGACCTAGAAATGGCTTAATGACCTAGAATTAGACTAGTTTAACTTACTTTTATTCCAAAATTTTGTATTGATGTAATATTTCATATTTAGGTCTCCAATATACTGTTCTGGACATCTTTGATATTGTTTACCGGATTTCAGGCAAATACATTCTCTGATAGTTTCTCATTTATGATATCCCCAATGTTTCTTGTATTTAGTGTAGATATCCTTGATTTCTTGACACGATGATTACACGGATTGATATATCTGGATCTTGTCATGAGATGTTATTCCTTGATATTTATGGTGTATCTTGTGCAAGCCTTGTTCCTTGTTCTTCTTGTACATGTACAAACATCGATTCTTAGGGAAACTAGCTACCTACCTAGTGAATCCCGTGTCATAACGTACTATGGTTGGATCCACTATACCAGTCGGGACGGGAAGTGTTAGTGTAGATATGTGATCATACCCTTCTTGTGCATGTCCTTTTGAGTGTTGATTATACACCTTACGTATGATTAATCAGGCCCTAATCCTTGTGTAACTTCCCAAGCCGATTACATGTTGAAGTTGGTACTCACTCACATAATAGTAGTATTTCTTGCTCAATTCCATAATGCTCATTTCTTGTATTTAATTCCAGTATTCCTATTTTGTATATCTCTTGTACTTGTATCTTGCATCTTGTATATTCACTCTATTTATTGTTACATAGTTTATATCATTCATTTAGAACTGCTGTTAGAGGTGTACTTTGCTTCTTTCTTGACTGGATATATTTTTCTAGATGATACTGAGGACTGGTATCCCACTCCCTACAGGCCTCAGGACGTAGTTGGCTTAGAGCCAGAGACTTTGGCTCTGGAGGGTCTCATCCCGGTTGAGACAGACGACCCAGTACCTGTAGCTCAGTAGATAGGTTTATTGTACTGGATTTGTCTCCAACATTTGACATTAGTATTCCTTATTATATTTGATGACTTATTGGATATTATTTTGTCTTATGAGTCGTATTTGACTCTTTAGCTCTTTATATCATATTCATGCGATTGTCCATCTTATAGATCTGTGATTGAGTATTCATACTTCATTGGTGGCATTATATATCTTGATGATCATTATTGCTAGATAGATACTTTACCCAAATATTGTTCTACCGTCGATGTTGTGGTGTAGGCTGGACGTTGTTCACTACTCTCGTCCCTACACCGGATGCGGGTCATGACATACTTTTATTGGTGGTCCATGCAGGTCTTCGAGGTCACAATCAGTACGATTCGTAGCGGTGCTCTGATTTGAGTGCTATTACAAGCCTGCTTCAGGATATAGGATATAGGCTATAGGCTGAGAATACTCAATCACCTCTAGAGAAAACTCTATTGTTCAATTCAACTGTTCTTCCTTGATATTAATATTTGATAATTGAGCTTAACTATCCTTCTTTGAGTATATTATATCATGTGCCATATTGATTCTTTCCTTTTGCTTTGCCTTAGGATGCCGTCTAAGACTCGATCACAGCAGAGAGGAGCAGTTTCTAAGAGATCTGTGACTTCCTGAGGGCCTGCACCAGTCACTTCTTCGTTGATTGGTGTACCAGCTGTATTTGGGGGTCCACCTCCAGCTCAGAGGACTGTTTTAGCTGTGTTTGAGGGAAGTCCACCTCCACATTCTGTGCTGACAGATGCGACTCAGGTGTTCGTATTGTTTTACGAGATAATGGTATCAGATTGATGAGGGGCTGTACAAGGGAGTTATGAGTATAGACATGTGGGTGAGGGAGTATACCTTTGAGTTCGTGTCTGTGCGTAGTCCTTAGGATTGGGTTTTAGTGTACTGGTGATGAGGTAATACACTGTGTTGTATCAGTGTAGGTTAGGCTTGTTCTGTCCACACTTTATGACATGCAGTAGTAGCAACCTAGCCATCTTGGCAGCAAGTAATGGACTGACATGTTGCAGCATCAACATGTCCATCTCAGTAGCAGTATCAAGATGGTGTAGAAGTATCCAGGTAGCATTGTGTTAGGTCTATCAATGTTGGGGAGGGTAGTGACTGTTGATATTGGTATCACTCAACTTAGAGTATCGGATACTCAAACACCATGAGTATTAAGTATCAGTTATAATTAGTTTATATATATATATATATATATATATATATATATATATAACCGTAGCTAAGGTATTGTTCATAGGACAGAGTATTAAGTTAAGAGATATTAGTTAAGGCATTACTTATACACTAAGGTAATGACCTAGTATAGTTATATATTGAACCTAGAATGTAGGTATATCTTAATATTAACTAGTTTACCTTAGCAACCACCCTATAGGATGGAATTAGATCTAAAACCAAGGAAACACCTAGTTTGACCTAGTTTAACTAGAATGACCTAGATATGACCTAGAATTCATGTTTTGACTCATTTTAGCACATCATAACTTCATTACACCCATTTGATATAGTATCTTGTATATAGGTCCGTGTGACACCAGCTCGGATACCGAGATATACCATTTTATTAGGACCACAGGCAAGTAAATACTCTGATAGTTTTTTTATTTGATAGCCTCTATATTTTATGTATTTAGTATTGAGATACTTGATTCCTCATACAATGGTTTCACGGATTGGTATACGTAGATCTTGGTCATGATATGTTATTGTCATGATGACTCAGTGATCACCATGTCGTGCTTCAGGATTACTCAGTGATTACCGTGATAACTTAGTGATTATATAGACCGTGAACATAGTACATAATATTATAGACTGTGCAGTGTGATATACGTGTTATAACGTGTCGTGATTGGATTTGTGTACTATTCGGGGGTTGGAAAAATATTTGTGGATATGTGATCATACCTTATGGTCCATGATTTAGTGTAGTCCGTGATAGTTAGTAGATCATGCAACTCACGCATGATAACGCTAGCTCACCTTTTAAATAGCCCATGTTAGGCACAAGCTGATCACATTATCTTACTAATATTTTAACGCACATTTACTAAATTTTTTCTTTTATTCCAGTTCATTACATTATTGTTCCTTACCAAATTGTTCTCAGTTTCTGGCCATTATTTACCGTGATGCTCTTTCTCGTGATATTTGCTAGTTCAATTATTTCTATTAAATATTTTTATTGCTATTAATGTTTCATAGTTTCTGTCAATTATTGGAACTCCTATTTGGGTTGTACTTTGCTCCAATTCTGACTGGATATATTTTTTAGATGATTCATTAGAGGACTAGTATCCTACACACTACGGGCCACAGGATAGCGAGACAGTTGAGTTAGGACCCGTAGAGCCCGTTGAGTTAGTATTAGCAGTCGACGAGACTTAGCTAGTTCATTCATGATATTGTATATGCTAGTTAGACACTTTGGAATTATATTATTATTGAGATCTTTTGTTGAGATTAGACTTGGACTTGTGATGTATTGTGACTTTATTTCTTTCTTTCTATTCCATATCATGCCATATCATCCTCTAGTTTGTTATTGTGATTGAGTATTGGTTACCATTGTCATATTATCATATTTTTCTCTATTTGGGAGTTGAGATATCTTGACACGTATATTATATATTTTGTGTGAGATATTTAGATAGTATTGTTGACCTAGACAACGTTCTACCACCAATACTGCGACGTAGGTTGGACGTATCCACGTACCCGTGCCCTTACGTGGGGTGCGGGTCGTGACACATTTTTGGGGTGGCTCATGCATGTTGTCTGCGTACTTTATTCCTTTGTTTGAATATGTCTTCAGGATATCGCCGAAGACCCGATCGCAACGCTCTAGAGCAGTTTTATTGAGGTCCGTTACTTAGTCACCTCAGAGAGAGATAGCAGCCACTGTTCTGCCTTCTTTTGCTCAGAGGATCACTTCACCAGTCCAGGTAGGGATTTCAGCAACAACTTTTGGGGGTGATCCACCACTAGTTTCGAGGTCTGTTCCATCAGTCATAGAGGATCTTCTACCCCCACCACCCATGCCAGCAGATGGGTCACAAATGTTTACTATATTTCAGGAGATGATGACAGCACAACAGAGGCAGACGGATATTCTATGTTAGGGCATCGAGAGTGCTCACTAGTTAGCACTAGCTAATGTGAAGAAGGTAGCACTTATTCAGCCATAGACTGTACCTCTTTATCCGTACCGTACCAGTCGAGGCCGAGTATCATCATCGACTTCAAGAGGATGGGGCCCAAGGACTTCAGGAGCATCGAAGGGATCTTGTATGCCGATGATTGGATCGAGGACATAAAAAGGGCCCTAAGGCTGGCACATATTCCAGAGAGCCTACTGGGGGAGGCAGTGGATATTGCATTGACATGGTTCTGTATACACCCGAGGATCGGCGCCAGGACTGACTTGAGAAGCTTTTAAAGAGCTTTTTAAGGAGAAGTTCTTTCCGTATATATCTTTGAGTGCTTAGAGAGCCAGTTCCTATAACTCGTCCATGGGAGCCTGAGGGTGGACGAGTACAGAGCAGAGTTCTACAAACTAGGAAAATTTGTAGAGGACAGAATACTCTAGGGATGGCCCGAAAGTTTCGGAAGGGTTTGATCAGGGAGATAAAATCTCTCACTAGAGGACACTGCACAGCTGTTATGCCCCGTTCTCCCACAGGTAATCGGCCATCCCTGCTAGACACCAATCACCGTGGCAGCGCTCCAGCTAGATGATATTTTCCATCTAGACGTGATGTCGTACGAACACAAGCTGCGCCCGTATAAGGCCATGATCCGAACAGACGATAAAATGACTAAGCGACAAAGTCGCACAAATAGTTCAAATACAACAGAATAAGAAACAAACAGGTGATTGGTAATAAGTTTACAGAGTCATCAATAGCGAAAGCATTGAATAACACAAGTATAGAAGTAAATAAGCACTTTATTGATATTGAACAAGTGTTACAAATGGCGCTAGGTTGAGATTTCAAGTTGCTCAAGTCCTCTCTCCCTCTTGAAATAGTAAAAGCATGCCAAGTGGTTACATTTATGGAATAATACATAGGCAATATTCTAACATTATGTCTTGTATATGCGCTTCATTTTCGGATGCAACGTTCCAAGGTTCTAGAGCGAACTTCATGCCTTGGCTCACACAAAATGGGTTTTCGCACCGAATGAGGTTCTTCCGTACCCTGCAAGAAATCTGGTGGGTTATCAGTACATGAATGGAATAGTAGGGAGGCTTCTCGCCCGCTCGACAAATCAAAATACCTTATATAGGTTTTGTGCACCATCTAATAGGTTATCTTTCTAGTCTTGCCTTAGGATCTGTTTTATGGCAATTGTGTAAAGCCCAACTAGTGTGGCAATGCGCCGTATGATATAAGAGTAACACGGCGAGACTTACCAACTTACCATTCGTCCTTCCCTGTCCAATGATAAAACCAAGTTAAACCAAGCAAAGATATATATAATAAAATCCAAGGGCAATAGCATAAGCAAATACGAGTATAATGAGCGAGGTTCTGTTTCAGGTGCACTAGTTACATGGATTATCAGGTGTATTTGCAATGGATTCTCAGGTATTCAGATACAGTTATAGGTACAGGTATGCTACACAGAGCAGTCGCCTACAATGAAATAACTCACACGTAGGTTGCCACAATCGAGTCAACTTAATGTATATGACAAAATATCACTGGCATGACTTCCATAGTAGACGGTGTAGTCTCGAGATGAAGATGGTGTGCAAGTAAAATATAATACGAATGATATTGCACCCATCCCGCCGATAACAGACGAATACCTGTTGGTTTCGTCTAGATCAGATCAGCCCTAGTTCCCCGACGACCGTCCGCAGAACTGGATTCGAAAACCCACCTTGTGCACAAGTTGTCCGTGACTATGCGTATCCTCAAGTTTTTCGAATTCTTGCCGATATAGATACAATTACATATTCAGATTCAGTCAATACAGTATCGATGTTCTGAGCCATTAGATTCAGTACAGGATGAGTATTAATTTTCAGAGATATTGTGATGTTATCTTGCTTAACTGTCCATTGATGCACCCCAGATCGAAAAATGCCTTGATGACCTTATGGTCCTAAATACTTTCAATGTTCTAATACTTGGCTCGGAACGACTATTTTGATAGCCTTCCTGCCTCAACTGAGCTAATCACAGATAATAAAGTACGATGATTTATGGCATGCATATAAGTGACAAACATTAAATCTAGGCAACGAGTACAAGTTATCATATAAGCAAGCAAGCATTAAATTTATGTGAACATAAGCATAAGAAAATGAGCAGTATAGTCTACTTTAGAACATAAGCCTTTAAGTTTGCATGGTCTAAGGGATAGTATAAGGAGTAAAGCCGTATAGGGACATATCGAGCGACATAATCTAGGGGACGAGTAGTGTAAACAAGTGAACAGTATACTACATATAATATAAAATGATCTACTCGAGGCATATCGTGGTCTACTTGCACGAAGCAAAGTTAGCATACGAGGGTCCATATAAGCCAAGATTTATTTCCATGTTCTAACACAAGCAATATAAGATGAGATTTTTCTCTTAGCTAGGTGCATTGTATTCTTTATTAGCATACATGGGGTTATTCACCTAGCGACAAGCATATATCGTCCATATTTTAAGTGTGCTGGCTAAGCAAATACCAGTTCATCGTAGCCACCCACCTTAGCGATGAGTCGCCACGGTCGAGCGATACTTCGAATGAGCCTTTAAAAGTCTAAGTCTCAACTCCTAAAGGGCCAAGTCTGGAATCCTTTGCCTTAAACGAGTCTTCTCGCTGAGTAAATTGGGTTAGGTTATTGTACTTTTGCCGTTTGAATCGGTTGTCCGGTTGAACGAAATGGGTCATTACAACAACGATATTCGAAAATATCATGATGGATGCACAGAGGACAGATGATGACTTGGAGGTCAAATCTAAGAGGATATGAGATACATCAGGAGGAGCTAGAAGTAGTGCAGGTCTAGTCCAGTAGCAGAGGTCAAATCTAATTTTATGCACCATTCAGAGCTCCAACGTAGCAGGCATACCAGGCCTCGATACCAGCACAGCAGGCCCTGCAGTGTACTTATTGTGGAAAGATTGGACATACATTGGAGCTCTGTAGGAAGAGGCTTGGAGTGTTCCTCTATTACGGATAGCCAGGCCACCAGTTGAGGAAGTGTCTAGTGACTCCAGTTCGAGTAGGCCAGGGAGCAGCACCGACACAGAGAGCACCAGTGAGGCCACTTATAGGACAACGGAGGGGACCTCCTTTACAAACTTAAAAATAATATTTTGTCCAACACCAGCAGCAGCAGGGAGGTGCACCGCTTGGGCGAGCTTTCGCCCAGACAATTGAGGAGGATGAGCCAGTCGGAGATGTGATATCAGGTTCAGTTCTCCTTGATTCTATTCCAGCTTATACTTTATTTGATTCCATTGCTTCCCATTCTTTTGTATCTATATTTTTTCTCTTAAGCATCGATTTGAGTCTAAAACTTTAGCTAAAACTTGTAAGATCACGACTGGGGAGGCATTATCCTAATCAGTAAAATTTATAAGGATCGAAGAGTTATACTGGAAGGTCGAGAGTTGAGTGTGTGCTTACTCGTAATGCCACTTTCGAGCTACGATATGGTACTCGGGATGGATTGGTTGAGTAGGCACCATGCTAGTATAGATTATCCTGGAGGCAGAGTTTATTTTGACTACCAAGAGATCTAAAGTTTGAGATTGCCAGAGGAGCAGCGGAGCAGAGCGAGGATTCCATCTATGGATCCATAGTTGAAGAGAAGGAGTTTTTACATCCATTGACAACAGGGTGATGTATATTTTTTCTTAGGATTTTTCGGGTTTGCCGCCAGACCGATATGTTGAGTTCTCTAAAGATTTGGTGCCAAGCGCAGAGCCGATATCTCAGTACGTCTATAAAGTTAACAACAACAAGCTGGTAGAATTGAAGAAGCAGGTGGATGAGTTACAGGACAAAGGATTTATTTGATCCAGTTCATCACTATGGGGTTCTTCGATATTATTTGTACCAAAGAATGATGGGTCGGTTCGTATGTGTATCAACTACAGGGCTCTGAACAATCTCACTATAAAGAATAAATACCCGTTGCCAAGGATAGATGAACTCTTCAATCAGTTAAGCGGAGCGAAGGTATTTTTGATGATAGACTTGTGGTCTGGTTACTACTAGGTGAAAGTGAAGAAGGAGGATATTTCGAAGAGAGCTTTTTGGACTCGGTATGACCAGTTTGAGTTCATGGTGATACCATTTGGGTTAACCAATGCTCCGACGGTATTCATGAATCTGATGAACAAGGTATTCCACTAGTATCTTGATAAGTTTATGGTGGTATTTATTGATGATATTTTGGTATATTCGAAGACCCCGGAGGAGCATGAGGTGCATTTGAGGATAGTTTTGGAGACTCTCAGGAAGGAGAAGCATTATGGCAAACTTTCAAAGTATGAGTTTTTCCTTGATAAAGTTGAATTTCTTGGGCATGTGATTACATGTAATGGGATCTTAGTAGACCCGAAGAAGATTTTTGCAGTGGAGTCATGGTCTACCCCGAGTTTAGTGGCAGAGATCAGGAGTTTTCTAGGGCTAGCAGGTTATTACCGAATGTTTGTACAGGACTTCTCCAGGATTGCAGAGTCGATGACTAGGCTGACGAGGAAGAATGTGGAGTTTGTCTGGACATAGGAAAGCCAGGCCACTTTTGAAGAGCTGAAGAAGAGGTTGTCGACAGCTCCAGGGTTGACATTGCCATCAGGATTGGGTAGATTCACTATATATAGTGATGCTTCAGGAAAGGGTTTAGATTGTGTCTTACAAAAAAAATAGAAATGTGATTGCCTATGCTTCTAGGCAATTACGTCATCATGAGAAGAATTATTCTACCTACGATTTAGAGTTGGCAGTGGTCAATTTTGCTCTAAAGATGTGAAAATAATATTTGTACGGAGAGCGTGTAAAGATCTTCACAGACAATACGAGCTTGAAGTACGTATTTACCCAGAAAGAGATAAACATGAGACAGAGACAGTGGTTGGAGTTGATGAAGGACTTCGATATATCATTACAGTACATCCAGGGAAGGCCAACGTAGTCGCCGATGTCTTGAGCAGGTATCCAGTGGCTATGTGTTTGACTACAGACATACATTTATTGGCCGATCTTGAGAGGTTGGGTATTGAAGTGCTGGTACCAGGTGTCGAGATTCAGATACGAATATTACAGATACAATCAGAGCTGATGGACAGGATTCGAGCTATTCAGTATGATGATGAGTCTCTGAGGATCATCAAAGCATAGGTTCATATGGGATTATCCGAGGACTTCACTATTATTGAGGATAGATCTCTTCGGCACGGTACCAAGTTGTGCGTGCCAAGTGGGATATTATGCTAGGAGGTTCTTCAAGATGCGTATCGATCGCAGTACTCTATGCATCCAGGTGCCAACAAGATATATAGATATCTGAGAGAGCATGTATGGTGGTATCATATGAAGCAGGAGGTGGCGTGCTACGTATCTAGATGTTTAGTGTCCCAATAGGTAAAGGCAGAGAGGCAAAGGCCAGGTGGTTTACTTCAACCTTTACCCATTCTAGAATAAAAGTGGGAGCATGTTACTATAGATTTTGATTCAGGACTTCCGCATTCTTTAGGAGGTAAAGATACGATTTGGGTCATCGTTGACAGGTTAACCAAATCAGCCCACTACTTGCCATTCAAAGTGGATACGTGTACGGAGAAGCTAGTGGAGATATATGTGCCATAGATTGCCAGATTGCATGGAGTTCATGTGAGCATCATCATGGATCGAGATAGTGGCTTAATATCCCACTTATGGAAGTGTTTGTAGGCTAGCTTGGGCACCCAGCTCAAGTTTAGTACGATATTTTACCCCCAGACAGACGGACAGTCGGAGAGGACTATTACGACTCTCGAGGATATATTTCTCACTTGTGTTTTGAATTTCAGAGGCTCTTGGGAGGTTTTGTCATACCCAGTCCTAAAATACGTAGGACTAAGAACACGTAAGCATGCCAGCCGTATGTATATGACAACTCCAATATATGGATACCATAATACACACGTACGCTGTAATATGACAATAATTCATAAGTGGTATATAATTATCATAAGTCAAAGGGCATAACTAAATCTCATCTACAGAATCAAATAGAAATAAATAACCAATCTACTATATAAGTGAATCTCAATATAAAGTATCAAGGAATGATAGTCGGGTGGAAATAAATCCACTGCCAAACTAGAATATAAGAGAAACCACATAAGAACATCTGATGAACAATAAGACTCGAAGAGAAGACCTCCTCGAAAGAGAGATAAGTAGCAAGTCCTGATCCATGCTCCTGCCAATAGTCAAGATCGTCTACACCTGGAAAGGGACTAGGTCCTTAGAGGAACGTAACAAAATACATAGAAGCATGCCAATTGAATACAAAAAAACATGCATAAATAGACAAAAATATATAAGTACGATGTACAAGACAATCTATATGAAATGCATAATGAGGATAACTTTTTGACGTATGGGCATGGGTAGGCTACTCGATCTAAATCTCACAACTCACACACACGACAGAGACATCATAAATTGAAATACCTTGGGGGTAGCAACTAGCGCGACACCAGAAATCGACATACCTCGGGGGGTAGCGACCAACGCGACATACTATCATAGTGCGTGCTAGTTACTACGATTTACCAGAGTGGTTATAGCCCATACGCCTACTGATTATCCTCCCCTCCCATGATACTATGTGTCAAGTGTGTGCCAACATTTATATAGTATATAATTATGACTGAAAAAAACACACATGCAATGAATATATAAAATATAATAATCATGCAAAATTTCTGTAATCAATATGGCAACGTATCTTGCCTGGTCTAAAAAAAGATGAAGTCCCAACTCAAGGCGTCGTCCGATCTACCCGTCACATAAATTAAATAAGTTAGGTTACAAAAGTGCGTGAATAGTTTTAGGCATTTTAATCTATTTTAACTCTGATTAAAATAACCTAAAATAGTATTTTAATCTTATTATAATCTTATTTTATTGTTAAACCCTAATTTTGGTCCTAAAAAAGTCAACTTTACGAATTTGTGATCCGTGGCACACAAATCGAGGCAATCCATTGACCAAAAAGTTAACTGATTTAAATCCTGGATTTGTATGTGGAATTATATAGATTTTAATTCTATATGAACACTGGAATCAACGGTTTCATAAAATCATAAGTCGGTAAAGAGTTATGTCCATAAGGGCGCACATATGACAGTTTTTGGTGGTTTCCTATTTACGTCTACGTTGCACGAATTTTAAAGTAGACTAAACTTGCATGTTAAATTCTAAAAAATACTTTTATGGAATTCATCATGTAAAATTTTTAAAACTTCAAACGGCTCGTAATTCCGAGTTCGGGAACTCCCGAAATCTCAAAAATATAAAACACGTCTGATTTCGGACAGGTGGCACTTTTAAAATTTTCTAGAAAAATAGGTACATAAATTATTAAAATAATTTATATATTCAGAAAACTAACCATGATATAGTTCTAACAAAAAAATTTGGAGCGCGTTTGGAGTCCGGAGCTAGGAGATATCGTCTTTTTAAGTCGTCATAACTACTAGAAAATGAGGCTGAATTTATGACGAATTTTGACTCTTTTTGGACGAAAAATTGGAAAATTTGGGGAAAACAAGTATGAATGATGAGTTTATTCCATAAGTCTAATAGGTATTTATAATGGTTGAGACTACTTAATTGAATACGACTAGGATTGGCTAATTGGGATATGATTAGGATTAGTTTAAATAAGAATATGATATGCATGAAGTTGCTTTCCTAGTAGGCTCAGGATTGGAATTAATTTAAAATAGAGTTTAAGTTTATCTCAATAATTTATAATCTTAAATAGAATTAAATATAATACAAATAATTTATATATAATCTTATTAATATCTATTAACACTAAATTAGCATTTATCTAATATTAAGACTATATATATCCAAATAAATCCTAAATAATTTCAAAAATCCAAATAAATTTCTTAAATTCTAAATAAATTATAGAAAAATATAATTAAATATTTTAACCTAAAGTAAATATTTAGTAGGAACAATATGCAAGTATGGTCTCATAGTAAATCAGGAAAGTCCTATAAATTTACGTTTTCTATGTTTTAATTACCAAAAAATTCTAAAAAAAATCTCCAAAATCTAAAATAGTCTAAAAATGATTCTAAATAAATATTTACATTAGTAAATATACTAAGAAATTTATTTTCTAATTAACTAAGAGAATACTCTAAAGTAATTCAATATTTAAAATAATCTATAATAAATATAATAATATAAAATACACACAAAATACCTATTTTGGGTGAGGGGGTTTACAATCTATCCAACTTACAAAAATTTTGTCCTCAAAATTAAAATAAGGAATGATTTGTTAAATCTTTCACATTTTGTATATAAGGCAAGTCAATCACAATATGTTCCAAAATTTAACTAACGAAATCTATTCAAATCCATCGCAGTCACTTCAAAATTAAGATAATCATTGTTCAAATCAAAATTCAACATATTGTTATCTCTTCTCACTTTTTTAAATCATCAACATCCAAATTTAAATTGAATCTATATAACATCTTCAAGATTTAAATAACCCACATCAATTTTATATCACGATCTCCAACTATCATAAGCTCCTCTAGATTTTAAATAAAAATAATTCTAATCAAATCTTATTCGTATTCTCAACGTATGAATTTCGTACTCTTCAAATTTTAAATTCAATTTCCATCATCAATATTTCAAATGGGTGATCCAACAATCAAAATTCAACTTTTAATTCAAATCATCAAATTGTAAAAAATTTAAATCTAATTCACCAATTGTTCAAGTCTAAATTTCTATATTTATCCTCAAACTTTAAATTGATGATTCATCCTTCAATATTCAAAATTTAAATCATGTACTCAAAGTATAAATATTTGGTCCTCAATATCAAGATATCAAATTTCATTAAATCCTCATCATCTTAATCATTCTTCAAAAAAATTCTTAAAATTTAAAATGACTTAAATCTTTCAATCTAATCTTACTTGATCACAATCTAAAAAAAATTTACCTCAAGTTATCAATGCGACTTCTACCCAACTTAGAATTTACCCATCTATCACATAAGGCTATACATTTAAAAAATATTCCTCAAATTATTTAATCGTTTTATTCAATCCTCAAAAGTTTTAACACCAAATATATCCCCTATGATATGCCCTAATTACAAAATTAGTCACTAAGTAATATGATTGACCTATGGTGTATATCTAGTACTCTATGTGTATCAAACTTATATCAAGCACGAGCGTTCGTCTTTCCGAATAGGGGAAGACGGAAAACAACAATAACGAATTCAAGAAGGAGGTGATAGAATACAAGTACGGGGTTCAAGACGATTTTAAGAATTCAAAAGAGAGTTTTCAAGGCAGTTGTGGATTGAAATCTTATTATTATTATATTTTTATTTTTTGGTAAATTCCTATTCATATGTTCATATCAGAATAGTTATGTACCTGATATGATATGCTCTGACTTGTCTAGAGGGCAAGTATATTTATCTAACAAGTTGAGTCAACTATATATCTCAATCCACGTAAGGTAGTCATGCAAAGAGCGAACCAAGCACACTAAGGTTGATCAGACCATAATACACTGATTCTAAATAGACAATTGTATTAGTGTGTGCACCCAATAATACATATGTCATGAACAAGCTCGATAAAAGAATAAGCTTACAAAACTAGGCTATAATAGCAGCATAAGTCGAGGTAGTTCAGAAAATATAAGTACGCTAGATTATGATGAAAGAAGGTACAAAAATAATTCAAGTTCACCAAGAAGATCGGTGTTGTGCCTCTACAATTGCTATACTAACTTTTTATCTAAGTCTCTAGTCGACCAAATGGGGGTATGGCCTTTAAGTTCTACAGTCTGAATAAACATTATCTTCTTATGCAAGTCTATAGTTGGTGTCATTCAATTATAATTCATTAATGGGTTAAAATGACTATATAATACTAGGTTATGAGGCATACTATCCAACTTACAAGAATTTAACCAATAGTGTTATTGAATAATAGAGTATATATACCTACTACAAGTCACCTTCCTAAGGCCTATCAAGCACGAAAGAAAAGATAAGATTGACGTTATAGAAGAATCAAGCAATATGCAATGCGAACAATCAAATAAGTATGTGAAATAAAATCAAGGGCGGTGAATAAATAAGTGGATGAGATCCTATACTCTAATCCTATGTGCAGGCTTGCTCGGTACAGTAACGTAACCGAGACAATATACTCTCGAGCTGCATGGGCCACCATAAAAATATGTTATGCCCCAGTCCCAAAATACGTAGGACTAGAAATACGTAAGCATGTCAGCCGTATGTATATGGAAACTCTAATATATGGATACCATAATACACACGTACGCTGTAATATAAACAATAATTCATAAGTGGTATATAATTATCACAAGTCACAGGACATAACTAAATCTCATCCACAGAATCAAATAAAAATAAATAACCAATCTACTATATAACTGAATCTCAGTATAAAGTATCAAGAAATGATAGTCGGGTGGAAACAAATCCACTGCCAAACTAGAATATAAGAGAAACCACATAAGAACATCTGATGAACAATAAGACTCGAAGAGAAGACCACCTCGAAAGAGAGATAAGTAGCAAGTCCTGATCCGTGCTCCTGCCCATAGTCAAGATCGTCTACACCTGAAAAGGGACCAGGTCCTCAGAGAGACGTAATAAAATACATAGAAGCATGCCAATTGAATACAGTAAAATATGCATAAATAGACAAAAATATATAAGTACGTTGTACAAGATAATCTATATGAAATGCATAATGAGGATAATTTTTTGACGTATGGACATGGGTGTCACTACCACTTTTTCAGGCAAGAGCATTTGTGTAATTTCACTATTTTAAATAATTATGTATTAAATTAAATTGCTGAGTTTTATAAACTAACTATATATTATAAGTGATATTTGGTTTTAGGTCAAACCCTAGAACGCATTAGGACAAACCCTAATGACCAGACCCTAATTTAAAAACCCAGTTCTAGTGAAACCCTAGAATTCTAATTTTAGGTTTGGACCTCAAACCCTAGAAGGCCTAAACCTGAGTTAATTAGGTTCTACATGAGAGGGTCAGGGGGTTTAATCTAAAAACTATGCATGGAAACCCTAAAACTAGGTTTAAAATAAAAAGGAAGCTTCTCACAAAGCCATCCTTCATGTAGAAAAGAGAAACCCTAGCCTCCATCAAGAGAAACCATCTTCCCACCCCAAAATTTCGAAATCTAGCCCTAGGTTCCATTTTCTCCTCCTCCAAAGCAAGAAAAGCAAGGAACGTGGGTCAGGAAGCCTTGGAGAAGAAGAACCTCATTGAAGAAACCATCCCTGCAGGTAAAAACCCTATTTTTATTCTTTTTTATTTTGTTTTCAGATGTTAATGCCATTAGGAAACCACCCTTGCTGTGTAGTTTCGAATTTTAGGGTTTGTTTAGGTTTAAGTGTCCCCAACAATTGTTTTCCCCAATTATCAGAAACCCTAACCCTAGGTATTCGTAGGTAGGTTGATTTCATCTCATATGGGTAGGTTGAACTCGATTTTTAGGGTTTTGGGTTGAGGATTCATGGGTTGTATGTATAATTGTTTTCTGCACTGCATGTGTTTGATGAAATGCCAAAAAGGGATGAACCTATCTAATCTACTCTAATAAAAATCTAATTTGATGAATGATGTATGATGTCTATATATATTTATACATATGTATATAGATTTGATGCGTGTTTGTATATATATCTAGGTTTGTAGATGTGTGTGTGATTTGAAGAGGGGGATTCACTGTACAGTCGGGTTCTGGAAATTACTGTGTGTACAGAGCAGTCGGGTTTGGGAGAGATATACTGTGTATGTGGCTATATGTTTCCCTGTGTGAGTTCAGTACCTTAAAACTGTATGCAACTTGTGTGACTGTGTGGGTAGGTGTTACCTTGAGTTGATAACTGTGTGTGAGTGATCAGTAGATAGAGTAGTGTAGCTTGTGGTAACCTGTGTCCCAATGTCTGTGTATCAGCATTTAGTAGGGTATCAGCAGTTGGGGGTTTCAGTTAGTTTCCTGTGTGTAACTCTGAGAGAGGGGAGGAAAATCTGTATAGTGTGTATCCTAGAACCTAATGCACTGAGGTGTGTAGTTGTTAGGTTCAGTGAGGTAGTGAACTGTGCAGTGACTACTGGGGTTCTGTGTGTATGTGGCTGTGTGTAATACTGAGAGGGATACACATGTGTGTGTCCTAGTCTCCTGCAGATTTCAGCACTGTGTGTAGGTTTACATGTGGGGTTGGTGTGAGTGATTTTTGAGTGTGTCTGCAAAAGTGCTGTGTGTGAACAAATATGAACCTGTGTCACAGTGTATAGGATCAGATTGGATGGATTTTGTGATTTGTTTGTGCACATGGTAGTGAGTATGGGTAGATGCACTTTGGGGAAAGTCTGTTAAATCCAAGTGTATGTGTTCTCAGTAAAGGTTAACTGTGTGTGTGTGTTATTTCAGAACCTGTGAGATTATCTATGAGTGTGTATTAGGAACTTAGACTGTGTGTGTCCCTGTTTTGGTTGTGTCTTAGTGTTCAGTATCATTATAGAGTTTTAGTTTCTGTGTGTAAGTGTAGTGATTGGTGTCAGTAAGTGCAGTGTGAGATGACTGAAAATCTAGTCTCAGTTGATACCTGTGTGTGTATGGCTGAGGGTATCAAGTGTATTAGGTTTTGATGTTGAGTTTAAGCCTATGAGAGAATGTGAACTGAGTGTGAGAACCCCTATGCCAGTGTGTAAAACCTGTGCCTGTGTGTCAGTGTGAGTGATACTGTGTGGGAGTGATAGATTTTCCATGTCCAATATAAACCTATGAGGGTGTGTATCAGTTAGTCAGGATCTGGACAGTGTGTATTTCTGCCTGAGTGCTAGTGTATGTGTATCAGCTAGATATCTGTGTGTTAGATAGCTAGGTGAGTGTTTTCAGTAAGGGGGAAAAACAGAGTGCCTGTGAGTGAATTGTGAGGACTGTGTAACTGTGCAGTCCTAGTATATCAGTAGCTAGTGCCTAGCTTGTGTGTGTCAATTAGGAATTTGTGTGTGCAGTGAGTTGGGAGTTGAGACCTAAGTGTGTGTGTGTGAACTGTGTAGTGTATCAGTTCTCATTAACTGATACTGTGAATCAGTGTCTGTGAGTAGGTGTAGGTCAGTGTGTTAGTCCCAGTGTGTGTGAGTGATGGACTAGGGTTGGATTAGGGGATCCTGTTGAACAGTTTGATATGTGTGTTTAGGATTAGGATTATGTATCACTAAGTGAGTACCTATGTGTATAAAATCAATTGTATTTGGCATTGGTTAAATTGGTATCATGTATAGTAGGTGAGATACCAAATAGGTAATTAGGTATTAAGTTACTAGTTAAGTTATTAACTAGTATAAGTTAGGTATCCTTAGTATGATATAGAATTTGACTAGTGGACCTAGCATTGACCAGTAAACCTTAGATATGACCTAGAAAACCTCGTATTAAATTGTTAAACCTGTTATTCTTTTAATTCATTAATTAATATTGAATTTCCATATTAGGTCATTTTGATCCCATTTTGGACATCGATCCTCACACCTTGCTCAGGACCACAGGCGAGTACATTCTCTGACAGTTTTCATTGTTGATTACTTCTATAAATTGTAGTGTATTACATACTTGATTCCGACACTATGGATACACGGGTTAGCACCCTAGATCCCCATCATGAGGAGTCGTGATTGGAATCCATCGTGCTAGCTAGGGGATGGGAAACTATTAGTAGATTATGTGATCATATCCAAACATTTATATGTACCATAGCTCACCCACTTCTCACGTCGGGTGCAGCCTGACCATTTATATGCTGCATAGCTGTTATATATGATTAGCCTGACCACTATATGCACCATAGCTAACCATACGGTTAGCCTGACCAAAAAAGAATCATAGCTAATCATATATAATCAGCCTGATCTAGTCCCAAGCCGATCACATAATAAACTAATATTCCAAACACTTAGCTAGATATTTTATCTTTATTCAGATTTACTTGTTCTAGTATTCACTGTTTATTGTTCATTGCTAGATGCTCTATTGTCTATTTTATTTTCTCCTGTACTTCTCATTTTCAGCATTTATTTCCACCTTGTATCTCTTACACTGTTTATAGACTTTGTCAATTTAATGAAACTGCTGTTAGTGCTTGTGCTTCGCTCCAATCCTGACTGGATAACAACATTTTCAGAGGACCTGGAGGACTTTTGCCCCACTCATTACGGCCCAGGATTAGAGGGAGATTTCACTCCGGAAATCCCAGAGGAGGTGCCTATCCTAGAGGAGATCCTACCTGGCTGTACTTAGATTATTTTTTCTGCATTTATTGTTTTAGCCTGAGACTGAGTTGTACTTATTATTTTGTGACTTTGTGAGGTCATTTAGATCCAGGATTTGAGTTGGACTTATTGTGGTTGGTTTTTTGAACTCTTTTCAATTCTCATCGTGCCATTATTCTTATAGCTTGTGATTGAGTATATTATAGAACTGTGGTTTATTTATCATTGTCCTCCGTACGGAGTTGAGACTATTGACAGGATATACTATGTTTGTGACCTAGACAGCGTTCTACCGCCGATGCTGCGGCGTAGGCTTGACGTACCCACGACTCATGCCCAAATTCTGGGTGTGGGTCGTGACACGTTTTTAGTGGTGGCCCATGCAGGTCTAGTCTTAGATTCACATTAGAGTGATATCGTAGTGGTGCTCGCTTAGAGTATTACTACGAACCTGTTTTAGGAAATAGGAATTAGGCCGAGGATATGCTCAATCACAATTAGGAAATTTCTGATTCTTATAATACTACTCTTAATGATTAATTTCTTTAGAAATTTTTACTGTCCTTCCTTGATGATATCGTATCTATTGCCTTAATTGAATCTTTCGATCTGTCTTCAGGATGCCGCCAAGAAGGTCCCAGAGACTCGGAGCAGCAGATTCAGAAAGGTCTGCCACCTCTCGTCCTGCCGGACAGACATCCGCAGCACCTCCTACATCTCCAGTACATGTGGGAGCGTCTGCAGCATTCGGGGGTCCTCCACCACCAGTTCAGAGGGTCCCCACAGCTACGACGGGGCCTCTACCACCACCACCACCAGTTCAGCATCCAGGAGGTGTGCCTGTCGATGGGGCACAGATGTTCGCCTTGATTCAGGGCATGGTCGATGCCCAGAGGACGTCGGCAGAGGCCCAGAGAGTGCAGGCTGAGGCACATCAGGCCCAGACAGAGATGATGAGGGTGAACATGGAGAATGCTCACCAAGTGGCTCTCCAAGTTGTGGAGAGGGTCACTCAGCAGCAGCAGCATCCTGGTCAGCAATATCAGAGGCCGGGCACCATTGTGGACTTCAAGAGGATGATGCCTCGGGAGTTCAAGGGGACAGAAGGGATACTCTACGCCAATGATTGGCTAGAGGACATCGAGAGGAACTTGCGCTTGGCGCAGCTTCCAGAGGCGCTCCAGATCGAGGCTGCTGGCAGCCAGATGTTCGACATTGTCCTGACGTGGTTTCGCACGGAGCCGAGACTCTTGCGTAGAGGACTCACTTGGGAGGCTTTCAGGGAGCTCTTCAAGGAGAAATTCTTTTCTGACGTTGCCCTGGGAGCATTGGAGAGTCAGTTCCATGACTTAGTCCAGGGGAGCTCGTCCGTCAATGAGTATGCCGCGAAGTTTTGCCGCCTGAGCCGCTTCGTGCCGTCGATGATTAGAGATCCGGGGGACAGGGCCCGGAAGTTCAGAAAGGGGCTGGCAAGGGAGATCAAGTCTCGCACGTCGGGACGTCGCACCACTACTTTCGAGGGCATATTGATGGATGCCCAGATAGCCGAGGACGACTTGGACCTCAGGCCCAAGAGGGGACGCGATGGTTCCGGAGGAGCAAACGGTAGTGCGGGACCAGGCAAGCGTCCACATTATCAACAGCAACAGAGGCCCTTTCAGCAGCAGCACCAGGCACCAGCCCGAGGGCAGGTCCAGCAATAACAGCAGCAGAGGCAGACTCAGTCCGCCATCCAGTGTGCGTACTGCGGGAAGATGGGACATACTAGAGAGATCTGCAGGCATAGATTGGGCTCATGTTTGTCCTGCGGATCGATGACACATCAGCTGAGGGATTGCCCTACCATTCGGATTCGTCCAGGTCAGGGTGGAGCAGCCGCCCAGAGGGGACCAGGCAGGGTACCTACCGCACCAGGAGGCCAACAACAGAGGGGACCACTTCCACTGCAAAATCAGAGGTTTGCCCAGCATCAGCAGCAGAGAGGTGCACCCCAGGGGCGAGCGTACGCCAGGGCAGTCGAGGAGATCGAGCCAGCAGGAGACTTGATCACAGGTTCGGTACTTCTCGATTGTATTCCTGCATTTACCTTATTCGATTCTGGCGCTTCCCATAGTTTTGTGTCTGTATCATATGCACTTCGACATCATTTAGACACAGAACCATTAGCTAGGACTTGCAAGATCATGACTGGTGGAGGTATTATCCTAGTTCGTGATCACTGCAAGGACCGAAGAGTGTCAGTAGGAGGCCGAGACTTGAGCATGAGTTTACTCGTCATGCCACTTCCGGGGTACGATATTGTGCTCGGAATGGACTGGTTGAGTAGACATCATGCTACTATAGATTGTTATAGAGGCAGAGTATTGTTTAGACCACCAGGAGAGCCGGAGTTTGAGGTTGTCAGGGAAGCAGCAGAACAGAGGAGGAGCACGTTTTGCGGAGCCAGGACGGAAGAAGAGGAGTTGCCACATCCTCTAATAGCAGAGTTCCTGGATGTATTTCCAGAAGAGTTGCCAGGCTTGCCGCCAGACAGAGATGTTGAATTCTCTATAGACTTGGTTCCAGGAGCGGTGCCCATTTCACAACATGTCTATAGAGTCAACAACAGCGAACTAGCAGAACTGAAGAAGCAAGTTAAGGAGCTGTAGGACAAAGGCTTCATCAAATCCAGTTCATCATCATGGAGAGCTCCGGTATTGTTCGTGCCGAAGAAGGACGGCACGGTGCGCATGTGCATTGATTATAGAGCTTTGAACAATATCACTATCAAGAACAAGTACCCGCTGCCGAGGATAGATGATCTTTTCGATCAGTTGAGCGGGGCGAGGGTGTTTTCAAAGATTGATTTGAGGTCAGGCTATCACCAGGTGAAGGTGAAGAGAGAAGACACGCCGAAGACAGCTTTTCGGACCAGATACGGCCAGTTTGAGTTCATGGTAATGCTATTTGGTTTAACCAATGCACCGACAGTATTCATGAACCTGATGAACAAGGTATTCCACCAGTACCTTGACAAGTTCGTGGTGGTGTTCATCGACGATATTCTTGTGTATTCCAAGACACCGGAGGAGCACGAAGAGCACCTGAGATTGGTCTTAGAGACTCTCAGGAGGGAGAAGCTGTACGGAAAACTCTCTAAGTGTGAATTCTTTCTTGACAAGGTCGAATTTCTTGGGCATGTGGTATCGGGTGACGGAATCTCGGTAAACCCAAAGAAGATCGAGGCAGTGGAGTCGTGGGCTACCCCCAGTTCGGTAGCAGAGATCAGGAGTTTTCTCGGGCTAGCAGGATACTACAGGAGGTTTGTACAAGACTTCTCCAAGATTGCAGCGCCGATGACCAGGCTGACTAGGAAGGATGTGGATTTTGTATGGACGAAGGAGTGCCAGGCCGCATTTGATGAGATGAAGAAGAGGTTGACGACAGCTCCAATTTTGACGTTGCCATCAGGGACAGGTGGTTTTACCATCTACAGTGATGCTTCAGGGAAGGGTCTGGGATGTGTTCTTCAGCAGCACGGAAAGGTAATTGCCTATGCTTCCAGGCAGTTACGCCCTTATAAAAAGAACTATCCTACCCACGATTTGGAGTTAGCAGCAGTTATCTTCGCCGTAAAGTTGTGGAAACATTACTTGTACGGAGAGCGTGTGGAGATCTTCACAGACCACAAGAGCTTGAAGTACGTGTTCACCCAGAAGGAGCTGAACATGAGGCAAAGGAGGTGGTTGGAGTTGATGAAGGACTTCGACATCTCATTGCAGTACCATCCAGGGAAGGCTAACGTAGTCGCCGATGCCTTGAGCAGGTATCCGACGACTATGTACTTGACGATAGATAGGCATTTGTTGGCTGATTTGGAGAGCTTGGAGATTGAAGTGTTAGTTCCCGGTACTGAGATTCAGATGTGGGGATTGCAGATACAGTCCGAACTGATGGACAGGATCAGAGCTGCGCAGTACGATGATGTGGCTCTGAGGAGTATCAGGGCACAGGTTCGGATGGGATTGTCGGACGACTTTACTATCGCAGATGATGGTTCTTTACGGCATGGCACGAGGATATGTGTGCCAAGCGGGGAGCTGCGCGAGGAGGTTTTACAGGAGGCACACCGCTCTCAGTACTCGATGCATCCCGGTGCCAACAAGATGTATCGAGACTTGAGGGAGCACGTATGGTGGTATGGAATGAAGCGCGAGGTAGCACGCTTCGTATCCCGGTGTCTAGTGTGCCAGCAGGTAAAGGCAGACCGACAAAGGCCAGGTGGTTTGCTTCAACCTTTACCGATTCCAGAATGGAAATGGGAGCACGTGACCATGGATTTCGTTTCAGGGCTTCCACGTTCGCCAGGAGGGAAAGACGCGATTTGGGTCATCGTGGACAGGTTGACCAAATTAGCCTATTTCTTACCTTTCAAGGTGGGCACGTCGACAGAGAGGCTCGCAGAGATGTACGTGTGACAGATTGTTAGGCTTCATGGAGTTCCTGTGAGCATCGTCTCAGATCGGGATAGTCATTTCACTTCCCACTTCTGGAGGAGTCTGCAGGCTAGCTTGGGCACTCAGCTCAAGTTCAGTACCGCATATCACCCCCAGACAGACGGGCAGTCTGAAAGGACTATTCAGACTCTCGAGGATATGTTACGCACTTGTGTTCTAGATCTCGAAGGTTCTTGGGAGGATCATCTGCACCTGGTGGAGTTTGCTTACAACAACAGCTACCAGGCCAGCATCGAGATGTCACCATTTGAGGCTCTTTATGGACGGAGGTGTCGTACACCGTTATCTTGGGACGACGTTGGAGAGAGAGCCTTGCTAGGACCAGAAATGGTCGTGGATGCGGCAGAAAAGATGAAACTCATCAGAGACAGACTGCGAGTGGCGCAGGACAGACAGCGGCATTGGGCCGACAGCCACCGTAGACCCCTTGAGTTTTAGGTATAGATTATTGTTTTCTGGTTGTGTTTGTTTGTTGTTTAGACTGCGTGTTGAGACTATTTTGTTTTAGGTTGGCGATCTAGTTTTCCTACGGATTTCTTCGATACGTGGAACGATTCGTTTTGGTAGAGGCGGAAAGCTTAGCCCACGCTACATCGGACCCTTCGGTATTCTTGCGAAGATAGGTGCAGTGGCGTATAGACTAGACTTGCCGCCTGCATTAGAGGGAGTGCATGATGTGTTCCACGTGTCGCAGCTGAGGCGGTACGTGGCCGATCCTAGTCACGTACTTGATCACTCGGAGATTGAGGTTGGTCCGACGCTCAGCTACCCCGAGCAGCCCGTAGAGATCTTGGACCGCAGAGAGAAGGTGTTGCGGAACCAAACTATTCCTTTGGTTCGTGTTGCATGGAGACATCACTTTCCAGGGGAGTCAACCTGGGAGAGAGAGGACGAAATGCGCGAGCAATACCCGTATCTCTTCTAGACTTGAGGTATATTCCTTTTTTTGATTCCATTCTTGTTGTAGTCAGTCCAATTTCGAGGACGAAATTTCTTTTAGGAGGGTAGACTTGTCACTACCACTTTTCCAGGCAAGAGCATTTGTGTAATTTTACTATTTTAAATAATTATGTATTAAATTAAATTGCTGAGTTTTATAAACTAATTATATATTGTAAGTGATATTTGGTTTTAGGTCAAACCCTAGAACGTATTAGGACAAACCCTAATGACCAGACCCTAATTTAAAAACCCAGTTCTAGTAAAATCCTAGAATTCTAATTTTAGGTTTGGACCTCAAACCCTAGAAGGCCTAAACCTGAGTTAATTAGGTTCTACATGAGAGGGCCAGGGGGTTTAATCTAAAAACTATGCATGGAAACCCTAAAACTAGGTTTAATATAAAAAGGAAGCTTCTCACAAAGCCATCCTTGATGTAGAAAAGAGAAACCCTAGCCTCCATCAAGAGAAACCATCTCCCCACCCCAAAATTTCGAAATCTAGCCCTAGGTTCCATTTTCTCCTCCTCCAAAGCAAGAAAAGCAAGGAACGTGGGTCAGGAAGCCTTGGAGAAGAAGAACCTCATTGAAGAAACCATCCCTGCAGGTAAAAACCCTGTTTTTATTCTTTTTTATTTTGTTTTCAGATGTTAATGCCATTAGGAAACCACCCTTGCTGTGTAGTTTTGAATTTTAGGGTTTGTTTAGGTTTAAGTGTCCCCAATAATTCTTTTCCCCAATTATCAGAAACCCTAACCCTAGGTATTCGTAGGTAGGTTGATTTCATCTCATATGGGTAGGTTGAACTCGATTTTTAGGGTTTTGGGTTGAGGATTCATGGGTTGTATGTATAATTGTTTTCTGTACTGCATGTGTTTGATGAAATGCCAAAAAGGGATGAACCTATCTAATCTACTCTAATAAAAATTTAATTTGATGAATGATGTATGCTGTCTATATATATTTATACATATGTATATAGATTTGATGCGTGTTTGTATATATATCTAGGTTTGTAGATGTGTGTGTGATTTGAAGAGGGGGATTCACTGTACAGTCGGGTTCTGGAAATTACTGTGTGTACAGAGCAGTCGGGTTTGGGAGAGATTATACTGTGTATGTGGCTATATGTTTCCCTGTGTGAGTTCAGTACCTTAGAACTGTGTGCAACTTGTGTGACTGTGTGGGTAGGTGTTACCTTGAGTTGATAACTGTGTGTGAGTGATCAGTAGATAGAGTAGTGTAGCTTGTGGTAACCTGTGTCCCAATGTCTGTGTATCAGCATTTAGTAGGGTATCAGCAGTTGGAGGTTTCAGTTAGTTTTCTGTGTGTAACTCTGAGAGAGGGGAGGAAAATTTGTATAGTGTGTATCCTAGAACCTAATGCACTGAGGTGTGTAGTTGTTAGGTTCAGTGAGGTAGTGAACTGTGCAGTGACTACTGGGGTTCTGTGTGTATGTGGCTGTGTGTAATACTGAGAGGGATACACATGTGTGTGTCCTAGTCTCCTGCAGATTTCAGCACTGTGTGTAGGTTTACATGTGGGGTTGGTGTGAGTGATTTCTGAGTGTGTCTGCAAAAGTGCTTTGTGTGAACAAATGTGAACCTGTGTCACAGTGTATAGGATCAGATTGGATGGATTTTGTGATTTGTTTGTGCAATGGTAGTGAGTATGGGTAGATGCACTTTGGGGAAAGTCTGTTAAATCCAAGTGTGTGTGTTCTCAGTAAAGGTTAACTGTGTGTGTGTGTTATTTCAGAACCTGTGAGATTATCTATGAGTGTGTATTAGGAACTTAGACTGTGTGTGTCCCTGTTTTGGTTGTGTCTTAGTGTTCAGTATCATTGTAGAGTTTCAGTTTCTGTGTGTAAGTGTAGTGATTGGTGTCAGTAAGTGCAGTGTGAGATGACTGAAAACCTAGTCTCAGTTGATACCTGTGTGTGTATGGCTGAGGGTATCAAGTGTATTAGGTTTTAATGTTGAGTTTAAGCCTATGAGAGAATGTGAACTGAGTGTGAGAACCCCTATGCCAGTGTGTAAAACCTGTGCCTGTGTGTCAGTGTGAGTGATACTGTGTGGGAGTGATAGATTTTTCAGGTCCAATGTAAACCTATGAGGGTGTGTATCAGTTAGTCAGGATCTGGACAGTGTGTATTTCTGCCTGAGTGCTAGTGTATGTGTATCAGCTAGATATCTGTGTGTTAGATAGCTAGGTGAGTGTTTTCAGTAAGGGGGAAAACAGAGTGCCTGTGAGTGAATTGTGAGGACTGTGTAACTGTGCAGTCCTAGTATATCAGTAGCTAGTGCCTAGCTTGTGTGTGTCAATTAGGAATTTGTGTGTGCAGTGAGTTGGGAGTTGAGACCTAAGTGTGTGTGTGTGAACTGTGTAGTGTATCAGTTCTCATTAACTGATACTGTGAATCAGTGTCTGTGAGTAGGTGTAGGTCAGTGTGTTAGTCCCAGTGTGTGTGAGTGATGGACTAGGGTTGGATTAGGGGATCCTGTTGAACAGTTTGATATGTGTGTTTAGGATTAGGATTATGTATCACTAAGTGAGTACCTATGTGTATAAAATCAATTGTATTTGGCATTGGTTAAATTGGTATCATGTATAGTAGGTGAGATACCAAATAGGTAATTAGGTATTAAGTTACTAGTTAAGTTATTAACTAGTATAAGTTAGGTATCCTTAGTATGATATAGAATTTGACTAGTGGACCTAGCATTGACCAGTAAACCTTAGATATGACCTAGAAAACCTCGTATTAAATTGTTAAACCTGTTATTCTTTTAATTTATTAATTAACATTGAATTTCCATATTAGGTCATTTTGATCCCATTTTGGACATCGATCCTCACACCTTGCTCAGGACCACAGGCGAGTACATTCTCTGACAGTTTTTATTGTTGATTACTTCTATAAATTGTAGTGTATTACATACTTGATTCCGACACTATGGATACACGGGTTAGCACCCTAGATCCCCATCATGAGGAGTCGTGATTGGAATCCATCGTGCTAGATGGAGGATGGGGAACTATTAGTAGATTATGTGATCATATCCAAATATTTATATGTACCATAGCTCACCCACTTCTCACGTCGGGTGCAGCCTGACCATTTATATGCTCCATAGCTGTTATATATGATTAGCCTGACCACTATATGCACCATAGCTAACCATACGGTTAGCCTGACCAAAAAAGAATCATAGCTAATCATATATAATCAGCCTGATCTAGTCCCAAGCCGATCACATAATAAACTAATATTCCAAATACTTAGCTAGATGTTTTATCTTTATTCAGATTTACTTGTTCTAGCATTCACTGTTTATTGTTCATTGCTAGATGCTCTATTGTCTATTTTATTTTCTCCTGTACTTCTCATTTTCAGCATTTATTTTCACCTTGTATCTCTTACACTGTTTATAGACTTTGTCAATTTAATGAAACTGCTGTTAGTGCTTGTGCTTCACTCCAATCCTGACTGGATAACAACATTTTCAGAGGACCTGGAGGACTTTTGCCCCACTCATTACGGCCCAGGATTAGAGGGAGATTTCACTCCGGAAATCCCAGAGGAGGTGCCTATCCTAGAGGAGATCCTACCTGGCTGTACTTAGATTATTTTTTCTGCATTTATTGTTTTAGCCTGAGACTGAGTTGTACTTATTATTTTGTGACTTTGTGAGGTCATTTAGACCCAGGATTTGAGTTGAACTTATTGTGGTTGGTTTTTTGAACTCTTTTCAATTCTCATCGTGCCATTATTCTTATAGCTTGTGATTGAGTATATTATAGAACTGTGGTTTATTTATCATTGTCCTCCGTACGGAGTTGAGACTATTGACAGGATATACTATGTTTGTGACCTAGACAGCGTTCTACCGCCGATGCTGCGGCGTAGGCTGGACGTACCCATGACTCATGCCCAAATTCCGGGTGCGGATCGTGACAATAGGTAGGCTACTCGATCTAAATCTCATAACTCACACACACGGCAGGGACATCAGAAATCGACATACCTCGGGGGTAGCGACCAGCGCGACACCAGAAATCGACATACCTCGGGGGTAGCGACCAGAGCGACACACTACCATAGTGCGTGCTTGTTACTACGATTTACCAGAGTGGTTATAGCCCATACGCCTACTGATTGTCCTCCCCTCCCATGATACTATGTGTCAAGTGTGTGTCAACATATATATAGTATATAATTATGACTGAAAGAAAACACACATACAATAAATATATAAAATATAATAAGCATGCAAAAGTAATGTAAGCAATTTGGCAAGGTATCTTGTTTGGTCTGAAAAAAGATGAAGTCCCAACTCAAGGCGTCGTCCGATCTACCCGTCACATAAATTAAATAAGTTAGGTTACAAAAGTGGGTGAATAGTTTTGGGCATTTTAATCTATTTTAACTCTGATTAAAATAACCTAAAATATTATTTTAATCTTATTATAATCTTATTTTATTGTTAAACCCTAATTTTGGTCCAAAAAAAGTCAACTTTACGAATTTATGATCCGTGGCACACAAATCGAGGCAATCCATTGACCAAAAAGTTAACTGACTTAAATCCTGGATTTGTATATGGAATTATATAGATTTTAATGCTACATAAACACCGGAATCAACGGTTTCATAAAATCATAAGTCGGTAAAGAGTTATGTCCATAAGGGCGCACAGATGACAGTTTTTGGTGGTTTCCTATTTACGTCTACGTTGTACGAATTTTAAAGTAGACTAAAATTGCATGTTAAATTCTAAAAAATACTTTTATGGAATTCATCATGTAAAATTTTCAAAACTTTAAACGGCTCATAATTTCGAGTTCGGGATCTCCCGAAATCTCGAAAACACGAAAACACGTCTGATTTCGGACAGTTGGCACTTTTAGAATTTTCTTGAAAAGTAAGTTCATAAATTTTTTAAATAATTTATATATTCATAAAACTAACCTTGATATGGTTCTAACAAAAAAAATTTGGAGCACGTTTGGAGTCCGGAGCTAGGAGATATCGTCTTTTTAAGTCGTCATAACTACTAGTAAATGAGGCTGAATTTATGACAAATTTTGACTCTTTTTGGACGAAAAAGAGGAAAATTTGCGGAAGAAAAGTATGAATGATGAGTTTATTCCATAAGTCTAATAGATATTTATAATGGTTGAGACTACTTAATTGAATATGACTAGGATTGGCTAATTTGGATATGATTAGGATCAGTTTAAATAAGAATATGATATGCATGAAGTTGTTTTCCTAGTAGGCTCAGGATTTGAATTAATTTAAAATAGAGTTTGAGTTTATTTCAATAATTTATAATCTTAAATAGAATTAAAGATAATACAAATAATTTATATATAATCTTATTAATATCTATTAACACTAAATTAGCATATATCTAATATTAAGACTATATATATCCAAATAAATCCTAAATAATTTCAAAAATCCAAATAAATTTCTTAAATTCTAAATAAATTACAGAAAAATATAATTAAAAATTTTAACCTAAAATAAAATTTTGGTAGGAACAATATGCAAGTATGGTCTCATAGTAAATCAGGAAAGTCCTAAAAATTTATGTTTCCTATATTTTAATTACCCAAAAATTCTAGAAAAATCTTCAAAATCTAAAATAGTCTGAAAATAATTCTAAATAAATATTTACATAAGTAAATATACTAAAAAATTTATTTTCTAATTAACTAAGAGAATACTTTAAAGTAATTCAATATTTAAAATAATCTATAATAAATATAATAATATAAAATATACACAAAATACCTATTTTGGGTGAGGGAGTTTACAGTTTATCTTTATCTGGTAGATTTGCTTACAATAATCGCAACCAGGCCAGTATCGAGATGTCACCATTCGAGGCTTTATATGGACGGAGATGTCGCACTCCTCTGTCTTAGGATGATGTTGGTGAGAGAGTCTTGTTGGGACTGGAGATGCTTATGGATACAGATGATAAGGTAAACCTCATCAGGGATAGACTTCTGGTAGCACAGGACAGATAGCATCATTAGGTCGATAGCCACATGAGACATTTAGAGTTTAAGGTAAATATTTTGTTTGTATTACTTGTGATTGCTTTATTTTAGGTCGAGTGTTAAGGCTATATTTTATTCTAGGTTGGCGATCTGGTGTCTTGTAGATTTCTTCGACACGGGGCATTATTCGCCTTAGTGGAGGTGGAAAGCTTAGTCCATGTTACATTAGACCCTTCAGTGTTCTTGCAAGAGTCAGTGCAGGATCCTACAGACTAGACTTGCCATTTGTACTGGAGGGAGTGCATGATGTTCCATGTGCCGTAGTTGAGACAGTACGTAGCATATCTTAGTCACTTATTGGATCACTCAGAGATCGATGTGGGTCCGACTCTCAGCTACCTAGAGAAGCCAGTGGAGATTCTGGATCGCAGGGAGAAGGTGTTCTGGAACCAGACGATTTCCTTGGTACGCGTCGTGTGGAGGCATACTCTCTGGAAGAGTCTACCTGGGAATGGAAAGTCGAGATGCTCGAGCGATACCCTTATCTCTTTGAGCCGTGAGGTATCATTCTTTCTTGCTTGCTGTGATTGCTTGTTGTAATGTTAGTTCTCCCTTAAATTTTGAGGATAATTTTTTTCTGAGGGTAGACTTGTCACTACCACATTTCTAGATGAGATTTTTTTATCATTAACATATTTAATATTTAGTAATTAAATATTATATATTGTGCTACTAATTAATTATATAGTTTTTTGCTATTTAATTATCTGTTTGTGGGCTAGACTATTTTATTTGGACTTGTCATAAGTGGACCCATTGGATTGTTATGACACATTGAGTACAACATTAGACTAGGCCCATTAGACCCATTCTCTTAATTAATTAAGGAGAATATATTAGTTTCATATAGAATTAGAAGCTTCATAATATAGCTCTTCCTAATTAAACCTCATGACTAATTAGTGGGGGTAGATAGGACATTTAGTGTTGCTTGGAGGGGGAGTAAGTGTCACGGGGGAGTAAGTGTTGTCACTACAACATTTTTTAGGAGAGGATATTTTGGTCATTTCATAATTAATTAAATATTGTGCATGTTGTATAATTATTTATTGTATTATTTAATTATTTTTAGATGTTAGTTTATTATTTTGGGCTTGTGTTAGTGGACCCAACTAGTTTAATTTAAACCCATGGACAAATATTTATAATTAGTTAGAATTCAGCCCAATTAGAAGCCCAATCATTAAGAGGATGATTAATTAAAGTTAAACCCATTAGACTAGAACCTTTTCTCATTAATTATTTCTTCATGAGAGGCCCCAAGGGGTATATTGGACATTACATAGTAGCTTGAGGGAGGGGCTAAGGGGGCCAGCCTATTTAAAAGAGGGGGGGGGGCGGGTTCTCTCTCCTTTTTTTATTTCAAATCTAGATCTAAAATTTTTCTCAACCAAATTCTTTCATTCTCACATCATTTACCTTATATATTTCTTCTCAATTCTTTCCTAAATCACCATTAGAGACTAGTAAAGCAAGGATCTAGAAGGTGAAAGCAAGGATCTACAAAGAGGAGTAATGATCTACAAGTTGAAGGCCAATTTGACCAATTTTGGAGGTTATATTGGGAATCCATCTCCCAATAGGTATAATTCAGTTTTTCTCCTTTAATTAGATTCTAAATCTGAGATTAACCATGAGAAACCACCCCATATGCATAGGCTACCCATAGGAATTAGAATTATGTTCATATAAGGCCTATGGAGAAAGTTATAAAATATTTTGTGTCAATTTTGGAAGAATTCCGAGATTGACACATGTTGTGGTTGAATTTTCGTATTGTTCATAAATAGTATTTTAGACTTACTTGTAAAACCTCATTATAAAAATTATATTTAACCTTTTTAATTAATTATTAATTTAACTGTAGTAATTATGAGATAATTAGGAGAAATAGATTTTATTTAATTTTTATTTTAGGTGTTTGTGAATATAGGAAATTTATGGAGCCATTATAAATTTACCCTAATTTATTTCATGTAGGAGACCCTTTGGACAGTTTCTAGCTTAATGGTATGCATTAATACAAATTATAGATTTTTCTATGCATATATATATATATATATATATATATATATATATATATATATATATATATATGTATGTATCCTTAAAAGAAAAAGAAAGAAAAAAATAATTAAATCTCTATTGGATCCTTAGTCTACCCCTACCCAATAACCTAAGAAAACCCGCAACCCACCTATTCTACCCGAACCCACCCGCACCTTAATAAGAAACAGCAGCAGCAACTCGGAATCAATTCCCGCCCCCCCCCCCTCGCGGCCCATACACAACCCCCCCGGTCTCTCACCTATATATATAAATACCATTCAACTCTTTCACAAAATCCTAACCCTAATTCTTTCTTCTCCATCTTCATCCCATCCAACCCTAGCGACCAGAGCGCCGCCGCCGAGCCGGAGAACCGCCCAGTCCAGTCGCCGACCGACCGCGACCAAGCGCAACCCTGCGCAACTGCAGAAAGTTACAGCAACTTACCTGTGTTCCAGCACTGTTTCCCGTCACCTCGCTCAACCAAACTCGACCCCGTCTTTACCGGTACGTTCACCACTTAATCCTCTCCAATATCTGTATGATAGTTGACCTCGAACAGTGTGTAACCCTAGGAGAAAACAACGTCCAAGTTGACGGAAAAAGACCACTTTTGGGTATCGCAGAAAACTGCAGTGACCACCTATGTTCCCGGATTAGTATCTCCCACCATAGAGATCCAAATTCAATTTTTCTTTTTCTTATGCGGAGACCACCTGAACTATTTTAATTTCTGTTAATTATATTAAATTATTAACTGCTGTATGTAGAATTAAATTCGTTAGAAAATTCCAAAAATATACTTTTTCTATATTTTCAAAAATTGTGAAACGGAGCTCGCCCCGCCAAACAGGACCGCCCCGTCGTGTACCAAGTGTACCAAAAGATGCATGCAATATACCCGAACATGTGAGATTTTGCGGAAACTGATTCGGACGCGTGTGCGCGTTGGAATCAGCCCGTATCTACGGATAATCCCCGTGTCGCAACTTTTGCGAAAGCCCTGCGCATTTTCTGCACGCTTGTCAGATTGAGACGAAACTTGCGCCACTGGACTCGGGGTATCGCGCTGGTCCTGTAATCCAATTTTTATGCAATTCTTAGACAGTTGACCAAGTCGCTAATTGGCGGGCTCTACGGTTGACTTTTTGGGCAAATTTGTGTACGACTCACCGGAATCCAAAATTGGACGTACCGTTGAGTTTGTATTGACGTTTAAAATTGGTTTAACCTATAATTTATCCTATTTAGAAACCTTTATCCTTGGCACACTTTTCGGTGCAAAGTGGGCCACATGTGGTCCCCACTTTGACCCGAAATTACCATTTTGCCCCTGTGTCCAAATTGGACGAAAGGGGAGTACTTTCTAGATATCTTGCTTATTCTGAAAATGTTGGTGATGCTTATTTCAGCATCCGGAGATATTTGTTCTGAGGCCATAGCTTCTGATCCTGTGTGTTGGACTTTTGGACGTTACACTTTGCAGCTCTCTTACCAGGCAAGATACCTTGCCAAATTGCTTACAGTATTTTGCATGCTTAGTATATTTCTGTATATTTAGTGTATTTCTGTATATTTCTTGCATGTGTAGTTTTCTTTCAGTCATTACTATATATTAGATATGTTGACACACACATGGCACTTAGTATCATAGAGGATAATTAGTAGGCGTATGGGCTATAACCACTCTAGTAAACCGTAGTAACTAGCACGCACTATGGTGGTCGTGTCCGATGGTCGCTACCCCCGAGGTATGTCGATTGATGGTGTCACGAGGGTCGCTACCCTCGAGGTATGTCGGCTGATGATGTTTTAGACGGGTGTGTAAGTTGTGAGGCTTAGATCGAGTAGCCTACCCTTGCCCATACGTCAAAAAGTTGTCCTCATTTGCATTCATATAGATTGTCTTGTACAGCGTACTTATTTATTTTCAAATATTATGCATGTTTACTGTAGTCAAATTGGCTTGCTTCTATGTATCTTGTTACGTCCCTCTGAGGACTTGGTCCCTTTCCAGGTATAGATGTTTATGACTTTTCGTAGGAGCACGGATCAGGACTTACCACTTATCTCTTCCGAGGAGTTCTTACCTTCGGAGCATCTTTGATTATCTCCAGTGACGGATCGCTTCGCTGAATACCTATATATCATCATCTTACTTATATTGGAGATTTTATACTCCTCTCTCATTTTAGTTTTGGATATAGTCTTGCTAGTGGATTTGTCTCCACCCGACTATTATTTTGGATATTTCAGACTCCTTATTTTAGCTTAGTTATTTCTTTCTATGACTTGTTGTGTGGATGAGATTAGAATATTTGTGACTTATGACATTATATATACCACATGTGAGTTTGTATTCATATTACAGCGTACGTGTGTATTATGGTATCCATATATTGGAGTTACCATATACATACGGCTGGCATACTTACGTGTTCCTAGTCCTACGTATATTAGGACTGGAGCGTGACATATTTTTGTGGTAGCCCATGCAGGCCGAGAGCATAATGTCTCAGTTACGTTATTGTACCAAACAAGCCTGCACCTAGGAATAGAGTATAGGATCTCATCCACAATTGACTATGATTCGCTCTTCTTTCAGTCTATTCTATTCGAATAATTGTATCCTGCTTGATTCATGTGCTTCCCTAATTCCTTGAGTATAGCCCCCTCCTAGAATATATATAAGTCCCTATTGTTAGATGATAAGTAGGGTAACCTTCCTATTAAGAGTACAACTAGAGTGTTGGCACACCATTAAGTTTAGAATATCTAATGAACCATAGAATTCCTTATCTATAGATTGGTTTACCATTACCCCTTGATGTATTATGGAAGACTTGAGAGTAGTATAAACACTACTAGAGTTAGTTAGAGATTTTACCATAATGTTTGACCCTAGTATTGAGGAATCAATAGAAATCAAAGGTTTAGTATTAGGACTAATCTAGCTTTTCATGGGGAGATAGTGCTAGAGAACTATAAATTAAGCTTTTGTCTTAATAGTAGCAGACAATACCATAGAAAGCCAAGAGCAATGCATAGAATATTTTTTTGATCATACCTCAAACACAGAGATTAGCATAGCATCTTCCCTTAGAAAACTATGCCATTATCTAGAGCCTTTCTATTTAGTTTTATGACTTGTTCCTCTGAACCCTTAGCGCTCTCTATTAGTGCGACGACTAAATTTCTTTCCATCATCTTTCAATTCGTGCCACCTAAACCTCTCTGATTGCAGACCAAGTAATTTTATTCTATGATTAGGATATATAGCCTGCTAGGATTATAGTTGTAATTTTAAGATTTTGAAATTCTGTGCTTGGTAGTTAGAACTGGATAGCTTTAAGTTATTCTGGTAGATTGCGACCTGATGATTATCCCTTAGTTTTCAAATTGCGTAACTTGTGCCCCCACCTCGATACAAATTATATCCCCTTTTCCCTTGAAGACCAGTAACTTTCTATTCTTACTATTAACACTTGTTCTATAAACACTATGATTAAGACTTAAGACGACCATGACCTAAGTAATGTCAGAGGATACCCTAATAAGTACCAAGACCCTTTCTCGTAGACCTTAACAGGAGTTTCTACAGTATCCTCAAGACAATTACAGTGTTAGTTTATTGTTATAAGTTGGGTAGTATGCCACACAACCTAGTATCACATAGTCTTTTGACCCATTATTGAAGTGTAACCGAATGACATTACCTGTATGCTAGCATAAGACGATAATGCTTATTCAGACTATAGAACTTAGAGGCTATACCCCTATTTGGTCGACTAGCGACTTCGACAAGGATTTAGTATGACCACTGTTGAGATTGTAGAGCCTTATCTTTTTGTGAAATTAAATTATTTTGTAACTTCTTTCATCATAATCTAGCGTACTTATATTTTCTGTATTGTCTTGATTTATGCTGCTATTATAGCCTACTTTTTGTAAGCTTATTCTTTTATCGAGCTTGCTAATGACATATGTATTATTGGGTGCACACAATGATACAATTGCCTAATCAGAATCGGTGTATTAAGGTCTAGCTAACCTTAGTGCGCTTGGTTCTCTCTTCGCATGACTACTTTACGTGGATTGAGATATATGGTAGTAGACGAATATACTTGCCCCTGGACATGTCTGACATATCGTATCGTTTACATAACTGTACTGATACGAGCATGTAAATAGAAAATTACCAAAATAGGATTTCAATCCACAACTGCCCTGACAACTCCCTTTTCGAATTCTTTAATCTCTTTGAACCTTGTACTTGTATTCTATCATCTTCACCTTGAATTCCTTATTATTGCTCTCCGTCTTTCCTTATTTCGGAAAGATGGAACCTCGTGTTGGTATAAGTTAACACACTAATAGTATTAGATATACCCCATAAGGCTAATCACATAACTTAGTGACTCTCTTTTATAATTGATTAAGGGCATATCATAGGTGATATGTTTAGTGTTAAAACTTTGAGGATTGAATAACATGATTAAATAATTTAAGGAATAGTTTTCCTAGATGTATAGCCTCAGGTGATAGATGGGAAAATTTTAAGTTTGGTAGATTGTAAAACCTTTACCATAAAATTAGACCTACTTGGCGGAGATAGTGAGACTAAGGCTAGATTGAGTCCAGTTAGAGATAGAACACGGTATTTTTATTTAATTTTGCAATAATTATATCACTTAGCGCACCTTATCGTGCTTCGATAATTGGAGCACTACACTATCTACTGCCTTTCTACAAATTCCACACCCTTATCCTAGACATGCCCATCTTCCACTCTGACCTCTGTGCAACTTATAATTAAGCTTCCTTGTACTACATTTTGGTCGTGCAACATCGCCCTCTCATTTAAACCTAGCATAGCATTTTAAAATATTGTAAATTATAGTCCTCCAAATATCCCCATGGCAATTAGAAAATCATGGAGTTTAGGATGGAGGAAGGTACAGGATAAGCTGCAAATCTCTATCTTATACCATCTTTGACTTTCTATCATGACTTAGTTTTAATTTCGAGGACAAATTTTTTATAAGTTGGATAGAATGTAAAACCCATAATCCTAAAAACCGTATTTACCCTTTTTAATTAATTATTAATTTAACTGTAGTAATTATGAGCTAATTAGGAGAAATAGATTTTATTTAATTTTTATTTTAGGTGTTTGTGAATTTAGGAAATTTATGGAGCCAGTATAAAATTTTTCTAATTTATTTCATGTAGGAGACCCTTTGGACAGTTGCTAGCTTAATGGTATGCATTAATACAAATTTTAGATTTTTTTATGCGTATATATATATATATATCCTTAAAAGAAAAAGAAAGAAAAAGAAAAAAAGAAAACAATTAAATCTCTATTGGATCCTTAGTCTACCCCTATCCAATAAACTAAGCAAACACGCAACCCACCTATTCTACCCGAACCCACCCGCACCTTAATAAGAAACAGCAGTAGCAACTCGGAATCAATTCCCCCCCCCCCCCCGCGACCCATATACAACCCCGCCGGTCTCTCACCTATATATATAAATACCATTCAACTCTTCCACAAAACCTTAACCCTAATTCTTTCTTCTCCATCTTCATCCCATACAACCCTAGCGACCAGAGCGCCGCCGCCGAGCCGGAGAACCGCCTAGTCCAGCCGCCGACCGACCCCGACGACCGCGACCCAGCACAACTACAAAAAGTTACAGCAACTTACCTGTGTTCCAGTACTGTTTTTGTCACCTCGCTGAACCAAACTCGATCCCGTCTTCACCGGTATGTTCACCACTTAACCCTCTCCAATATCTGTATGATAGTTGACCTTGAACAGTGCGTAACCCTAGGCGAAAATATCGTCCACGTTGACCGAAAAAGACCACTTTTGGGTATCGCAGAAAACTGTGGTGACCACCTATATTTCCGGATTCGTATCTCCCACCACAGAGATCCGAATTCGATTTTTCTTTTTCGTATACAGAGACCACCTGACCTAGTTTAATTTCTATTAATTATATTAAATTATTAACTGCTGTATGTAGAATTAAATTCGTTGGAAAATCCCAAAAATCCACTTTTTCCAGATTTCCAAAAATTATGAAACGGAGCATGCCCAGCCAAACGGGACCGCCCCATCGAGTACCAAGTATACCAAAAGGTGCACGCAGTGTACCCGGACACGTAAGATTTTACGAAAACTGATTCGAACGCGTGTGCGTATCGAAATTAGCCCGTATCCACGGACAATTTCCGTGTTGCAACTTTTTGCAGATTGCGACAAAACTTGCACCACTAGACTCGGGGTATCGTGCTGGTCCTGTGACCCAATTTTCACGCAATTCTGAGACAGTTGACCAAGTCGCCAATTGGCAGGCCCCACGGTTGACTTTTTGGGTAAATTTGTGTATGACTCACCGGAATCCAAAATTGGACGTACCGTTGAGTTCATATTGACGTTTAGAATTAGTTTGACCTATAATTTGTCCCATTTAGAGACCTTTACCCTTGGCACGCATTTCGGTGCAAAGTGGGCCACACGTGGACCCCACTTTGACTCGAAATTATCGTTTTGCCCCTGTGTCCAAATTGGACGAAAGGAAAGTGCTTTCTAACTATCTTGCTTATTCTGGAAACGTTGGTGATATTTATTTCAGCATCCGGAGGCATTTGTTCTGAGGCCATAGCTTCTGATCCTGTGTGTTGGATTTCTGGACATTACACTTTGCAGCTCTCTTACCAGGCAAGATACCTTGCCAAATTGCTTACAGTATTTTGCATGCTTAGTATATTTCTGTATATTTAGTGTATTTTTGTATATTTCTTGCATGTGTAATTTTCTTCCAGTCATTACTATATATTAGATATGTTGACACACACATGGCACTTAGTATCATAGAGGACAATCAGTAGGCGTATGGGCTATAACCACTCTGGTAAACCGTAGTAACTAGCACGCACTATGGTGGTCGTGTCCGATGGTCGCTACCCCTGAGGTATGTCGGCTGATGATGTTCTAGAAGGGTGTGTGAGTTGTGAGGCTTAGATCGAGTAGCCCACCCTTGCCCATACGTCGAAAAGTTGTCCTCATTTGCATTCATATAGATTGTCTTGTATATCGTACTTATTTATTTTCAAATATTATGCATGTTTACTGTAGTCAAATTGGCTTGCTTCTATGTATCTTGTTACGTCCCTCTGAGGACCTGGTCCCTTTTCAGGTGTAGATGTTCATGACTTTTCGAAGTAGCACGGAACAGGACTTACCACTTATCTCTTCCGAGGAGGTCTTACCTTCGGAGCATCTTTGATTATCTCCAGCGACGGATCGCTTCGCTGAATACCTTTATATCATCATCTTACTTATATTGGAGATTTTATACTCCTCTCTCATTTTAGTTTTGGATATATTCTTGGTAGTGGATTTGTCTCCACCCGACTATTATTTTGGATATTTCAGACTCCTTATTCTAGCTTAGTTATTTCTTTCTATGACTTATTGTGTGGATGAGATTAGCATATTTGTGAATTGTGATATTATATATACCACATGTGAGTTTATATTCAGATTACAGCGTACGTGTGTATTATGGTATCCATATATTGGAGTTGCCATATACATACGGCTGCCATGCTTACGTGTTCCTAGTCCTACGTATTTTGGGAGGCCCTAAGGGGTGTATTGGACATTACATAGTAGCTTGAGGGAGGGGCTAAGGGGGCCACCCTATTTAAAAGAGGGGGGGTTTCTCTCTCTTTTTTTTATTTCAAATCTAGATCTAGAATTTATCTCAACCAAATTCTTTCATTCACACATCATTTACCTACTATATTTTTGTCACGCCCCAGTCCCAAAATATATGGAACCAGGCCACGTGGCATTGGCCAGCTGACACGTCACTAAGGGATTACCCAATTTAATGGACCCAAAGAGACGTGCTACGCTATCCTAAAATACTAACAAGTCTGATACAGGTAAAGTCTAATCTCATCCACAAAATATCAAGGAATATTGAAATTAGTGCTGAATATATATAAGTGCTGATGTCTGAAATGTCATAGTACAAATCAGATAAGTCTGGTGGGAACAAACCCACTACAAAAGATAATAAAAGTGCTGAAATATGATAGACTAGAGCATCGTCTCTTTTAGTAATGAGACTCCAGCTTCAGATGAATATACTGCTAAAGATCAGGGAGACTCTGATGGCGTCACCTCTAACTCCTCCTCAGTTGTGTACCTCGTCTCCTATCCGGGTCCGTACACAGTGGGGTAGTACGCCTCATCTAAATCTGGAAGAGAACCAGGTCCTCAGTGGGACATAACAAGATACATAAAAATATACCATATTTAAATACTGAATAAAGTAAATAAGGGTGTGCTAACCATCTAAGTGAATGCAATGTGAAGACCTCGTAGAACGTATGGAAAAGTGTAGGCTAGACATATGCTGACTTAATTCACCAATCGTCGTGACTGGCTAGTATATGCCACATATGCCCCCAGACACATGGGCACTCTGCAATCGGCCATCTCCGAGGAGCATGGTATCCGAAGGTATAATGACAAGGAGGTGGGTGTCCCATACGCCTACTAGGTAAAGGTCGAGGTATTGAGGATACTTAAGGATTTGAGTTGGGTATCAAGATGAGTGTTTAGTGGTGCGATATCGAGTTGGTTCGAAGCCAAGGTATCCATTTAGCATTTATAATTATGATTAGTATATTTAATATTGATTGAATATGCATATATGCTATTTCATATCTCTTGTTTGCGCATCTTGCGATACGGTATCTTAGTATCCTTATTTTTGCTTGTATGGCCTAGATTCTTAGTGTATAGACCCAATATCATAGGGATAGACTCATACAACCTAGAAATAGGTAGTTTGACCAAATTTGACCAGTTTGACTTAGAGTTGACCTAGTTTGACTATTTTGACTTAGAAATGACTCTTTGACCTAGATGTTGACCAATTTAACTTATTTTTATTCCGAAACCTTATATTGATATTATATTCTATATTTAGGTCTTCGAGATACTGTACCAGATATCTGTGATACTGTGCACCAGGTTTCAGGCGAGTACATTCTCTGATAGTTTCTCATTTATGATATCCTCTATGTTCATTGTATTTAGTGCAGATATCCTTAATTTCTTGACACGATGGTTTCACGGATTGGTATATCCGGATCTCGTCATGAGATATCATTCCTTGGTATTTACGGTGTATCTTTTTCAAGCATTGTTTCATTATTCTTTTTCTACATGTACATATATTGGTTCATGAGGAGAGTAGCACCATTCTTGTCGAAACTCGTGTCATAACGTACCATTGTTGGATCAACTATACCAGTCGGGGGTGGGAAGTATTTTAGTATAGATATATGGTCATATCATCCTTGTGCATGTCTTGTTCCTTGTGAGTGTTGGTCATATACCGCACGTATGACTAGCCAGGCCCTTATCCTTGTACAAGTTCCTTGTGCAAGTTTCCAAGCCAATCACATGTTAAAGCTAGTACTTACTCACTTAGTCATTAGTATTCTTGTTCGTTGCCATATTGTTCATTCTTGTATTTATTTCCAGTATTTTTTTATTGTATATCTCTTGTATCTATTGTTGTATCTTGTATATTCATATCTATTTACTGTTACATAGTTTATATTATTGATTAGAACTGCTGTTAAAGATATACTATGCTCTTTTCCTGACAGGATATATTTTTTCCAGATGACACTGAGGAGTGGTACCCTACTCATTATGGGCCTCATGATGTTGTGGGCTTAGAGCCAGAGACCCTGGCTCAGGAGGGACTTATCCCGACTGGACAGATGACTCAGGACTTGTAGCTTCTTAGTCATTCTCTTGTACTAGATTTGTTTCCAGCTTATTGTTTAGTATGACTCATTGATATTATTATTATTGACTCATGAGTTGTATTGTGACTATTCTATTTTTTTATCATATTCGTGCTATTCTCCATCTTAGATTTGTGATTGAGTATATTGATATTGTTGGAGGCTTATGTCACACCCCAGTCCAAAAATACACGGGACCAGGCCACGTGGCAATGGCCAGCTAATACGACTCTGAAGGATTTTCTAATTTAATGGATCCGACGAAGCGTACTACACTGTCCTAAATACTATCAAGTCCAATATGCTAACATGCAGCAGGTAAATATCTAATCTCATCCACAAAATATAAATAAGAAGTGCTGAAATAAATACTGAAAATAAGTACAGAGTCTGAATGTCATAATACAACACAAATAAGTCTGATGGGAATAAACCCAATGAATACAATATTGAAATGAAAGTACGAAAGGACAGATAAGAATACTAGACCAGAATATCGACTAGCTAGATAAAGATGCTCCAGCCAAGGCAGCAGAGTACCCTAAATCATGGGAACTCCACTGAAAATGCCTCAGAGTCCTCAGACACGAATCCGGTCTCTACTCCTGCTCCGTAGTTGGTCGGGTACAAGTGCTCATCCGCATCTGGAAAGAAACCAGGTCCTCAGAGGGACGTAACAAGATACAAAAAGTATATGCTATAAAGTAAATACTGTATAAACTCGAAGGTGAACTAGCCAGCTAAGTAAAATGCACTTGAAGACAACCTTGGTACATATGGGTAGGTAAAAGGTATAAAGCGTAGCGTCAAGCTAGAGACTAAGTACCTGGCATTAGCTGTAAACTGGATGCCAAAAGTATATGCTGACTACATCACCGATCATGATAGCGCACAGCTAGCAACCTCTGTCGGATGTATCGACAAGCATATACGCCCATAACCGGGTAGCACATAGCCCATAACCGGGTAACACATAGCCCATAATCGGGTAACACTGAGGCTTATGACTCCGTAGTTTACTCTGAAACTGCGGTAGCCAAATGTCTGTCCCATACGCCTACTAATTGTTTTTTCCGTCCAATGCCAATATACAAGTCACGAATACGATGTGGACATCCCGTCCTATAATGCAAGTCACTAAAGAAATATACAACAATGCTAAATACCATCATACATGCTGCTCACACCGATGTCCAGTCAAGTATGAAGCTCGCATCCCTACATGAACTCACTATATGACGTGCAATGATACGTGTCAAGGCCTGAGGAGTCATATTGATAACTCCACAACTTTAGGTGCGTCTACTAGACACTAGGTCAAACACAAGTCCTAACGTTAATGCCTTCGTTGACTGTACCCGAGTCATTTTCAGACACGCACAGTTATATGATATTAAAGAAATAAAATATGCGAATAAGTAAGGATCCAGAACCCGCAGCCAAGGTAGTATCATCTTGGGTGCCTATGAATATATAACAATAAATATCAATCACTGCATTACACTAATATACGCATGCACAAGAGTACAACATACGCAATGTCATGAGTCATGTTGTGTCTAGACCAAACAAGCGCTCAAACTAAGTAGATTGGCTAATATTGACTAGTCAAAGACCAAGGAAGTAGGTGTATACTTAGTCTTCTAGTCCCACAATATTTACAAGTCATACTAAGGTATAATTTCTTATATGTCACAATCGGGGTCACAACTAGAATTTGTGTAGGTGCTAAGTTGCACCTCTAACACATAGGTTACTAGTGTTCTCTCTCTAGGTCTCCGTGAACAAGTATATAAAATATCCTAAAATATTGTGCACAACAAGTCAACTAGCTACTATCCTACTAGTAAGTGTTTATAACTCAAAATATCGTGTAATACTAATCACATGTCCTAACTATTAGGTTAAGGTAGATACTTCATATATATAAAATCATCATCACCTCCTCTAAAATATAAACCATTATCGACCATAATTCTTATATACTTGTACACAACAACAAGTGCACATAACAATTTTACATCTATTTTAACTTGTTACACTAGTATGGCACTATTCATATATCAAACTAGTGTATAACCTAGGCAACAACCACATATACTAGTAGTTCACTAACAGTTAAACTAATCATCTGATCAAGTAATAATTTAAAATTTAGAGTTAAAATTGGTTAAACATGCGGTAGATAGTGTCAAGACAAGTGATTATATATATATATATATATATATATATATATATATATATATATATATATATATATATATATACAACAAAATAAGAGATCAAGTGCATGATTAAATATATTAGAAAAAGGACAAGAGGTCATGCATATACATACACATTAGGATGAATAACATATTAATACATATGTATATATATATAAGAGGAAGAACAACAAGATTAAGAAAATTTATATACATAGGTATATTTATATACATAGGTATATATATATATATATATATATATATATATATATATATATATATAAGAAGATAGGATGAAGAGGAAGAGGAGGTTATTACCTAGGGTTCAAAGAAATGGAGGGAAGCTAAGGGAGGGGGTGCTCGACTAGGAGGTGGGGTGCTCGGTCTACGGCCCATGGATGGCTTGTTCTCCAGCGGGTGGGGGTGCTCCGACGGTGCAAGGCTACACAACAACAGCAGCAGAAATGGCTTGCAGCAGAAATGGCAGCGGCTGTAGCAGCAGTGGCCGTAGCTCGTGAGGGAGGTGGTGGTGGTGGCAAGGTGATGGTGGTGGAGGTCGATGGGTTGGAGGAGAAGAAGGGGATTCGGGAAGCTCTGTGGTGGCAGTGATGATGTGATCCGGATGAGGGAAGAGGAGAAGGTGGTGGTGATGATGTTGGTGTTGATGGAGAGGAAGGTGGTGGTTGGAGGTGATGGTGGATGTCGTGAGGCTCGGGTGGAAAAGGAAAAGGGGACTGTGGTGGTGGTGGTCGAATTCTAGGGAAGGAGGTCGAGGGGTTAGAGGAGGAGAAGGGGACTCGGATGATGGTGATGGTATTGGTAATGAAGCTCGGTGGTGAAGGTGGTTGTGGTGTGGTGGTGGTGGCCGTGACCGTAGGGATGATGTTGGTGGCGGAGGTCATTTTGAAGAAGCAGGTGGTAGTGGTGGTGGTGGTAGGCTGATGATGGTGGTCGGGTAGTTAATGGTGGTGGTAGGCTGATGAAGGTGGTCGGGTAGTTAATGGTGGTGGTTGAGGAGAAGAGGAAGAAGAAGGTGGTGGTGTGGTTGGTTTCGGTTGATGTGAGGGAAGGTGATGAGCTAAATTTTTTTTGGAGAGAGAGAGAGAGTTAATGAAGGAGAGAGGGAGGGGTGAGCATGGGGATTAGGGCCAGCCACCTCCCTATTTTTAGGGATGGGGGAAGGCTTGTCATGAGGGAATGAGTGGTGGAATGGGGTTAATTTTGAATGGAGGGTAAGGATAAAATTTGGGTGTAAAGTATTGTATTGTACATAAAAAATAGGGTGGAATAGTGGGGTGACCGATCAAAGCATGAAGGAGGGTTTATTTTTATTGCTTTGCTCCAATGGAAGGTGGACACCTAGTTGCTTATTTGCACAAAGGCCACCAGCAATTTGGAAATTGCACAAGTAAAAGAGAATTAAAATTGGATGAGGAAAATTACCATGTTTTGTGTGTTATAGAAGAGAAAATTGGTGTGTCATATTTTGTATGAGCCATGAGGGTGTGAGTGGCGGTTTGGGTTGGTGTTGTGTCTAGTTTTGGGTTAGGTTGAGTCATTGCACCAATTTAATAAAATTTAGAGTCAATGGTGTTCTTTAATTAATTGGAAGTGCATAGAATTTAAAATTGGGTGGAACACAAGTGTCATGGACGTAGTAGACTCAAAATAGACTATTATTATAAATTGGATTGCATAAAATGAGTCGAGGTTGTGTCTCCAATTTTGATTGGAACAGACAAAGATGCAAAGTTGGATTTATTTGGATTTTAAAAATAGATATTTGTAACGAATATTGTGGGACTAAAATAAAGCACAAAAGGGAGTATTTATGAGTTACACAAAGGTCAGAATGGAAGGCTGGCACGTCAAGGTCAAGTGTGTTAAATTTGTTTGAAGGCAGAAGCTAGAGTAGCGCTCCAAACATCGAAGCAACGGCAAGGTACACCAAGAGAATTTAATTAAAAGAGGCAAATTAATAACTCCATTAAATAATTCAAAAAAATAATCCTAAATGAATCCTAATCCTAGATTTGGTTCAGGGGGTTTACAATCTACCCAACTTATAAGGATTTTGTCCTCAAAATTAAAACAAACAGATAATAAGCTATAAATCATCAAGCAATGCTACGGACATACCTAGGACCGGTGGAACCGGCCTTTGCACTATCTGTTGGTTCTATTAACATACTGAGAACACTCTTGAGCCTAATGTTGGTTCGATCCGCACCTCAAATACTGTCCTAACCTTCTCCTGCAATCTTTCTGAATATGCCCCTTCTTTCTGCAAAAGTGACATGTCGATAGCTCTCTCTACTGATATGGCACAACCCTCTATTGCGTCTGCACTCCTGTATGACGGATCGGTCCTCCTACTCCTAGTTGTGCCTTAGCTGGTGCAGCACACTTGGATGCCTCTGAATCATCGATCCCTTTCCAATAGCCTCTTGGATTCTAGCCTCTGTCAAGAACTCCTCGTAAGAGATCCTCGCCTGGGTAGTAGTGTACCTCTGTAGCTCGTAAGTCAAACCATGATGAACTTTTCTAGCCTTCTCTAGATCATTGGATATCATGGCGGTACCAAATATACTAAGATGACTGAACTCTGCGTCATATGTGTCTACAGTCATGTTCCCGTGCTCCAGGTATAGGAACTGGGAGTAGAACGCATTCCTGACCGTAGCCGAAAAGTACTTCGTATTGAAGTATTCTAGAAACTGCTCCCTCATCTGTTTTATGCCGATGCTGGGCTCCATAGAGTCCCACCAATGATGGGCATTATCTTTCAGTTAGGCCCTTACTGCGGTCATCCAAAGGTCCAGAGGTAGCTGAGAAGCCTCCAGTAACATCTTCATATTGGCGACCCAATTGGATATCTCCTCTGTGGTCTTGCTGCCCGAAAAGGTATCCGGGCCCATCTGACGAAACCCTCAAATCGTACCAGCTAGCTGAATAGGTACAGGTGCTGGTGCGGGTGCTAAGTAGGTGGCCTCTCCCGAACTGCCATCAAGCTCTGTCTCATAGTTTCAGCCTGATGCCACTATGCCTGCATCATGGCATTAAAAAACTAGAATATCTGTGGTTGTCCATCTGATTTTGGCATCTGAGGTGGAAAGGGTGGAGGTTGTGGCAATGGAACCTCCGGTTGCGCTGTAGGTGTCTCCTGAGACGTCGGCCTTACGGGCTACGGCATCAGTGTCACCCTCAAAGTCTGACCCTCGAGGTGTTGTGTCGGGACAGTCTGTGAAGTCTGGCCCTCATGCTACTACATTGGATCGGCCTGAGAAGTCTGGTGCCAATGTATCAACGGGGCCAGAGGTATCACCGGGACCTGTAGTGGCTGCTCTCCAGGTGGTCCAGGGGATGTATCTTTCCTCTGCGCGGTGGCAGATGGCACAAAGGCACCGTATGCCTCACGTCCGCTACACAAGTTCTATCTCTCTGCAAGAGATAGAACTAAATTAAAAGGGTATGAAAACAAACAAACAAACAAACATGATGCAGATATTCAAATAATTAAATATGAAGAAGGTTCAAAGACGGTAGTCAAGGTGGATGACATCTAATAATTTTTATCCTATTGCAGGCTCGCTGGACATGATACCATACCACATGTAGAAGCATAAAAAATACGCTGGATAGCTCTACGCAGCATATTGCATATTGATGCAGAGCAGCATAAACAGAGGACCTCAGAGCCTTCAACATCCAAACAGAGCTTCTCCGCTGAGCACAGCATGAAATATAGGCTCAAGGTCCATCCGCGTAGCGCAGTAGGTGTCACTACCACTTTTCCATATAAGGGTATTTCTGTAATTTAGCTATTTTAAATAATTATGAATTTAATTATTTTGCTGAGTTTTATAAACTAATTATATTTATTAGTGATATTTGGTTTAAGGTAGAAATCCTAGAACTCATTGGACAGACCCTAGTGATTCAACCCAAATTTGTAAACCCTAGAATACAAAATTAGGGTGAACCCTCAAAACCCTAGACTGACTTAACCTGAGTCTATTAGGTCCTACATGACTTAACATAAAGGTTTAAACCTAAAGCTGTGCAAGGAAACCCTAGAACTAGGTTTATATATAAAAAGCAGCCTCTCACAAAGCCATCATTCATGTAAACAGGAGAAACCCTAGCCTCCACTAGAGAAATCCATCTCCCCACTCCAAAAATTCGAAACCCTAACCCTAGGTTCCATTTTCTCCTCCTCCAAAGCAAGAGAAGCAAAGAACGTGGGTCAGGGAGCCTTGGAGAAGAAGAGCCTCGTTGAAGAAACCTTCCCTGCAGGTAAAACTCTAGTTTATTCCTTTAATTTCTGTTTTTAAATGGTAATGGCCATTAGGAACCCCCAAAACTGTGTGTAGTTCGAATTTAGGGTTTGGATTAGGTTTAAGTGTCCCCAACATAGTTTTCCCCAATTAACAGAACCCTAACCCTAGATATTCGAAGGTAGGTTGATTTCATCTCATGTGTGTAGGTTAGATCTTGATTTTTAGGGTTTTTGGTTAGAGGGATTCATGGGTTTAAGTAATTTTCCGTTTCTGCACTGTATATGGTTGATGGAATGCCAAAAAGGGATGAACACCTGTTTCACCTATCTAATCTACTCTAATACAATCTAAATTAATGTATGATGTGTATATCTATATATATTTATACATATGTTTGCAGATTGTTGTGTGTTTGGGGGTTTTTCTACTGTGTAGTCGGGTTGATTCCTGTGTGTATCTGATTGGGGAAGGGTTTCACTACTGTGTGTGTTATGATTGTTGAGTTCTTAGTATTTTAGTCCAGTAGCCAGTGTGTTCTATCTCTATCTATGTTGTAGATGTGTGTGAGAGGTTTCTCAGCAGTTGTATAGTGCAGGTGTGTAGATGAGGGGTCATCAGTGTGCAGAAATTGTTTCTGTGTAGGTTATGTGTCTCAGTGTGGTTCAGTGCAGGATATGCACAGTTGGGTCTCTGTGTGCAGTGGACAGAGGGTGTACCTATGGGTGTAGCAGTATGTGAGGGTGAACTCAGGTGACTGTGAACAGGGAGAACCCAATGTGTGTTCCTGTGTATCTAATAGTGTGTGTGTGTGTTGTGAGTTTTGGGTATGTGTATTGGGATTTCTGGGCAGTGTTCGGGTTGTGTGCTGTGTGCATCGATGGACAAGTGAACTGTGTATGGGATGCAGGTCAGCAGTTCAACCCCAGACCCGTACTCGTGCAGTCCAGCAGTGGGGAGTTGCAATGAGGGCAAGGTATCCAGGTTCAGTGTGTGAGGGATGGTTAATAAGATTAGCAGAGTGATTGGTGTCAGTGTGTACAGAATTGTGTGTGTGTATAGATAGTGTTGTATTGTGTGTTACCTGTGTCCATGTACTGTGTCCCAGAATTGAGTGAGTTCATTGAGGAATTCTGGGTTAGGTATTTGTGTGGGTATCAACATATATGTGAGTATTCCAGTTTCAGTGCTTTGTGAGAGTGAACTAAACCCCTAGAGTAGCAGTGTGTGTTTGGGACTGTGTGTTTAAGTATTGTGTGAACCTAGATAGAGTTTAGTGTGTGTATTTCAATGTGTACTAGGGTGTTCACCTGGGACTCAGTCAGTTTTAGCTACCAGTGTGTGTGCAGGATTATAGCCTGTGTGTCAGTCTATGATACCTACAAATTCTGTGTATTAATGATACTGTGTATTAGTGTATCCAGACACTGTGGCTTGACTGTGCAGTGTTTGTGTATCAGTGAATTTCTGAGAATGTGTGTGAACTGCATCTAGTGAACCTATAGGTGTGAATACCTGAGTGTTTTCCCAGTGTCAATGTGTATCAGATAGGGGGAGAAGACCTGTGTGTGCAGTGCAGTAGATTCTGTGCATTGTATCAGTTGAATTCAGCATGTCTAGGTACTAGATGTGTACTAGGATGAGTTCTATGCATTCAGTGTGTATGTGTGCACTGAGTTTTATGTGCCAGTAATGTGTCTGTGCTAGTGTTCAGTGAGCAGTGAGCAAACAGTTCAGGACCTGTGTGTGTGTAGGTAATTAAGAGGCAGAAGTTTATGTATCAGTAGATGTGTATCAGCAGTAAGGAGAGGGTTTGGGCCAGGTATGTTGTGTGCAGAAATTATACATGTGTGTGTTTATGTGTCAGTTAGCATCAGTATAGAGGATGCAATGAAGGCCTGTGTGTAGTTGTTATGTGTCAGTCAGTTAGAGAAGTAGAGTTAGTATGTTTTGAGAGTTAGTAAGCTAGGATTGATAGTTAATATATATTAAGTATCAGTTAGCCAATTAGAATGTCAGTTAGTATTAGTAGCTTGTTAGTTATTTGAGTATATATGTTAATATGATAAAATAAGTTACTAGTTAATGTAGATGTTAGTTATATAATAGCTAGTAGCACTTAGAACTTAGGTAAATACCTAGAATAGCTAGTGTTAGCTAGTAAGTGGCAGATTTAGACCAATTGACTTAGTTGGACCTAGTATTGACCAGTAAACCTTAGACATGACCTAGAAACCTCGTTTTTAATTTGTTAAGCATGTTATTCTTTTAATTCATTTATTAACATTGAACTTCCATAAATAGGTCATTGTGATCCCACCTTGGGCATCGATCCTCACATTTTGCTCAGGACCCCAGGCGAGTACATTCTCTGACAGTTTTCATGGTTGATTACTTCTATAAATTGTAGTGTATTTCATACTCGATTCCGACACTATGGATACACAGGTTAACACCCTAGATCCCCATCACGAGGAGTCGTGGTTGGAATCCATCGTGCTAGCTGGGGGATGGGGAACTATTAGTAGATTATGTGATCATATCCAAACATTTATATGCACCATAGCTCACCCCACTTCTCACGTCGGGTGCGGCCTGACCACTTATATGCTCCATAGCTGTTATATATGATTAGCCTGACCACTATATGCACCATAGCTAACCATGCGGTTAGCCTGACCTAAAAGAATCATAGCTAATCATATATAACCAGCCTGATCTAGTCCCAAGCCGATCACATAATAAACTAATATTTCAACCACTTAGTTAGATGTTTTATCTTTATTCAGATTTACTGTTCTAGCATTCACTATTTATTGCTCATTGCTAGATGTTCAAATGTCTATTTTCATTTCTCCAGTACTTCACATGTTCAGCTTTTATTTCCATCTTGTATCTCTTACACTGTTTATAGATTTTGTCAATTTAATGAAACTGCTGTTAGTGCTTGTGCTTCGCTCCAATCCTGACGGGATAACAACATTTTCAGAGAACCTGGAGGACTTTTGACCTACTCATTACGGTCCAGGAATAGAGGAGGATTTCACCCCAGAAATCCCAGAGGAGGTGCCTATCCTAGAGGAGAACATGCCTGCCCATGCTTAGATTATTTTTCTGCAATTATTGTTTTAGACTGAGACTGAGACTGAGATGTATTTATTTTTTGTGACTTTGTGAGGTCATTTGGACCCAGGTTTTGAGTTGAACTTCTTGTGATTGGTTTAAATAGAACTCTTTTCAATTCTCATCGTGCCATTATGTTTATAGTTGTGATTGAGTATATTATAGAACTGTGATTATTTATCATTGTCCTCCGTACGGAGTTGAGACTATTGACAGGATATACTATGTTTGTGACCTAGACAGCGTTCTACCGCCGATGCTGCGGCGTAGGCTGGACGTACCCACGACTCATGCCCAATTTCCGGGTGTGGGTCGTGACACGTTTTTTAGTGGTGGCCCATGCAGGTCTAGTCTGTGGTCAGTAGTCTTAGATTCACATTAGAGCGATATTGTAGTAATAGGAATTAGGCCAAGGATATGCTCAATCACAATTAGGGAATTCTGATTCTTATGATACTATTCTTAATGATTAATTCCTTTAGAAATTTTTCTGTCCTTCCTTGATATCATATCTATTGCCTTAATTGAATCTTTCGATCTGTCTCCAGGATGCCGCCAAGAAGGTCCCAGAGACTCGGAGCAGCAGATTCAGAGAGGTCTGCCACCTCTCGCGCTGCCGGACAGACATCAGCAGCACCTCCTACATCTCCAGGACAGGTGGGAGTGTCTGCAGCATTCGGGGGTCCTCCACCACCTGTTCAGAGGGTCCCCACAGCTACGACGGAGCTACCACCACCACCAGTTCAGTATCCCGGAGGTGTGCCCGTCGATGGGGCACATATGTTCGCTTTGATTCAGGGCATGGTCGATGCCCAGAGGACGTCGGCAGAGGCCCAGAGAGTGCAGGCTGAGGCACATCAGGCCCAGACGGAGATGATGAGGGTGAACATGGAGAATGCTCACCAAGTGGCTCTCCAAGCTGTGGAGAGAGTCACTCAGCAGCAGCAACAACCTGGTCAGCAACAACAGAGGCCGGGCACCATTGTGGACTTCAAGAGGATGATGCCTCGGAAGTTCAAGGGGACAGAAGGGATACTCTACGCCGATGATTGGCTAGAGGACATCGAGAGGAACTTGCGTTTGGCGCAGCTTCCAGAGGCGCTCAAGATCGAGGCCGCTGGCAGCCAGATGTTCGACATTGCCTTGACGTGGTTTCGCACGGAGCCGAGGCTCTTGCGCGGGGGACTCACTTGGGAGGCTTTCAAGGAGCTCTTCAAAGAAAAGTTCTTTCCTGATGTCGCCCTGGGAGCTTTGGAGAGTCAGTTCCATGACTTAGCCCAGGGGAGCTCGTCCGTCGACGAGTATGCCGCGGAGTTTTCCCGCCTGAGCCGTTTCGCGCCATCGATGATTAGAGATCCGGGGGACAGGGCCCAGAAATTCAGAAAGGGGCTGACAAGAGAGATCAAGTCTCGCACGTCGGGACGTCGCACAGCTACCTATGAGGGCATATTGATGGATGCCCAAGTAGCCGAGGATGACTTGGACCTCAGGCCCAAGAGGGGACGCGATGTTGCCGGAGGGGCAAACAGTAGTGCGGGAACAGGCAAGCGTCCACACTTTCAGCAGCAGCAGAGGCACTTTCAGCAACAGCACCAGGCACCAGCTCGAGGGCAGGTTCAGCAACAGCAGCAGAGGCAGACTCAGCCCGCCATCCAGTGTGCGTACTGCGGGAAGATGGGACATACTAGAGATATCTGCAGGCATAGATTGGGCTCATGTTTGTCCTGCGGATCGACGACACATCAGCTGAGCGATTGCCCTACCATTTGGACTCGTCCAGGTCAGGGTGGAGCAGCCGCCCAGAGAGGACCAGGCAGGGTACCTACCGTACCAGGAGGCCAACAACAGAGGGGACCACTTCCACCGCAAAATCAGAAGTTCGCCCAGCATCAGCAGCAGAGAGGTACACCCCAGGGGTGAGCATACGCCATGGCAGTCGAGGAGATCGAGCCAGCAGGAGACTTGATCACAGGTTCGGTTCTTCTCGATTGTATTCCTGTATTTACCTTATTCGACTCTGGCGCTTCCCATAGTTTTGTGTCTGTATCATATGCACTTCGACATCATTTGGACACAGAACCATTAGCTAGGACTTGCAAGATCATGACTGGAGGAGGTATTATCCTAGTCCGTGATCACTGCAAGGACATGAGAGTGTCAGTAGGAGGCCGAGAGTTGAGTGTGAGCTTACTTGTCATGCCACTTCCGGGGTACGATATTGTACTCGGAATGGACTGGTTGAGTAGGCATCATGCTACTATAGATTGTTATAGAGGCAGAGTATTGTTTAGACCACCAGGAGAGCCGGAATTTGAGGTCGTCAGAGGAGCAGCGGAACAGAGCAGGAGCACATTTTGCGGAGCCAGGACGGAAGAGGAGGAGTTGCCACATCCTCTGATAGCGGAGTTCCTGGATGTATTTCCAGAAGAGTTGCCAGGCTTGCCGCCAGACAGAGATGTTGAATTCTCTATAGACTTGGTTCCAGGAGCGGAGCCCATTTCACAACACGTCTATAGAGTCAACAACAGCGAGCTGGCAGAACTGAAGAAGCAAGTTGAGGAGCTGCAGGACAAAGGCTTCATCAAATCCAGTTCATCACCATGGGGAGCTCCGGTATTGTTCGTACCGAAGAAGGACGGCACGGTGCGCATGTGCATTGATTATAGAGCTTTGAACAATATCACTATCAAGAATAAGTACCCGCTGCCGAGGATAGATGATCTTTTCGACCAGTTGAGCGGGGCGAGGGTGTTTTCAAAGATTGATTTGAGGTCAGGTTATCACCAGGTGAAGGTGAAGAAAGAAGACACGCCGAAGACAGCTTTCCGGACCAGATACGGCCAGTTTGAGTTTCTGGTGATGCCATTTGGTTTAACCAATGCACCGGCAGTATTCATGAACTTGATGAACAAGGTGTTCCACCAGTACCTTGACAAGTTCGTGGTGGTGTTCATCGATGATATTCTTGTGTATTCCAAGACCCCGGAGGAGCACGAAGAGCACCTGAGATTGGTCTTAGAGACTCTCAGGAGGGAGAAGCTATACGGGAAACTCTCTAAGTGTGAATTCTTCCTTGACAAGGTCAAATTTCTTGGGCATGTGGTATCGGGTGACGGAATCTCGGTTAACCCAAAGAAGATCGAGGCAGTAGAGTCGTGGGCTACCCCCAGTTCGGTAGCTGAGATCAGGAGTTTTCTCGGGCTAGCAGGATACTACAGGAGGTTTGTACAAGACTTCTCCAAGATTGCAACGCCAATGACCAGACTGACTAGGAAGGATGTGGATTTTGTGTGGACGGAGGAGTGCCAAGCTGCATTTGATGAGCTGAAGAAGAGGTTGACGACAGCTCCAATTTTGACGTTGCCATCAGGGACAGGTGGTTTCACCATCTACAGTGATGCTTCAGGGAAGGGCCTGGGATGTGTTCTTCAACAGCACGGGAAGGTAATTGCCTATGCTTCCAGGCAGTTACGCCCTCATGAAAAGAATTATCCTACCCACGACTTAGAGTTGGCAGCAGTTATCTTCACTCTAAAGCTGTGGAAACATTACCTGTACGGAGAGCGTGTGGAAATCTTCACAGACCACAAGAGCTTGAAGTACGTATTCACACAGAAGGAGCTGAACATGAGACAGAGGAGGTGGTTGGAGTTGATGAAGGACTTTGACATCTCATTGCAGTACCATCCAGGGAAGGCTAACGTAGTCGCCGATGCCTTGAGCAGGTATCCGATGGCTATGTACTTGACAACAGATAGGCATTTGTTGGCTGATTTAGAAAGCTTGGAGATTGAAGTGTTAGTTCCCGGTGCTGAGATTCAGATGTGGGGATTACAGATACAGTCCGAACTGATGGACAGGATCAGAGCTACGCAGTACGATGATGAGACTCTGAGGAGTATCAGGACACAAGTTCAGATGGGATTGTCGGACGATTTCACTATCGCAGATGACGGTTCTCTACGGCACGGCACGAGGATATGTGTGCCTAGTGGGGAACTGCGCGAGGAAGTTTTGCAGGAGGCACACCGCTCTTAGTACTCGATGCATCCCGGTGCCAACAAGATGTATCGAGACTTGAGGGAGCACGTATGGTGGTATGGAATGAAGCGCGAGGTAGCACGCTTGGTATCCCGGTGTCTAGTGTGCCAGCAGGTAAAGGCAGACCGACAGAGGCCAGGTGGTTTGCTTCAACCTTTACCGATTCCCGAATGGAAATGGGAGCACGTGACCATGGATTTCGTTTCAGGGCTTCCACGTTCTCCAGGAGGGAAAGACGCGATTTGGGTCATCGTGGACAGGTTGACCAAATCAGCCAATTTCTTACCTTTCAAGGTGGGCACGTCGACAGAGAGGCTCGCAGAGATGTACGTGCGACAGATTGTTAGGCTTCATGGAGTTCCTGTGAGCATCGTCTCAGATCGGGATAGTCGTTTCACTTCCCACTTCTGGAGGAGTCTGCAGGCTAGCTTGGGCACTCAGCTCAAGTTCAGTACCGCATATCACCCCCAGACAGACGGGCAGTCTGAAAGGACTATTCAGACTCTCGAGGATATGCTACGCACTTGTGTTTTAGATCTCGGAGGTTCTTGGGAGGATCATCTGCACCTGGTAGAGTTCGCTTACAACAACAGCTACCAGGCCAGCATCGAGATGTCACCATTTGAGGCTCTTTATGGACGGAGGTGTCGTACACCGCTATCGTGGGACGACGTTGGAGAGAGAGCCTTGCTAGGACCAGAAATGGTCGTGGATGCAGCAGAAAAGGTGAAACTCATCAGAGACAGGCTGCGAGTGGCGCAGGACAGACAGCGGCATTGGGCCGACAGCTACCGTAGACCCCTTGAGTTTCAGGTATAGATTGTTGTTTTCTGGTTGTGTTTGTTTGTTGTTTAGAATGCATATTGAGACTGTTTTGTTTTAGGTTGGCGATCTAGTTTTCCTATGGATTTCTCCGACGCGTGGAACGATTCGTTTTGGCAGAGGCGGGAAGCTTAGCCCACGCTACATCGGACCCTTCAGTATTCTGGCGAGGGTAGGTGCAGTGGCATATAGACTGGACTTGCCGCCTGTATAATGTGTTTCACGTGTCGCAGCTGAGACGGTACGTGGCCGACCCTAGTCACGTACTTGATCACTCGGAGATTGAGGTTGGTCCGACGCTCAGCTACCCTGAGCAGCCCGTAGAGATCTTGGACCGCAGAGAGAAGGTGTTGCGGAACCAAACTATTCCCTTGGTTCGCGTAGCATGGAGACATCACTCTCCAGGGGAGTCGACCTGGGAGAGAGAAGACGAGATGCGCGAGCAATACCCGTATCTCTTCTAGACTTGAGGTATATTCCTTTCCTGGTTTCATCCTTGTTGTAGTTCAGTCCAATTTCGAGGACGAAATTTCTTTTAGGAGGGTAGACTTGTCACTACCACTTTTCCATATAAGGGTATTTCTGTAATTTAGCTATTTTAAATAATTATGAATTTAATTATTTTGCTGAGTTTTATAAACTAATTATATTTATTAGTGATATTTGGTTTAAGGTAGAAACCCTAGAACTCATTGGACAGACCCTAGTGATTCAACCCAAATTTGTAAACCCTAGAATACAAAATTAGGGTGAACCCTCAAAACCCTAGACTGACTTAACCTGAGTCTATTAGGTCCTACATGACTTAACATAAAGGTTTAAACCTAAAGCTGTGCAAGGAAACCCTAGAACTAGGTTTATATATAAAAAGCAGCCTCTCACAAAGCCATCATTCATGTAAACAGGAGAAACCCTAGCCTCCACTAGAGAAATCCATCTCCCCACTCCAAAAATTCGAAACCCTAACCCTAGGTTCCATTTTCTCCTCCTCCAAAGCAAGAGAAGCAAAGAACGTGGGTCAGGGAGCCTTGGAGAAGAAGAGCCTCGTTGAAGAAACCTTCCCTGCAGGTAAAACTCTAGTTTATTCCTTTAATTTCTGTTTTTAAATGGTAATGGCCATTAGGAACCCCCAAAACTGTGTGTAGTTCGAATTTAGGGTTTGGATTAGGTTTAAGTGTCCCCAACATAGTTTTCCCCAATTAACAGAACCCTAACCCTAGATATTCGAAGGTAGGTTGATTTCATCTCATGTGTGTAGGTTAGATCTTGATTTTTAGGGTTTTTGGTTAGAGGGATTCATGGGTTTAAGTAATTTTTCGTTTCTGCACTGTATATGGTTGATGGAATGCCAAAAAGGGATGAACACCTGTTTCACCTATCTAATCTACTCTAATACAATCTAAATTAATGTATGATGTGTATATCTATATATATTTATACATATGTTTGCAGATTGTTGTGTGTTTGGGGGTTTTTCTACTGTGTAGTCGGGTTGATTCCTGTGTGTATCTGATTGGGGAAGGGTTTCACTACTGTGTGTGTTATGATTGTTGAGTTCTTAGTATTTTAGTCCAGTAGCCAGTGTGTTCTATCTCTATCTATGTTGTAGATGTGTGTGAGAGGTTTCTCAGCAGTTGTGTAGTGCAGGTGTGTAGATGAGGGGTCATCAGTGTGCAGAAATTGTTTCTGTGTAGGTTATGTGTCTCAGTGTGGTTCAGTGCAGGATATGCACAGTTGGGTCTCTGTGTGCAGTGGACAGAGGGTGTACCTATGGGTGTAGCAGTATGTGAGGGTGAACTCAGGTGACTGTGAACAGGGAGAACCCAATGTGTGTTCCTGTGTATCTAATAGTGTGTGTGTGTGTGTTGTGAGTTTTGGGTATGTGTATTGGGATTTCTGGGCAGTGTTCGGGTTGTGTGCTGTGTGCATCGATGGACAAGTGAACTGTGTATGGGATGCAGGTCAGCAGTTCAACCCCAGACCCGTACTCGTGCAGTCCAGCAGTGGGGAGTTGCAATGAGGGCAAGGTATCCAGGTTCAGTGTGTGAGGGATGGTTAATAAGATTAGCAGAGTGATTGGTGTCAGTGTGTACAGAATTGTGTGTGTGTATAGATAGTGTTGTATTGTGTGTTACCTGTGTCCATGTGCTGTGTCCCAGAATTGAGTGAGTTCATTGAGGAATTCTGGGTTAGGTATTTGTGTGGGTATCAACCTATATGTGAGTATTCCAGTTTCAGTGCTTTGTGAGAGTGAACTAAACCCCTAGAGTAGCAGTGTGTGTTTGGGACTGTGTGTTTAAGTATTGTGTGAACCTAGCTAGAGTTTAGTGTGTGTATTTCAATGTGTACTAGGGTGTTCACCTGGGACTCAGTCAGTTTTAGCTACCAGTGTGTGTGCAGGATTATAGCCTGTGTGTCAGTCTATGATACCTACAAATTCTGTGTATTAATGATACTGTGTATTAGTGTATCCAGACACTGTGGCTTGACTGTGCAGTGTTTGTGTATCAGTGAATTTCTGAGAATGTGTGTGAACTGCATCTAGTGAACCTATAGGTGTGAATACCTGAGTGTTTTCCCAGTGTCAATGTGTATCAGATAGGGGGAGAAGACCTGTGTGTGCAGTGCAGTAGATTCTGTGCATTGTATCAGTTGAATTCAGCATGTCTAGGTACTAGATGTGTACTAGGATGAGTTCTGTGCATTCAGTGTGTATGTGTGCACTGAGTTTTATGTGCCAGTAATGTGTCTGTGCTAGTGTTCAGTGAGCAGTGAGCAAACAGTTCAGGACCTGTGTGTGTGTAGGTAATTAAGAGGCAGAAGTTTATGTATCAGTAGATGTGTATCAGCAGTAAGGAGGGGGTTTGGGCCAGGTATGTTGTGTGCAGAAATTATACATGTGTGTGTTCATGTGTCAGTTAGCATCAGTATAGAGGATGCAATGAAGGCCTGTGTGTAGTTGTTATGTGTCAGTCAGTTAGAGAAGTAGAGTTAGTATGTTTTGAGAGTTAGTAAGCTAGGATTGATAGTTAATATATATTAAGTATCAGTTAGCCAATTAGAATGTCAGTTAGTATTAGTAGCTTGTTAGTTATTTGAGTATATATGTTAATATGATAAAATAAGTTACTAGTTAATGTAGATGTTAGTTATATAATAGCTAGTAGCACTTAGAACTTAGGTAAATACCTAGAATAGCTAGTGTTAGCTAGTAAGTGGCAGATTTAGACCAATTGACTTAGTTGGACCTAGTATTGACCAGTAAACCTTAGACATGACCTAGAAACCTCGTTTTTAATTTGTTAAGCATGTTATTCTTTTAATTCATTTATTAACATTGAACTTCCATAAATAGGTCATTGTGATCCCACCTTGGGCATCGATCCTCACATTTTGCTCAGGACCCCAGGCGAGTACATTCTCTGACAGTTTTCATGGTTGATTACTTCTATAAATTGTAGTGTATTTCATACTCGATTCCGACACTATGGATACACGGGTTAGCACCCTAGATCCCCATCACGAGGAGTCGTGGTTGGAATCCATCGTGCTAGCTGGGGGATGGGGAACTATTAGTAGATTATGTGATCATATCCAAACATTTATATGCACCATAGCTCATCCCACTTCTCACGTTGGGTGCGGCCTGACCACTTATATGCTCCATAGCTGTTATATATGATTAGCCTGACCACTATATGCACCATAGCTAACCATGCGGTTAGCCTGACCTAAAAGAATCATAGCTAATCATATATAACCAGCATGATCTAGTCCCAAGCCGATCACATAATAAACTAATATTTCAACCACTTAGTTAGATATTTTATCTTTATTCAGATTTACTGTTCTAGCATTCACTATTTATTGCTCATTGCTAGATGTTCAAATGTCTATTTTCATTTCTCCAGTACTTCACATGTTCAGCTTTTATTTCCATCTTGTATCTCTTACACTGTTTATAGATTTTGTCAATTTAATGAAACTGCTGTTAGTGCTTGTGCTTCGCTCCAATCCTGACGGGATAACAACATTTTCAGAGAACCTGGAGGACTTTTGCCCTACTCATTACGGTCCAGGAATAGAGGAGGATTTCACCCCAGAAATCCCAGAGGAGGTGCCTATCCTAGAGGAGAACATGCCTGCCCATGCTTAGATTATTTTTCTGCAATTATTGTTTTAGACTGAGACTGAGACTGAGATGTATTTATTTTTTGTGACTTTGTGAGGTCATTTGGACCCAGGTTTTGAGTTGAACTTCTTGTGATTGGTTTAAATAGAACTCTTTTCAATTCTCATCGTGCCATTATGTTTATAGTTGTGATTGAGTATATTATAGAACTGTGATTATTTATCATTGTCCTCCGTACGGAGTTGAGACTATTGACAGGATATACTATGTTTGTGACCTAGACAGCGTTCTACCGCCGATGCTGCGGCGTAGGCTGGACGTACCCACGACTCATGCCCAATTTCCGGGTGCGGGTCGTGACAGTAGGTCCAGGCTGCTTCAGCGTAAACAGGGTGCTTCATCGCCTTTATGGCATAAAACTCATCCGCTTTCAATGCAGCATTGAAGTGTACGAGGGATGCTTCGTATTCTCCAAAATCAACCTGTCAGATCCTGCAATGAACCTATCAGATCCTGCAATGAACCTGACGTCCGGACTTCTGACAAAGGAATACCGCTAAACTACCCAGGCGACGGCTATAATGATGGCACGACACTGCAACCCAGGCTGTCATTTACTGCCATTTCCTTTGCGTAAACTGCTTTTACGTATACAGAGGAATACGCTGCCTAGTTTTACACAGGCAGATGAGAGCTCTTTACGCTCCGCGGAAGATGAACCGCCTGCCACGTCAAGAGCTGCACTCGGTACGGGACTCGAGGTGCGTCTCTGCATTTAATGCATATGGCGATGACAGGCCCTCAAGGCACGTCTTTGTAATTAATGTGCCGAATACTGACAGAGGCCTGTGGCACGTCTCTGCGTTTGATGCACAGAAGGGTGGCAGACCTTCAAAACATGCCTCTACATTTAATGCACAGGATGATGGCGGATCTCCACATTTAATGCAGGAGATTTGATTAAATGTCACCAAACCGTCGTTTAGTGACATCCCCTATGCGAGAGCTACTCCTACACATACAAGGGAATACGCTGCCTAGTTTTACACAGGCAAACGTGAGCTCCTTACGCTCCGTAGAAGACGAACAGACTGCCACGTCAGCGGTTACTCTTCGCACAGGATTTGAGGTGCGTATCTGTATTTAATGCACAGAATGATGGCAAATCTTAAAGACAAGCATCTGCATTTAATGCACAGGATGGGGGCAGATCTCTGCATTTAATGCAAGAGATTTGATTATCTCCAAGCGCCGTAATTTTGGCTAAAATGTCCACATCATCACTCGGGCACTTTACGCAGCGGCTTCTACGCCTATTCAGCTTCGGTGCCTGCTCGGCTTCTACGCCCATTCGGCCTTCTGTGCCTACTCGGCCTCTATGACTACCCGGCTTCTATGCCTACTCGGCCTCTATGACCACTCGGCTTCTATGCCTATTCGGCTTCTATGCCGGTTTGATAACTATTTGGCTTCTATGCCATGGTGACAGACATTGGCTTCTACGCCAACCTCTTCTACACGAGGGATACCTACCTACGTGGCTTCTACGTCGTGATCTTCGTAGCAGTTATATACGTTTTGTCCCTTAGTTGAACCCGCGTCACACGCTCATTCAAAAGATCATCTATACGCAGGCATTGGTTATTTTAACCGTTGTGTAAAAGGGTGTTGTACTTTCCACTACTCGATTTTTTACACCGACTGAGTGGTCACTGTCACTAAAACTCTATAAATAGAGACCTCTATCAACAGAGGACAAGGTCGACAAAATTGAGGAAAAAGGTCAGAAATTGGTCAAGGAATCCAGTATCAGACCCAAGGTCGAAAAATTGGAGATTGAAGAGAGATCGCAGAATCCTTGAGAGAGAAGAATTCGGAGCTCAAGCAAAGAGTAGTGATCCACGACTTTGGCATTGTACATCCATCCTTTTTCGCAACCTTCAAAGCTGTTCTCCGTCTTCTACGGCACTTCTTCATCAACGTGTGGTCCAAGGGCTAAAGTGATCGGCTACAGATCAGACACCCATAGCAATATTTACCCAGATTAAATAAATTGTACTCCCACATCCTCGTATAGGATTAACATTGTACAAGCTTGTTTGTAAACCAAAGAAGGAAAGGGTTTTCTTTCGCAATAAAGAACCCGTCATTTTCTTTTACGACCCTTTCGTTTATTTTATCAGACAACAAGATGGCGACTCTACTAGGGACATCTTTCTCTTCTGATGAGGAAGCTATTGCTCAATATGATACGGTATCCGTGGGATCCGTGAAGAAGACACTGGTCGTCCAGTTCGACCAATCTGCCTACGAAGATATGCTCCGAACAAGGGGTAGCTCTCACTCTCTCTCTGTCCAAAACAACAGGAAGTTGCGTAAGGTCTGGATGCCCAAGACATCCTCTACCATTCCTGTGGATTCTCCGATCTCTCCGATCTCTTCGACCAATGAGGTTGTAGCATTGCTCCCTCCGTGCCCTGCGCGTAAAATTCAGTCGCATGTCTCTGACAGGACTGACAAAACTTCTGGCAAAGTCTCATTGCTAACCCAGAAGTATACTCCGCGCTCTGCGCGTGAAATTCAGTCTCCCGTCCCTGGAGGAATAGATAAAACTTCTGGCAATACCTCAGCACCAAATCAGAAGTACAAAACACGCTCCGCGCGTAAAACAACATCTGACCTCTACGGAGAACCAGATGATCCCTGTGATCTCCGTAAGGGAAAGCTGGCGGCGGACTACTCAACTTCTCGGCCTTTACGCCAACAAGGGAGCAATCTGCCCGCCCTCCGAATTATGCGAGACGCTGATGGCCGCCTGAGGAGATCCTCAGCTTTACGCCAACCAGAGCGAAGCTCCAAATTACGCCAAGCGAAGCCCCTAAGCGTAAAGAAGGCTACAGTTGCGAAAAGACACCCTCCTCGGAGATTATCCGCCACCCAGATGGCCAACCTGTTGTATACGGGTGGCACAGGGAAGACTATGGTTCCCATCATCCGCATGCCCACCAATGGGAACAGAAGGAACAAGCCATCATCTTCTTCTTCTGTAACTCCTCCTGACCTGCGGGATTATCTGATCCAGAAACGCAAAGACAAGAGTCATAAACAGACTTCAGTTCCCCTAACGGTCAATCGCAGGGAGATCTTGTGGGAAGTGGCATCATCATCCAATGTCACCACGACATATGGACCACATGAGGATTCTATCTTCATTGTTCCACCTGCCCGCAACGGTCAGCGTTCAATAGTCTTCGGCCGCATGCGCAACGAACAGACTATACAAAAGGATTCCTTCGATGACGACTCTGGTGAAATGCAAGTTCACAGGTACAGCCCGCAAGCTTTAAAGATCATGCAAAGAATGGGTTATGACTTGAAGATGAAGCCAGGTCTCAACTACGGGAAAGGCAGACGAATACCACTGCACGGAGATCCTTACTATCAGCGAACCAGCTTCAGGTTAGGGTATGCCACCTCCTTTAAGACTTCCAAGTCGAACGAGGATATCTTTTCCTCTTTTCAAGATGGCTCATCGCCCTCCGACTCATCTCACGCTCTCGAGCAAACATTATCAGCAAATATGGTAGTGACGGATTTCTTCTAATCAGACGAATAAGAATTCGAACCATTCGAGAATGACGCTTGGGCCCAGCAAATGGATACACAATGGGAGTTCCGCTTCGAGCAGAGAGAACCTTCCACTGAAGATGAAGTTATCCAGATTGACGTTGGGGATAAACTTTAACCAAAATTGATATTTATCAGTAACAACCATTCCGAAGAAGAAAGGAAAGAAATTATCCAACTGATAAAAGAATATATCGACGTCTTTACATGGAATTATGAGGATATGCCAGGTCTTGATCCAAAGGTAGCTACTCATAAACTCAACATACTGCCCGATTCAAAGCCTGTGAAGCAGCACCAACGCCGGTTCCGCTCGGACATGATGGACGCCATTGAAGCTGAAGTCAAGAAGTTGATAGCCTGCGGCTTCATCCGTGAGGAACAACATCCCGACTGGGTCGCCAATGTTGTCCCGGTCATGAAGAAGAATAGGAAAGTACGTATCTGCATCGATTACTGAGATCTGAACGCAGCCTGCCCCAAGGACGAGTTTCCTCTTCCCATCACAGACGTCATGATCGACAATACATGCGGTTTTGAATGTATGTCTTTCATGGACGGATTCTCAGGATACAATTAGATCAAGATGCATCCTGAAGACGAGAAGCATACCGCCTTCCGGACACCACTGGAGGTATATTGCTATACGGTCATGCCCTTCGGATTAAAGAATGTCGGGGCTATGTACCAACGGTCTATGAGTGACATATTCCATAAGCATTTACGCAAGACAGTGGAGTATTACGTGGACGATGTAGCTGTCAAAAGCCGCCTCAAGGATAATCACATCCGAGACTTGAAGATGGTATTTGAATTGATGCGCCAATATCAACTCAAAATGAACCCTACAAAGTCCTTTCTGGGGGTATCTAGTGGCAAATTTTTGGGATTTGTCTTCACTGCCAAAGGCATTCAAGTGGACCCTGATAAGGTCAAGGCTATCTTAGAAATGCGACCGCCCCGTAATCTGAGGGAACTCAGGGGATTTCAAGGTCGTCTGGCTTATATCCAGAGATTCATATCCAACCTCTCCGGGAGATGCCAGCCCTTTTCTCGCCTCATGAAGAAAGGTGTATCCTTCGTATGGGACGAAGCCTGTCAGCAAGCGTTCGGAGATATCAAGCGCTACCTCACGAGTCCGCCAGTTCTGGTACCTCCTGTCATAGGAAGACCGTTCGTGCTGTATGTCCGAGCAATGGATCATTCTCTGGGAGCTCTTCTCACACAAAAGAACAATATGGGCCACGAGCAGGCTATCTACTACCTCAGCAGGATGATGGTCGGAGCCGAACACCGGTACAACCCAGTGGAGAAAGAATGCTTGGCCCTTATGTTCGCTATTTAGAAAATATGATACTATGTCATGGGCCAAACCATTCACATCATCTCCAGGATCAATCCTCTGCGGGTACTAATGAACAAGCCAAGTGTTCTTAATTTCCGACTCGTGGCTTGGGCGATGTTATTAACGCCATATGACATGGTGTACGTCCCTCAGAAGTCCGTCAAAGGCCAAGCATTGGCTGACTTTCTAGCTGCTCATCCGATCTCGGAGGCCTCCAAACTGTACAAGAACATTCCCGACGAAGTTGCAGAGTGTAATTCCGTAATGGAAGGTGATGCATGGCAACTGTTCTTCGATGGTGCCTCCAGGACTGGTCCCAGGAGAAACGTGGTTTCGGGAGTAGGAATCGTCCTAGTTACCCCTGATAAACTCATTATCTACCGAGCATATTCTCTTAGCGAGCCCTGTTCCAATAATGTGGCGAAATACAATGCTCTACTAATCGGGCTATAAGTCGCTAAAGAGCTGGGGGTCGAATCTCTGGAAGCCTTCGATGATTCTCTGCTGATCGTCAATCAAGTCAGAGGAATATATAAAGTCCGGAATCCTGACCTCATCCCCTATCACCGAGCAACAGTCGAGATAGCCATGACATTTAAGGGATTCTTCCTTGAGCATGTACCTTGATCTCAGAATCTGGAAGCTGGTGCCCTAGCCAGTCTAGCTGCAGATTTAGCTACTCCTATAAGAAGGCAGAATTCGGTAATCCTTCTTAACAGAGATTTATTCTGTGTGAAAAATAACTTTCACATAGAACACAGCTACACGGTGGACACAGATTCTCCCAGGAGAGACTGGAGAAGTCCCTTTATAGATTTCGTAGCATACAAAATCTTGCCAGGAGATCCTAAAGAAGCAGTATCCATCAAAAGACGATCATTACGCGTAGCATACGAATTCGGTTTTGCGATAAAAATCGGATACAAAATGTGGCCTCTACGGCATATTATCCAGCTGCTAATGGGTTGGCGGAAGCCTTCAACAAAACCATTATCAAACTCTTGAAGAAGTTCGTCTCTTCGAACAAGAGAGATTGGAATGAGAAGCTGGGAGAATGTCTCTGGGCATACCGCACGACGGTACGAGCACCGACAGGTTGTACGCCATTCTCATTGGTCTACGGAAGTGAAGCAGTTCTCCTCATCGAGATTCAAATTCCGTCACTCAGGATAGCCGTGACTAATGGGCTGACTCAAGAAAAGAATGACCTGTTAAGGCTTCAAGAGCTAGAAGGATTAGACGAGAAACGCCTCCAAGTTCAACAGCGCATAGCGCTCTACCAAGCACGCATTTCCAGAGCTTTTAATCAAAAAGTAAAGGAAAGGGTGTTCAAAATCGGCGAGCTAGTCTTAGCCGTAAGAAGGCCGATGATTCTTACTCACAGGAGTAAAGGCAAATTCCAGCCAAAATGGGAAGGCCCTTACGTGATCGAGACAACGTTCTCAAACGGCACTTACAGGTTAGCCCAGCCTAATGGAGACCTCATAATAGCTCCTATCAATGGCAAATTCCTGAAAAGGTACTATGCTTAAACCTACTTTGCTCAAGTGGAATATGGCGAAGACCTTATTCTGACAAAACTACTTCCAAAGCGAAACTAGTTGGATCATATTCTATCATGTCCATATGACCTCTGAATAGATATGCCCTGCTAAAGCTTACCGAGAGTATATCACGTCCATACTACCTCTGATATCACTTTCACCCAAACCTGTCATTTACATTCCGAAATGATAGGTCCATAAAGTCAGATGAAAAGCCTCTTTATTATTCCCAAAAAAAAGCGAAAGTATATTTGAAAAGCAAAAGCAAAAGTATATCACTTAGGGGGAGCATTCAGGTCGCGAAGCTGCTGCGCTAGTACGGCCATCCTCTCATCCCGAGAGTTCAAGACGTCGGCACAAGCCCGCGCCAACCTTGCTGCATCATTGTTCAGAGCAACTAACTCAGACCGAGCCTGCACAAAATCAGCATAGACAACACCCACACGCGTCAGATTCAGCTGAACAGTCGCCCGTCGCTCCTTCAACACATCTCGGGCCACCGACAAAGAGAGAGCCTTCGCCTCTGCTCGAGCGAGCTCATCCTTCAATATGCGGACCCTCGCTGCCTCTTCCTCATACTCGACTTCGCACTGGGTCAACTCGGGGACGATATACCCCAACTGGACGCGCTCATGGTCCATCTCCTGCGACTGAGCCACGATTGACTTATTCAGAGGCTCCATCTGTTCAGCAAGATGTGCAGTCAAGGAGTTGTATCTGGCCTGGAGCAGAGCTTCAACGCTGTCGCCAGCCAGCTGCAAGTATTCGTTAATTGGTTGCTCCAAACTATTAACCATCACCTCCAGCGCGTTAGCTACCCCGGTGTCGCCGAATTCCCTGATCGCCTCTATCGAGAACCGAGAGGACCTCTTCAGCGACGCAAAGTCCAGCTTCTTCGCCAACACCATTGACATTAACGTTCTTAAAGTGGTGTAGAAGATGCCGGTGTACTGCTCGGTCAGCACAACTAGGTCCGAATGAACGCGGGGAGTGTCCGCAATGGTGGCAAGTGCTCCCCCAGGAACAACCACAGATGATATCGCCACGGTCGTCGCCTCAACAAGAGGTGCGACGAAAGAAGAAACGCCAACACCGGACGAAGTGACCGGCGTACTCAAAAGAGGCACTGTCGCAATGACAAGCTCGTCCTCCTCTTGAGATATCGAAGTCTCCTCGACAGGCGAGCCAGCACCCGAAGATGTCTCCTCTTCAAAATTAGGTACCTCCGTGTCGCCGCCAGGACCTAACACAGAGCCGAAGGGTGCATCCACATCACCCTCTCCGAAGAGATCTTCCCCTGAAGAGAAGGCAAAAGGAAGTTAATATCAATATAATATTAATTTCCCTAAAGAAGAGGCATAAAAGACGACATTTACCTATGGCCGACGGCATATATGTCGCATCTGCAGCCTATACAGCTAAATCATTTCTTAATGATGCTAGGCAAGCTGTCATACCTGGGGAAGGGTGTCTGCTAACGGAAGCTGACAAATAGTCTTCCAAGTCCTCCTCAAAATCCAACCGAGTCTCATCGACTGGAATCTCGCTAGGTGCGCTCGCAGGTGCGGCAGGAGTCCCTCCTGATGCCGACCCAGCTAAAGGTATACGGAACTTTATTATACTCAGCCCCGAAGGCGACCTCGGTCCACTACCTGAAGCAATAGCAGCGACACCATCGTTCAGCGAAGATTCTCCAGTACCGCCAGCCGGAACTGTAGAAGGTCCCTCTCTAAAAGGCGAGGAACCTCCAATCAAAGAATCATTCCCAACACGGGGAGATGCAAGCTTACCTCAAGGAACCTTAATACCAGGAATTCGGAGAGGACGATTTACCATCTTCTTCTTCCTCTTGCGAGGGGAAGCCTCCTTGGGAGCAGGAGCCCTTCGCTTCCCAGGAACTACCAAAGCCCCTGCAGGCGGAGGTACTTTACCCCTAGGTACCGACACCAGAGGCTCATCCGGGGTAACGGACTCCTCACCCTCGTCAGAAGAGACCGAGGGGACTTCGAATCTTCCCTCAGGCTTGGAAGAGGGCACCCTAAAACTTCCATGCATATCAAAATCACGATGGAAGGTGTTGGTGGCCACATAGAACTGGGCATACGAGTGGAGGATGCGCAGCTCCGTGGAGAGTGTAATGACGGGCACAGTAAAAATTGCCCCAGTGCAGCCTATGGTAAAATATCTCCATCCCCTCGCTCCATCAATGAGTCCACCTCTGGACCTGAAGCTGGTGACGGCGTTGCCCACGTGCAACTGGTCATACCCAAACTGCCTGGCAAACCGACTGGGCAAGTAGGGCACCAAGAAGCAATGATCTTCGCTTCTGTACAGTAAATGGGAGGTCTAATGCAGACCAACCAATTAAAAGCTTTGGGAGAAAGAGTGGTATTCTCTCTACCCGAATCCTCGAGCCTAATCCCCGATTGATTGCGATGAACAGAAAGGACGGTGCAGAAGAGCTTCCAACTGTGACCGAAGCCCAGCACCCGCCGATAATCTATAACTGTGTTCACATTCCAGGAAGACTTCTCGTAGTTCAACAAGAAGCTAGCCCCCGAGCTACTGCCAGACCCGGGAGACATAATCCTGGGGTTATGGAGAATTAACCATCCCATAAAATACAGGTATGGTAATTCTATCCTGGAAAAGCTATCACGCCGAGTTTCATCGGTGAGCAGCCCGTCAGTCATGGCCCTCAGGCCAGCTTGTATACGGCATACCATGGCAGGGAGCAAGCCCAGTCTTGCCCCGAACAGCAGACGCACTGCAGGCCATAACGTGTTACGATGAATGCGGTCCGCAGATGCAACGCCAGGCACTACTAATCGACGCAGCCATATGGAGAGGAAGCCAGCCAGTTGAGCTTCCCTGGACAGAGGCCTGCGATAACGCCTCAAATAACTATAGGCCTTAGTGCCTACAGGATACTTTCCCGCCCCTTCATTGAGAAGCCGGTCCAGAGCACCAGCATCTACCATAAGATCGTCGACTATGTCACGCCCCAAACTCCCGCAAGCCCAATAGTCCCCGCTGAACGTGAAATTACCACGTTGTAGCTCTCCCGCGGGACAATCGTTCTATTCGTGACGTGATGCCGTACGAGCCTGGAGTTGCGCTCGTACAAGGCGATGTTGTTAAACACGAAAGTTATCATCGAAACAACCAAGTTACAGCGGAAGCCAATTGTGTACCAAGCACACATCGGAGTATACGCAGCGAAGCTCACGATAGGGTCCAAATGAGATGCCCCGAGTCAATGCCACAAAGGCGATGCCACGGAGACGATGAAATAACTCTTGCTCTTTCTCTAGCCCACAAAGGTACTTACAGTTCATACATCTTGTCCCGTATATCCAAGCAGCGCCACTACGCCTGTGTACCTGAAATATTGCCCACAAACGTGGGTCAGTACACAACCGTACTGGTGAGCGGGGTAACCCACTCGTCTAAGCCGACACTAAGTAAAGTAGTGAATGCACACAGTTAAGTTGTGATCTTTCTAGTTGAATCCTAGATTCGTTTCATGGCATATGAATGACATGTTAAGAAAAGTAGTAAAGCAGTTTAAGCATGCTAGCATTCATTCTCAAACCAAACGACAAGCAGTTTAATATATAGCCGACCCGTCTAACTCAATGTCATCGCTTGCACGATAACATATCGAACCATCAGTCTCGCCTCAAATATCCATCCTCATCCAAAGTTTATATTTCCAATATCGAGTGCACACTCTTGCCGAGGCAAGGTGGCCGCGCCTACACGAATGCCAAACCAACAAAAGAAAAGCAAGCCAACTCTTATCTATATGAAGTCACTGGCAAAGCCATAAAGGACAAAATCCAAGCATTAACGGCGCTCCCTATCAGCCCGGGTAGCAAGCCCCGCTGGAGGTCCCGCAATGCATCGTGACTAGCACGAATCAATATCTCCCTCCGGATCGATACGGTTCCAGTGCCCCGGGAAGCCGTTTCGAGGAAATGTCAAACCCTGTGTACACAGGTTGTCCGTGACATGCAGAAAGTAGGTATGACGAGAGGATCGAACATTCTTGCCCCACCAAGCGATCCTAGACTCGTTCAACCGATATCCAACCGAAGCATCCATAACCATTCTTTCAACATATCCCCAAGGATTCCAAATCTCGACCTCAATATATATGTCCCAAGGTACCAAAATACTCATAAGCACAATCTCTCAAGTTGTGCCCAAGTTATGCCCACACTTCACATTGTCGCTTTCCAACACAGTGTTTCACATTGGGTGCAACACCCCACACTCTGAATAATCCCGTGGCACAATGCCCCAACAGTGGCCCAATACCCTCGCCGATGCAGTTGTTCGGTTTTGAACCACAACTGCTCGCTTTGCAAGACAAAGCGACCCAGTGATACTCGTGCACGGATGCACGCTCGCTCGCCCGAATTCCCGATATTTCCATTGTATCATTCCAACTTGTATAATTCCAACCATCCAAGTATAATCCCAATGTATCCAACCGACTGCCTCAATTGTATAACCCAACTATCGTAACAACTATCCAACGCGTAAATCATTCAATCCACAATCCTACCAAGCCAACGACATACACTCTATGCACGCCTCAGTGTAGTGTTTCCCAATGTTTCAGCCCAAGTGTTCAATGCCTTTTACGTATTTCCATATTATTAGGCATGAAGGAGTAGAGAAGAAGGGAAAGAGCCCACTCACAATGGTTGATCCCGTTAGGCATCCTGTCCTGCCGATACGGCCAATCTCTTGAACCCGTGGTCCGATGCAAGCACGATCTACTCAACTGGTATGACCGTACGAGCAGGCCGTGCTCTACAAATCATCCGACCGATCGGACTAAGGAAGATGGCATTATCATTCCAACTCAGCTATCTCGGTACTGCTCTGAACGAACACCTGAATCCCATCGAACCCGCTAGTCATCTGCACATGAAATAACTCAATCAATACTTCTTCCCAAAATCCAACAAATCAAATATAACCAGCATTTGTTTGATTCAATCCGACTCAGCGTAACGTACCGTGCGGTTGCGGGGCGTTACATAATATACCACTTAGAATCAGGTTCGTCCACGAACCGTGCTGGTACTCATTCCTTATCAAATGCCGCTTGTCCAATTCCATGGATCTGTTCTATGCAACTCACATATTCACGATTCTAACTCAATATCTCGCACTGTTGAATGCTCGTACAAATTCTATATTCCCACATCCTCCTTGCAGCTCAATACGAATTTCTCGTATCGCTTAGTTTTGGATCGTACATATATTTAAGGGGTCCCTAAAATATATGCATTTCAGCCAAGCTTTGCGATAGTAAATTTGAATAAGTTACAAGGGTATCTTTATGTTCGAGGCGTCCATTTGCTTGGCTTCCAATTGAATCAATCCCAATTCCATTCCAACATTTTTCGATTGAGCACTATTCTCAAATATGATAATTTCACTCCGACTCAATCAGTTCATGTTCTAACTCAGTCCATCCAACTATTTCTGAAATCCATACTAGCAACATCTCCAAATATTATCTCGTGCACCGAACGATCATCTCAACTGATCTACCCCAGCTATGCGACTTACCCAAATATCAACTTTGCTTAGATCAGCTCAGTCCAACACATTTTCTGCCATCTCAATATCTCACAGGGTGAATATCTATATTGAGGTTCGTGTGATCCACGAAGATTTCGCCGCCACGCCAAAGGGATTGTGTCGCCACGATTTCAACGTGGACACACTCGCCAAAATTCTTAGGTTGCGCATGGAATAGTTCTTCGCGCTGCTTCCACTGCCTCGAAGCATAGAATATCACCTTTGCCTCCCGAATGAGCACGCTTCCCAGACTAAGTTCTGATGCATCTTATAAATCTGAGGCACATCTGTCCCTTCCAGTATTTGTAAAGATTTGATTTGAACGAGCCGCCACAGTCGTCCATTCATATAAATGCTATTCCCTTCCAGAGCACGATGAGTCAGAGGCGATGCCATCTACAAAAATCTGTGACTCCGAATCTCATCAGTTGACTAGGCTACCTTCCACCATCGCTTCGATCTTCCGGCTGCATCTTTAGCTGAAGACTATCCCAAGGGTCTCTCAAATTCCAACACTCAGTCGATAAGCCAAATCTCATTGCTCACATCTGCCCTCGACGCATTCCCAAATACGTCGCCTCAAGGGTCGTTCTATGGGTCTACCATATTCATATCTGATTCGACGGGCAAGGTCGCTTAGGGTCAGCTGTCCCGAAGCTACGTTCGATAATTGTAATCATCACGATGGACAGTTACTATAAACCATGCTACATCTCATCTGTAAATCCGAATAAAAATCCAACCATTCACCCGAGCAAAGTTTCCGAATCCGAGAACCGCGCTCGTTGAAACCTTATTCCATCAATCCGCCGTTTTGTCCTGAATCCATCAAATTTTTGAATTGCATATTCGATTCTCGCACCATCGATTTCAACGATTCTCAAAGCTCGAGACTTGCTCAAATTCACATCCGTTTGCTACGTCCTACCTTGCACTTCCAACTTACTCGAGCAGCACAGTGATTCGTTTCGACGTTGCTCCCACATTTAGCTATCTTCAGAAATCAATCCGCCAAAATCTTTTGCCTTCCCTTGTTGCCACAATCCGTCCACGTCTTTCCAAAGAATCCGTTTATCATCGTTGCACCATTTTGCCCAAAATTTCATCTCCGCTAAACCTGATTCAACTTCTCGAGCAACAATATCCAAAATCCTTCAAGTTTGTGTGAATCAATCGTATTGCCCTCCAAGCCAAGTTCGTGTTTCAATGCTCAACCAACAGCTCAAATGCGTTCCCCAAAATCGTAGTTCGTACTCGCTATCATTCCGATAATCCCACCACTTTGCTCAAGCATAACCCAAATGTTCGTTCCGATTCCGTCCATCTCTTAAGCCCAACGATGCTTTCATTTGCACGACTCCGTCCTTGAGTTCTCAAGTCTAATGTATCGAAGGATACCCGAGTCAAATTCTATTGTACTATATACCACTTAGAAATATAGTTGCCCTCGTACGAAATCTGCGTCAACAAGCGTCTATCCCAAACTGACTATTCTGAGGTGGTTCTGTCGAATCATAACTCAATATTCGCTTGCTCCATTTTCATTCTTTCCAACTTAGTCGATTTGCACCAACCGACTTGTATTCGTTATCCGAGTCCGTTCAGGCAATTCCCATAGATGTTCAACCAACATATTTCCAATGCCTTGCTTAACACGTTTGATCCTATATACCACTTCGAATCAAGTCGCTACTTACATTACGATTCCTTACACGAATCCAAGATCCGTTTGAACCATCCCTCATGCGTGATCCTGCCATTCCCATCTTAAGTCTGACACAAAACTTAGCCAATCCTTTAACCATCAATCTCGTTAGGCAACTCGTGCAATGTTCCATTCTCATTGCTCCCAGCTATTCTCAAACTGTCTGATACTTTCGCAACACGAGCAATCGTGCAACGATTGTATTCCAAGTAGTCCAACCCAATTCCTAATGGTTCCACACGTTTATTGTACGAGCAACTCATGCCAACTTATCTGATATTTCTCAAGCCAACTCAAATCTGCCCAACCGATGCGCCACAATCGAAATTCTAACTTCTATCCAACACAATCGCTTGACGAGCAACTCGTGCAAGGATCCATTCTCATCGAATATTTCTACTCAAAACATGCCGCATAACCAAATCTCGTTAGCCAACCAACTGATCCATTGAGGCAATCAGAATCTCCCAGAACGATAAGCCAAGCCAACCCAACAAAAGCCCACAACTTGTTGCACAAATGCAACAACGCCATACAACTTGCTGCACGAATGCAACAACGCCTAACGAGGCTAAGCGATCCAACGAAAACCAACCAAGGCAACCCAACACAGAATAACATGCAGCCAAAACCAGCAATAAATAGACTTATTGCATGAAACATCCGATGCGGCACTGAGTAGAGTCAAGAGCTAAACGACACGCGGAAGCTATTTAGAGTTTGTGATGAAGCGAAGGACCAAGTCCGAAGAAATGAACCGGGCGCTCTGATACAAACCAATCTGTCACGCCCCAAACTCCCGCAAGCCCAATAGTCCCCGCTGAACGTGAAATTACCATATTGCAGCTCTCCCGCGGGACAATCGTTCTATTCGGAATGTGATGCCGTACGAGCCTGGAGTTGCGCTCGTACAAGGCTGCAATAAATAGACTTATTGCATGAAACATCCGATGCGGCACAGAATAACATGCAGCCAAAACCAGCAATAAATAGACTTATTGCATGAAACATCCGATGCGGCACTGAGTAGAGTCAAGAGCTAAACGACACGCGGAAGCTATTTAGAGTTTGTGATGAAGCGAAGGACCAAGTCCGAAGAAATGAACCGGGCGCTCTGATACAAACCAATCTGTCACGCCCCAAACTCCCGCAAGCCCAATAGTCCCCGCTGAACGTGAAATTACCATATTGCAGCTCTCCCGCGGGACAATCGTTCTATTCGGAATGTGATGCCGTACGAGCCTGGAGTTGCGCTCGTACAAGGCGATGTTGCTAAACACGAAAGTTATCATCGAAACAACCAAGTTACAGCGGAAGCCAATTGTGTACCAAGCACACATCAGAGTATATGCAGCGAAGCTCACGATAGGGTCCAAATGAGATGCCCCGAGTCAATGCCACAAAGACGATGCCACGGAGACGATGAAATAACTCTTGCTCTTTCTCTAGCCCATAAAGGTACTTACAGTTCATACATCTTGTCCAGTATATCCAAGCAGCGCCACTACACCTGTGTACCTAAAATATTGCCCACAAACGTGGGTCAGTACACAACCGTACTGGTGAGCGGGGTAACCCACTCGTCTAAGCCGACAATAAGTAAAGTAGTGAATGCACACAGTTAAGTGGTGATCTTTCTAGTTGAATCCTAGATTTGTTTCATGGCATATGAATGACATGTTAAGGAAAGCAGTAAAGCAGTTTAAGCATGCTAGCATTCATTCTCAAACCAAACGACAAGCAGTTTAATATATAGCTGACCCGTCTAACTCAATGTCATCGCTTGCACGATAACATATCGAACCATCAGTCTCGCCTCAAATATCCATCCTTATCCAAAGTTTATATTCCCAATATCGAGTGCACACTCTTGCCGAGGCAAGGTGGCCGCGCCTACACGAATGCCAAACCAACAAAAGAAAAGCAAGCCAACTCTTATCTATATGAAGTCACTGGCAAAGCCATAAAGGACAAAATCCAAGCATTAACGGCGCTCCCTATCAGCCCGGGTAGCAAGCCCCGCTGGAGGTCCCACAATGCATCGTGACTAGCACGAATCAATATCTCCCTCCGGATCGATACGGTCCCAGTGCCCCGGGAAGCCGTTTCGAGGAAATGTCAAACCCTGTGTACACAGGTTGTCCGTGACATGCAGAAAGTAGGTATGACGAGAAGATCGAACATTCTCGCCCCACCAAGCGATCCTAGACTCGTTCAACCGATATCCAACCGAAGCATCCATAACCATTCTTTCAACATATCCCCAAGGATTCCAAATCTCGACCTCAATATATATGTCCCAAGGTACCAAAATATTCATAAGCACAATCTCTCAAGTTGTGTCCAAGTTATGCCCACACTTCACATTGTCGCTTTCCAACACAGTGTTTCACATTGGGTGCAACACCCCACACTTCGAATAATCCCGTGGCACAATGCCCCAACAGTGGCCCAATACCCTCGCCGATGCAGTTGTTCGGTTTCGAACCACAACTGCTCGCTTTGCAAGACAAAGCGACCTAATGATACTCGTGCATGGATGCACGCTCGCTCGCCCAAATTCTCGATATTTCTATTGTATCATTCCAACTTGTATAATTCCAACCGTCCAAGTATAATCCCAATGTATCCAACCGACTGCCTCAATTGTATAACCCAACTATCGTAACAACTATCCAACGCATAAATCATTCAAGCCACAATCCTACCAAGCCAACGACGTACACTCTATGCATGCCTCAGTGTAGTGTTTCTCAATGTTTCAGCCCAAGTATTCAATACCTTTTACGTGTTTCCATATTATTAGGCATGAAGGAGTAGAGGAGAAGGGAAAGAGCCCACTCACAATGGTTGATCCCGTTAGGCATCCTGTCCTACCGATACGGCCAATCTCTTGAACCCGTGGTCCGATGCAAGCGCGATCTACTCAACTGGTATGACCGTGCGAGCAGACCGTGCTCTACAAATCATCCGACCGATCAGACTAAGGAAGATGGCATTATCATTCCAACTCAGCTATCTCGGTACTGCTCTGAACGAACACCTGAATCCCATCGAACCCGCTAGTCATCTGCACATGAAACAACTCAATCAATACTTCTTCCCAAAATCCAACAAATCAAATATAACCAGCATTTGTTTGATTTAATCCGACTCAGCGTAACGCACCGTGCGGTTGCGGGGCGTTACAGACTACCTGAGCATTAAGCACGCTCAGAGGATTCACAGGCAGATCCTTGCCCTCCAATACCTTCTTCGGCTTAGCAGTCCTGGACCAGTGGAAGAAAAGATAGGACGTCCATTTGTTGATATGAGCCAAATCTGAAGGCTCACCATAAAATGCGGTACAAGCGAGGTAGTGGCACATCAACTTCTGGTACACTTCCACTACCTGAGGGTCTGAGTCCCCCAGCTCCCGGTTCGTAGGAACATACTCTTCATATGGAGTATCCTCCATCTGCAGTCTCGAGATCTCCGCCATCTCATGAAGGGCCAATCCCAACTCCCCCAGTGGAGTGGCGAAAGTCCCGGTGAGCGAAATATATCGCTCCATCAGTGCCAGAAACAGGTTGGGGTTAGGAGGTAACCCAACACTGGTGGCACTCACAGCTGCGAACAGACTAATCCTCTCCAGCTCAGTCTGAAAATGCTTTAGGGCCCAATCAACTAAACGAGCCCATCGAAGATTTGTGGGGGTGATCCACCCGCCACACCGAGGGTTCACCTTAGGGTATACTCTCCCACGCCCCATAAAATTATTACAGAAAGTCGATAACTGGACCGGCTGGATCACCAAACTATCTTCACTCGGGACGCTGCCCGGATACAGCCCCCTGAACGACGTCACAGAGCCGGAAGGGTGGCTAACAAAGGACCCCTGGTCAGCTCCTTTCAGATGAAAGATCTTCCCCGGCTTGCCGTGGAGATCGAGAGTCAGCGTCCACGACATCCTCCTGGAATGCGTAGCATGGAAGAAGGCCGAGATGGGGTAGTCTCTCGGCATATTGGGCAGATACAAGATCGAACCCTCGGTAGGGAAAACCCAAAGCTCTCTCTTGGGCTTCGTCTGGGACTGCTTGTCAATCATGTTCCCAAAAAGAAAAGCTGGCTTTAGGTATTGTTCCTCGTCTATGTACGTTAGGGGCTCCCCGTTGATCAAATTCAGCAGCGTTCGCTCGCCCTGAGCCGATATCAAAATTTCCCTCCCTTCGGGATACTGGGGCCGGGAGATAGGAAATGTCACGTGTGACAGATCCTCCAGATAGTTGGAGTGCAGCATCCCAGCGGCAGAGCCCATCACTTCAGCTAGCGGAGACTCATGTAAGTTAACTGCAAAAGTACAAGAGAAACACGTCAGTTCCTAACTAGACATTACGGGACTTGCAGCATCCGCAAAAAAATTAACAGTCCGTGCTCTACGCCGAGACTGTGAAACTTGAGCTTTTATGCTGGAATCTATTTCCTACACGTAAAATTCAAGATTGGCAGTATACGGTCTGTCCTTTACGCCAGACTGATTAAACTGAGTTATTACGCCAGGATTTTCATCCAAAAGCGTAAAATACTCAAATTTTATACGCCAAACTTTTTGAACAGTCGAAGCTTTTACGCTCGACTGCGAAAATATGGAGTTTTTACGCTGACACGTTAGAAATGTGGACATAAAAGATGAAACATCTCCGTGCGTCATCTTCCTCGAAGAGGCTATCAGCACAGAAGATGACCTAGCGCGGTCACGTTCAACGTGTGCGAAGGATTTTTTAGTCATTCTCTTTTTCCCAAAAGCTCTACCTTTCAGGCCGGGTGCACTACTCATTGGCGGGATGCTCCGCTCAGAATGAAGTTCGCCTTGTCCAACCAGAGATGCTCTCGCTTGAGCGGAGGAACGAGAAGAAGAATCAAACTTCTTTACCTTAGTGGAGGAAGCTTGCTTCGAGGCCATTGCTGGAAACTTTGAAGGCTCGAAGAAGAAATGGAGAAGAACTCGAACAGTCGAAAGCTTTCTCTCGCAGAAGACGGATGGAAAGTTTTTCTCTCAGAGACTTGGGATATATATAGAGTTCGGATGGACTCCTCGGACCCCGAACCAAATCTTTTAATTAATATTCGATTATGATTGGGTCCTACGTCAGCCTATTTATTCAGAGAAGGCGGACAGTCAGCGAATTCGAAAAGTTTTTTGCGCAAAGCATGTTCGTAGTTTCTACGCTAAGGAGCTTTCTAAGCCCGACAGCTACAGATCTACGGTTTTACGCTCGCAGGCTATAAGTCTATGATTTTACGTCCGTATGCCTTTGTGCTCGATAGATTTTATGCTCGAGAGGCTACAAACCTACGACTTCACGCTCAGCAGATACCAAATCGATGATCTCACGCTCGGTGGCGTTTAGTTTACGCTCAGAGGCAACAGATCCATGACTTCTACGCTCAGAAAATTTTCTTTTCAAGCTACAAATCTACAGTTCTACGCTAAGGAGCTTTCTACGCTCGACAGCTACGAATCTACGGCTTTACGTTCGACGGCTACAAGTCGGGTTTTACGTCCGAATGCCTTTGTGCTAGGTAGCTTTTATGCTCGAGAGGCTACAAACCTACGACTTCACGCTCAGGAACTATAAGTCTATGATTTCACGCTCGGTGGTGTTTACTTTATGCTTAGAGGCTGCCAACTTATGATTTCACGCTCTATGACTTTCCGCACATCCGAAAGATATGCAGGCCAGAGTACGCGTACATCTGAACGATCCTCAAGGCGGTCAATTACAGGAGTTCATATAGAAGATACTTCTTCTTGACCACAAGATATCCCAAGTACCCGAAGCATACAGAGTTCAACATTGAAAAAATTACTCTTCTTCATGGGTCGATTCGAAGTTTATCTAGACTCCAGTCTGAATATTTCATCTACCAAGATGGCAAATCAGTTTGACAGCCATTTTTCGCCCTGTTCCAAGGGATTTTTGAGAAATTATTCTTGAAGATGATGTATGAACAAAGAAATTCTGTTTATCAGAAGTAACAGTTCAGAATTATACGCGGTTCCTCACTCCTAAACAGCAGGACAGTTCGAACACTCGAATGCTAAAGCGGCTTTCTACGCATCCCTAGTTATGCGTAAGAGACGGGACAGGACCTAGCACTCTTTCTAAACAGAGTTGGCATAAAGAATCAGTCGTGTCAAAGCTACACACATTCAGACTTCACAGCAAAAAGTAGGGCAAGATGATCATATGCAAAGAAGAAGACAATTTTATTAAAACTAAAATCATGATTACATATAAGGGAAATCCAGTCTACAAGGGTTTTCTTCATTTTCATGATTACATATGAGGAAAATCCCGTCTACAAATGGCTCCCTTATCGTCGTCTGAAGATCGCTCCCCGAATCTGTTCTGCTAGGTTTCCGCATGGGCGGCGTTCTTCATCCATCTTCAGTAGTCAGTCAGTTGCCGCAAACTGACTGACATATTGGTCAAACGGCGGGAGGATGCAAAACTGGGCGTAGAACCAGCCGTCAATAGAAGAAAAGCAGAGTAAATATGCTTTCTTACATCCAACGTCGTGACTGATTGAGTTGAGATATTTCACCCAACTCAATCTTGGATAGAGCTAGTCTATCTGCTCCCATCCACGAAGGTAACGGGAGAAGGTGCCACTTGCAAGCGGCATGGTGAAATATGATTCTTCCTCTCTCCCGAAGAACCACCATACAAAGTTGCTGATTATCCCGAGCAAAGGAGGCTATGATATCCTTCCATGACCCATCGTTGCGGAGGATACTTGCTTGAAGACGCCATCTTTTTCGGATCCTTATATGCTGGAAGAACATGGTCTTCTTCTTCCTCAGATCGACCCGACGAAATTCGGCGATCATCTCTGTGTGGCGAAGGGAATATGGGAAGAAACAGGTTAACTCCTCAACCTTTTTATAGGCGAGAGAGGTCACACCGATCCCTAATAAATCCGCCATAAAGTCAGCCTCGACCGTTTAAAACTCTATTCAGAAGCGTTTCGAGTTACGAGGAGCGGTTCATGCTTCATTCAAAGCGTTTCAAATTATGAGAAATTTAAAAGCTTTGAAGAGGGTCTTGTAGAAGCATAAAAAATATGCTGAATAGCTCTACGCAGCATATTGATGCAGAGCAGCATAAATAGAGGACCTAAGAGCCTTCAACATCCAAACAGAGCTTCTCCGTTGAGCACAGCGTGAAATATAGGCTCAAGGTCCATCTGCGTAGCGCAGTAGGTCCAGGCTGCTTCAGCGTAAACAGGGTGCTTCATCGCCTTTATGGCGTAAAACTCATCCGCTTTCAATGCAGCATTGAAGTATACGAGGGACGCTTCGTATTCTCCGAAATGAACCTGTCAGATCCTGCAATGAACCTGACGTTCGGACTTCTAACAAAGGAATACCGCTCGACTACCCAGGCGACGGCTATAATGATAGCGCAATACTGCAACCCAGGCTGTCATTTACTGCCATTTCCTTTGCGTAAACTGCTTTTATGTATACAGAGAAATACGCTGTCTAGTTTTACACAGGCAGATGAGAGATCTTTACGCTCCGCGGAAGATGAACCGCCTGCCACGTCAAGAGCTGCACTCCGTACGGGACTCGAGGCACATCTCTGTATTTAATGCACAGGGCAGTGACAGGCTCTCAAGGCACGTCTCTGCAATTAATGCGCCGAATACTAACAGAGGCCTGAGGTACGTCTCTGCTTTTGATGCACAGAAGGGTGGCAGACCTTCAAAACACGCATCTGTATTTAATGTACAGGATGATGGCGGATCTCCACATTTAAAGCAGGAGATTTAATTAAATATCACCGAACCGTCGTTTAGTAACATCCCCTTTGCAAGAGCTACTCCTACGCATACAAGGGAAAACTCTGCCTAGTTTTACACAAGCAAACGTGAGCTCCATACGCTCCGCAGAAGACGAACAGACTGCCACGTCAGCGGTTACTCTTCGCACAGGATTCGAGGTGCGTATATGCATTTAATGCACAGAATGATGGCAAATCTTAAAGACAAGCATCTGTATTTAATGCACAGGATAGGGGCAGATCTCTGCATTTAATGCAAGAGATTTGATTATCTTCAAGAGCTGTAATTCCGGCTAAAATGTCCACATCATCACTCTGGCACGTTACGCAGCGGCTTCTACGCCTATTCAGCTTCGGTGCCTGCTCGGCTTCTACGCCAATTCGGCCTTCTGTGCCTACTCGGCCTCTATGACCACCCGGCTTCTACGCCTACTCGGCCTCTATGACCACTCGACTTCTACGCCTATTCGGCTTCTATGCCGGTTTGATAACTATTTGGCTTCTATGCCATAGTGACAGATATTGGCTTCTACGCCAACCTCTTCTACACGAGGGATACCTACCTACGTGGCTTCTGTGCCGTGATCTTCGTAGCAGTTATACGCATTTTGTCCCTTAGTTGGACCCGCGTCACACGCTCATTCAAAAGATCATCTATACGCAAGCATTGGTTATTTTAACCGTTGTGTAAAAGGGTGCTGTACTTTCCACTACTCGATTTTTTATACCGACTGAGTGGTCACTGTCACTAAAACTCTATAAATAGAGACCTCTATCAACAGAGGACAAGGTCGACAAAATTAAGGGAAAAGGTCAGAAATTGGTCAAGGAATCCAGTATCAGAGCCGAGGTCAAAAAATTAGAGATTGAAGAGAGATCGCAGAATCCTTGAGAGAGAAGAATCCGGAGCTCAAGCAAAGAGTAGTGATCCATGACTTTGGCATCGTGCATCCATCCTCTTTCGCAACCTTCGAAGTTGTTTTCTGTCTTCTACGGCACTTCTTCATCATCGTGTGGTCCAAGGGCTAAAGTGATCGGCTACAGATCAGACACCAATAGCAATATTTACCCAAATTAAATAAATTATACTCCCATATTCTCGTATAGGATTAACATTGTACAAGCTTGTTTGTAAACCAAAGAAGAAAAGGGTTTTCTTTCGCAATAAAGAACCTGTCGTTTTCTTTTACGACCCTTTCGTTTATTTTATCAGACAACACCACAAGCGATAAACAGAGACCTGGATAGGCCACCACTAAAACCATGTCAGGCCCCAGTCCCAAAATACATGAGACCAGGCCACATGGCAATGGCCAGCTAATACAACTCTGAAGGATTTTCTAATTTAATAGACCCGACGAAGCGTACTACGCTGTCCTAAAATACTATCAAGTCCAATATGCTAACATACAGTAGGTAAATATATAATCTCATCCACAGAATATAAATAAGAAGTGCTGAAAAAAATACTGAAAATAAGTACGGAGTCTGAATGTCATAATACAACACAAATAAGTCTGATAGGAACAAACCCATCGAATATAATGCTGAAATAAAAGTACAAAAGGATATATAAGAATACTATACTAGAACATCGACTAGCTAGATAAAGATGCTCCTGCCCAAGGCAACAGTGTACCCCAAATCACGGGAACTCTTCTGGAAATGCCTCAAAGTCCTCAGATACGAATCCGGTCTCCACTCCTGCTCTATAGATGGTCGGGTACAAGTGCTCGTCCGTATCTGAAAAGGAACTAGGTCCTCAGAGGGACATAACAAGATATAAAAAGTACATGCTATAAAGTAAATACTGTATAAACTTGAGGGTGAACTAACTAGCTAAGTAAAATAGACTTGAAGACAACCTTGGTAGGTATGGGTAGGTAAAAGGTATAAAGCGTAGCGTCAAGCCAGAGGCTAAGTACCTGGCATTAGCTGTAAACTGGATGCCAGAAGTATATGCTGACAACATCACCAATCATGAGAGCGCGCAGCTAATAACCTCTGTCGGATGTATCGACAAGCATATACGCCCATAACCAGGTAGCACATAGCCCATAACCGGGTAACACATAGCCCATAACTGGGTAACACTGAGGCTCACGACTCCGTAGTTTACTATGAAACTACGGTAGCCAAATATCTGTCCCATACGCCTACTAATTGTCTTCCTCGCCCAATGCCAATGTACAAGTCGCGAATATGACGTGGATATCTCGTACTATAATGCAAGTCACTAAAAACATATACAAGTATGCTGAATACCATCACACGTATTGCTCACACCGATGGCCAGTCAAGTATGAAGCTCACGTTCCTACATGAACTTACTCTGTGACGTGCAATGATACATATCAAGGCCTGGGGAGTCATATTGATAACTCTACAACTTTAGGTGCGTCTACTAGATACTAGGTCAAACACAAGTCCTAACATCAACGCCTTCGTTGACTGCACCCGAGTCATTCTCAGACGAACACAGTTATATAATATTAAAAAAATAAAATAAACTATAATAACTAAATTTAAACAGTACAACAAGGTAAGATATACTTGCCTGGAACTCCGATGTGAACACGTAAGTATCTGGAACCCGCAGCCAAGGTAGAATCATCTTGGGTGCCTATGAATATATAACAATAAATATCAATCACTGCATTACACTTCTATAAGCATGCACAAGAGTACAACACACGCAATGTTATGAGTCACATAGTGTCTAGACCAAACAAGCATTCTAACTAAGTAGGTTGGCTAATGTTGACTAGTCAAAGACCAAGAAAGTACGTGTACACTTAGTCTACTAGTCCCACAATATTTATAAGTCATCTTAAGGTATAATTTCTTATATGTCACAATCGCGGTCACAACTAGAATTCGTGTAGGTGCTAAGTTGCACCTCTAACACATAGGTTACTAGTGTTCTCTCTCTAGGTCTCTGTGCACAAGTATATAAATTATCCTCCAATTTTGTGCACAACAAGTCAACTAGCTACTATGCTACTTGTAAGTGTTTAAAACTCAAAATATCGTGTAACACTAATCACGTGTCCTAACTATTAGGTTAACGTGGATACTTTATATATATAAAATCATCATCACCTCCTCTAAAATATAAACCATTATCGACCATAATTCTTATATACTTGCACACAACAACAAGTGCACATAACAATTTTATATCTATTTTTACTTGGTATACTAACATGGCCCTATTCATATATCAAACTAGTGTATAACCTAGGCAACAACCACATATACTAGTAGTTCACTAACACTTAAACTAATCATCTGATCAAGTAATAATCTGAAATTTAGAGTTAAATTTTTTTAAACATGGTGTAGATAGTATCAAGACAAGTGATTATATATATATATATATATATATATATATATATATATATATATATACAACAAAATAAAAGATCAAGTGCATGATTAAATATATTAGAAAAAGGACAAGAGGTCATGTATATACATACACATTAGGATAAATAACACATTAATACATATGTATATATATACAAGAGGAAGAACAACAAGATCAATATATATATATATATATATATATATATATATATATATATATATAAAAGAAGATAGGATGAAGAGGTAGAGGAGGTCATTACCTAGGGTTCAAAGAAATGGAGGGAAGCTAAGGGAGGGGGTGCTCGACTAGAAGGGGGTGCTCGGCCTGTGGCCCATGGATAGCGTATTCTCCGGCGGTTGGGGGTGCTCCGGCGGTGCAAGGCTGCACAACAGCAGCAGCAGAAATGGCTTACAGCAGAAATGGCAGTGGCTATAGAAGCAATGGCCACAGCTCGTGAGGGTGATAGTGGTGGTGGTGGCGAGGTGATGGTAGGGAGGTCGATGGGTTGGAGGAGAAGATAGGGACTCAGGACGCTCGGTGGTGGCGATGGTGATGTGATCCTGATGAGGGAAGAGGAGGAGGTGGTGGTGATGATGTTGGTGTTGACGGAGAGGAAGGTGGTGGTTGGAGGTGATGGTGGCTGAAGTGAGACTCAGGTGGAGGAGGAGAAGGGGACTGCGGTGGTGGTGATCGGCTACTAGGGGAGGAGGTCGAGGGGTTGGAGGAGAGAAGAAGGGGACTCAGATGATGGTGATGGTGTTGGTGATGAAGCTTGGTGGTGAAGGTAGTTGTGGTATGGTGGTGGTAGCCATGATCGTGGGGATAATGGTGGTGGCGGAGGTCATCGTAAAGAAGTAGGAGGTAGTGGTGGTGGTGGTGGTAGGCTAATGATGGTGGTCGGGTAGTTGATGGTGGTGGTTGAGGAGAAGAGGAAGAATAAGGTGGTGGTGTGGATGGTTTCGGTTGATGTAAGATAAGGTGATGTGCTAAAAAAATTTAGAGAGAGAGAGAGATAATGAAGGAGAGAGCGAGGGGTGAGCAAATGGATTAGGGCCAACCACCTCCCTATTTCTCGGGATGGAGGAAGGCTTGTTATGAGGGAATGAGTGGTGGGATGGGGTTGATTTGGAATGGTGGATGAGGATAAAATTTGGGTGTGAAATATTGTATTGTACATAAAAAAATGGGGGGAATAGTGGGGTGACCGATCAAATCATGAAGGAGGGTTTATTTTTATTGCTTTATTCCAATAGGAGGTGGATACCTAGTTGCTTATTTGCACAAAGGCCACCAACAATTTGGAAATTGCACAAGTAAAGGAGAATTAAAATTGGATGAGAAAAATTATCATGTTTTGTGTGTTATAGAAGAGAAAATTGGTGTGTCATATTTTGTATGAGCCATGAGGGTGTGAGTGGCGGTTTGGGTTGGTGTTGTGTCTAGTTTTGGGTTAGGTTGAGTCATTGCACCAATTTAATAAAATTTAGAGTCAATGGTGTTCTTAATTAATTGGAAGTGCATAGAATTTAAAATTGGATGGAACACAAGTGTCATGGACGTAGTAGACTCAGAATAGATTATTATCATAAATTGGGTTGCACAAAATGGGTCGAGATTGTGTCTCCAATTCCGATTGGAACGGACGAAGATGCAAAGTTGGATTTATTTGGAATTAAAAAATAGATATTTGTAACGAATATTGTGTGACTAAAATGAAGCACAAGAGAGGATATTTATTAGTTACACAAAGGTCAGAATGGAAGGCTGGCACGTCTAGGTCAAGTATGTAAAATTTGTTTGAAGGCAGAAGCTAGAGTAGTGCTCCAAACATCGAAGCAACGGTAAGGTACACCAAGGGAATTTAATTAAAAGAGGTATATGTTTGTAGTATTAAACGAAAGAACGAAGTGTATATAATACGAGGTTTTACACGAAACCCGCTTTCTTTGGTTTACAAACAAACTTGTACAATTTGATCCTACACGAGGATGTGGGAGTACAATTTATTTAATCTGGGTAAATATTACTATTGGTGTCTGATCTGCGGTCGATCACTTTAGCCCTTGGACCACACGATGATGAAGAAGTGCCGTAGAAGACAGGAAGCAGCTTCGAAGGTTGTAAAAGAGGGTGGATGCACGATGCCAAAGTCGTCGATCCCTATTCTTTGCCTGAGCTCCGGATTCTCCTCTCTCTCTCTCTCTCTTGACCTCTGGTTCGGTCTTTCTTGGAAGTTCGACCTTGGATTTGATATTGGTTTTCTTGACCAATTTCTGACCCTAATTTGTTCGACCTTTTCCTCTGTTGATAGAGGTCTCTATTTATAGAGTTTTGGTGACAGTGACCACTCCGTCGGTATAGAAACCGATAAGTGGAAAGTACAGCACCCTTTTATACGATGGTTAAAATAACTAATGCCTGCGTATAGATGACCTTTTGAGTGAGCATGTGACGCGTGTCCAACTAAGGGGACAAAATGCGTATATCTGCTGCGAAGATCACGGCGTAGAAGCCACATAGGTAGTTATCTCTTGTGTAGAAGAGGTTGGCGTAGAAGCCAATAACTGTCACCATGGCGTAGAAGCCAAATAGTTATCAAACCGGCATAGAAGCCGAATAGGCGTAGAAGCCGAGTAGGCATAGAAGCCGAGTAGGCATAGAAGCCGAGTGGTCATAGAGGCCGAGTGGGCGTAAAAGCCGAGTGAGCACAGAAGCGGAATGGGCGTGGAAGCCGAGTGAGCACAGAAGCTGAATGGGCGTAGAAGCCGAGTGAGCACAGAAGCTGAATGGGCATGGAAGCCGAGTGAGCACAGAAGCTGAATGGGCGTAGAAGCCGCTGCGTAACGTGCCAGAGTGCTGATGTGGACTTCTTAGCCAAAAATTACGACTTTTGAAGATATAATCAAATCTCTTGCATTAAATGCAGAGATTTGCCACCATCCTGTGCATTAAATACAGAGACGTATTTTTGAAGGTCTGTAGCCCTTCTGTGCATCAGTCGCAGAGACGTGCCTCGAGAAACTGTCACCGCTCTGTGCATTAGACGTAGAGACGTGCCTCGAGCAACTGTCATCGCTCTGTGCATTGGACGTAGAGACGTGCCTCGAGCCCCGTACGCAGTGCAACTTTTGATGTGGCAGGCGGTTTGTCTACTGCAGAGCATAAATAGCTCATGTCTGCCTGTGTAAAATAAGGCAACGTATCCCTTCGTGCACGTAAAAGCAGTTTACGCAAAGGAGATGGCGGTAAATGATAGCCTGGGTCGCAGTGCTGTGCCATCATTATAGCCGTCGTCTGGGTAGTCGAGCAGTATCCCTTTGTCAGAAGTCCAGACGTCAGGTTCATTGCAGGATCTGACAGGTTTATTGCAGGATCTGACAGGTTCACTTCAGAGAATACGAAGCGTCTCTCGTACACTTCAATGCTGCGTTGAAAGAGGATGGGTTTTACGCCCAGGAGTCGATGAAGCACCCTGTTTACGCTGAAGCGGCTTGGACGTACTGCACTTACACGGATGGTCCTTTGAGCTTTTAATATTTTATGCTGTGTTTAGCGAAAAAAGCTCTATTTGCACGCTTGATAGATCTGAAGGCCTCTGTTTACGCTGCTCTGCATCAATATGCTACGTATAGCCATCCGATATATTTTTTATGCTTCTACAAGACCCCCTTCAAAGCTTTCAAATTCCTCGGAATTTGGAACGCTTTGAATAAAGCATGAACCGCTCCTCGTAACTCGAAACGTTTCTGAATGGAGCGTTGAAACGGTCGATGCTGATTTTATGGCAGATTTAATGGGGACCGGTGTGATCTCTTTCGCCTATAAAAAGGCTGAGGGTTTAACCTGTTCTCCCCATATTTCCATCACCACACAGAGATGATCGCCGGAGTTCGTCGAGTCGATCTGAGAAAGAAGGAGATCTTGTTCTTCCAGCATGTAAGGAGCCAAAGAAGACGGCATCTTCGAGCAAGTGTCCACTACAACGAGGGATCATGGAAGGATATCTTAGCCTCCCTTGCTCGGGATAGTCAGCAACTTTATATGGCGGTTCTTCTACGAGAAGGGAAGGGTCACATTGGACCACATAGCTTGTAAGTGGTGTCTTCTTCCATTACCGGTGGACGAGGGCAGGCAAAACTGGCTGCTGTCCAGTATTGAGTTGGATGGAATATATCAACTCAATCGGTCACGGCGTACGGAGCATAAGATCTGCATAATTTATGCAAGCCATAACTCTGTATTCTCCCGCCGTTGATCATTGCCATGTCAGTCAGTTCGCTGGAACTGACTGACTGCTGGAGAAGATGGATGAAGAATTGAAGCCCATTGAGAAACTGTCAGAACAGCTTCTGGGCGATCTTCAGACGACGATGGGGAAGTCCTTTGTAGACGGAGTTTCCCTCATATGTAATCATGAAAATGTAGAAAAATCCTCGTAGACCGGATTTCTCTCATATGTAATCGTGATTTTCTTTTAATAAAGTCGTCTTTCTTCTCTGTATATGATCGTTTTGCCATACGTTGCTGTGAAGTCTGAATATGTGTAGCTTCGACACGTCTGATTCTTTACGCCGACTCTGTATAGAAAGAGTGCTAGGTCCAGTCTTTTATGCATAGCGAATAGTCCATAGAACGCTGCTGAGCATTTTGAACGTTTAGAACTGTCCTGCTGCTAGGACTGAGAAACTGCATAGAGCTCTGAACTGTTGTTTTTACTTCTGATGAACAGAATTTTTGTTCAGACTTCGTCTTCAAGAATGATTTCTCGAAAATCCCTTGGAATAGGGTCGAGAAATGGCTGTCAAACTGAGTTGCCATCTTGATAGACGAGATATTCAGACTGGAGTCTGGATGAACCTCCAATTGACCCGAGAAGAGTAATTTTCTTAATGTTTGAACTCTGTATGTTTCGGGTACTTAGGATATTTTGAGGTCAAGAAGGAGTATCTTCTGTATGAACTCCTGTAATCGACCGCCTTGAGAACTGTTCGGATATACGCGTAATCTGGCCGGCGTATCTTTCAGATGTGCGGGAAGTCGTGGAGCGTAGAATCATTAGTCTGTAGCCTCTGAGCATAAACTAAACACCATCGAGCGTAAAATCATAGACTTGTGGTTCCTGAGCGTGAAGTCGTAGGTTTGTAGCCTCTCGAGCATAAAAGCTACTGAGCACAAAGGCATCTGGGCGTAAAACCTGACTTGTAGCCGTCGAACGTAAAGCCGTAGATTCGTAGCTATCGAGCGTAGAAAGCTCCTTAGCGTAGAACTGTAGATTTGTAGCTTCTGAAAAAAAAAATCTCCGAGCGTGAAGTTGTGGATCTGTTGCTTCTGAGCGTAAACTAAGCGCCACCGAGCGTGAGATCATCGATTTGGTATCTGCTGAGCGTAAAGTCGTGGGTTTATAGCCTCTCGAACATAAAAGCTACCGAGACTTATAGATTGCGAGCATAAAACCGTAGATCTGCTGCTGTCGAGCGTAGAAAGCTCTTTAGCGTAGGAACCGCTGACCTGCTTTGCGCGAAAAACTTTTTCGAATTCGCTGACTGTCCGCCTTCTTTGAATAATAGGCTGACGTAGGACCCAATCATAACCGAATATTAATTAGGAGATTTGGTTCGGGTTTTGCGGAGTCCGTCCGAGGATTCGAGGAGTCGACCCGAACTCTATATATATCCCAAGCTTTTGAGAGAAAAACTTTTCATCCGTCTTCTGCGAAAGAGAGCCTTCGACTGTTTTGAGTTTTTTCCTCTCGTTCTTTCTCCAAGCACTCCGAGTTTTCAGAAATGGCACCGAAACAAATCCCCTCCACTAAGGGAAAGAGTATAGGTTCTTCTTCTCGTTCCTCTGCCCCAACGCGAGAGTCTTCGGTCGGGCAAGGTGAACTTTCTTCTGAGCGAAGCATCCCGCCGACGAGTAGCGCACCCGGCCTTAGAGGTAGAGCCTTTGGGATGACAAAGAATGACGAAAAATCCTTCGCACATGTTGAACGTGACCGCGCTAGGTCGTCTTCTGTGCTAATAGCCTCTTTGAGGAAGATGACGCACGGAGACATTTTCATCTTTTACGCCCATATTTCTAATGTGCCAGCGTAAAAACTCTATATTTTCGCAGTTTTGAGCGTAAAAGCTCTGACTGTCGAAAACTTGGTATATACTATAAAATTTTAGTTTTACGCTTGTGGATGGGACCTCCGGCGTAATAACTAAAATTTTGGCAGTCTGGCGTAAAGCACGGACTGTATACCGCCAATTACGCTTCTGGATGTGACTTCCGGCGTAAAATGACCAAATTTTGTACAGTCTTGGCGTAAAGCACAGACTGTCGTTTCTTGGTCTTTATGTTGCAAGATTTGTAATGACGTATTTTCCTTGCACTTTTGCAGTTAACTTGCATGAGTCTCCACTGGTCGAGGTGATGGGTTCCGCTGCCGGGATGCTGCACTCAGACTATCTGGAGGATCTGTCCCACGTGACATTTCCTATCTACGGACCCCAGTATCCTGAAGGAAGGAAGATCTTGATATCGGCTCAGGGCGAGCAGACATTGCTGAATATGATTTACGGAGAGCCCCTGACGTACATAGACGGGGACCAGTACATAAAGCCGGCTTTTCTCTTTGGGGACATGATTGACAAACAGTCCCAAACGAAGCCCAAGAGTGAATCCTGGGTTTTCTTCGCCGAGAGTGTGGTCTTGTATCTGCCAACGATGCCGAAAGATTATTCCATCTCGGCTTTCTCCCATGCGACACATTCCAGGAGGATGTTGTGGACGCTGACTCCCGATCTTCACGGGAAGCAGGGGAAGATCTTTCATCTGAAAGGAGCTGACCAGGGGTCGTTTGTCAGCCGCCCTTCCGGCGTTGTGATGGTGTTTATGGGACTGTGCCCAGGCAGCGTCCCAAGTGAAGATAGTTCAGTGATCCAGCTGGTCCAATTGTCGACTTTCTGCAACGACTTCATGGGGCGAGGGGGGGTATACCCCAAGGAGAATCCTCGGTGCAATGGGTGGATCACCCCAACAAACCTCCGATGGACTTGCCTAGTTGACTGGGCCTTGAAGCATTTTTAGAGAGAGCTGGAGGGCATTGGACTGTATGCTGCTGTGAGTACGACGAGTGTTGGGTTGCCTCCCAACCCTAACATGTTTCTGGCACTGATGGAGCGATACATTCCGCTCACCGGGACCTTCGCCACTCTACTGGGGGAGTTGGGGTTGGCCCTCCATGAGATGGCAGTAATCTCGAGACTGCAGATGGGGGATACCCCATATGAAGAGTATGTTCCCACCAACCGGGAGTTGGAGGACTCGGACCCTAGGGTTGTGGAGGTGTATCAGAAGCTAATGTGCCACTACTTCCCGTGCACCGCTTTTTATGATGAGCCTTATGATTTGGCTCACACCACTAAGTGGACGTCCTACCTCTTCTTCCACCGGGCCAGAGCCGCCAAGTCGGAGAAAGTTTCGGGGGGCAAGAATGAGCCTGTGAACTGTTTGGGCGTGCTCAGTGCCCAGGTCGTCGAGGATCTTATGGAGGATGCTAAGGCTCCAGATCAGATTCTCAATGACGGGGTAGGAAAGTATCCTGAAGGCACTAAGGCCTACAGTTACTTGAGGCGCTGCCGCAGGCCTCTGTCTAAGGAAGCCCGGCTGGCTGGTTTCCTCTCCATATGGCTGCGTCGAGTAGTGGTGCCCGGTATCGCATCCGCAGACCGCATTCACCGGAATATCCTATGGCCTGCTGTGCGTCTGGTGTTCGGGGCAAGACTGGGCTTGCTCCCTGCCATGGTGTGCCGTATACAGGCTGGCTTGAGAGCCATGACTGATGGGCTACTCGTCGATGAAGCTCGACGTGATAGCTTTCCCAGGGTAGAATTACCATACCTGTACTTGATGAGATAATTAATTCTTCATAACCCCCGGGTGATGTCTTCCGGCCCTGGCAGTAGTTCGGAGGGTAGTTTCTTGCTGAACTACAAGGAGTCTCCCTGGATCGTGAACACAGTTTTAGACTGTCGGCTGGTGCTGAACCTTAGTCATTGCTGGAAGCTCCTCTGCATTGTCCCCTCTGTACATCGCAACCAATCGGGGATTAGGCTTAAGGATTTAGGTGGATAGAAGACCAATCTTTCTCCGAAAGCTTTTAATTAGTTGGTCTGCATCAGACCCTCCCATTTGCTGTACAGAAGCGAAGATCATTGCTTCTTCGAGCCCTACTTGCCTAGTCGGTTTGCCAGGCAGTTTGGGTACGATCAGTTGCACGTGGGCAATGCCGTCACCAGCTTCAGGTCCAGGGGCGGACTCATTGATGGAGCCAGAGGATGGCGATATTTTATCATGGGTTGTACGGGAGCAATCTTTATCGTGCCGGTCGTCACACTCTCCACGGAGCTGCGCATCCTCCATTCGTATGCCCAGTTCTACGTGGCGATCAACACCTTCCATGGCAATTTTGACATGCGTGGAAGCTTTAGGGTGCCTTCTCCCAAGCCTGGGGGAAGAGTCGAAGTCCCCTCGGTTTCTTCTGATGAGGGTGAGGAGTTCGTCACTCCGGATGAGCCTCTGGTGTCGGTGCCGAGGTATGAAGTGCCTTCGCCTGCGGGGGCTTTGGTAGTCTCTGGGAAGCGAAGGGCTTCTGCTCCCAAGGAGGCTTCTCTTCGTAAGAGGAGAAAGGAGACGGTTGCTCGTCCTCTCCGCGTTCTTGGTATTGAGGCTCCTAGAGAGGATCCTGCTGTCTCCCCTGTTGGGGATGTCTCTTTGATTGGAAGTTCCTCGCCTTTCGGAGAGGGACCCTCAGTTTCGGCTGGCGGTGCCGGAGAACCCCTGCTTGAGTCTGCCGTTGCTGCCACCACCTCCGGTAGTGGAACGAAATCGCCTACATGACCGAGGCAAATGAGAGAATCTTTCCCTAGACCAGCAACGGATGAAACTCAATTAGTGTATTAATGTTAATATTGGTATATATAAACATATATATATATATATAAAGTATATGAACTCAATTAGTATATATGTATAGTATATGTATTCCCTTAGTATATGTTTAATACATATATATATATATAGTATAAATTCAATTAGTGTATATATATATATATATATTATATATGTCATTAATTGGTATACATATATATATATTAAGTATTAATGTTATATGCTAGATAATAATATGTATAATTATATATGTACTAGGTAACACGAGTGTAATGGCGGATATTCCGTATTTACCATTGACCAATGACCATGTGATATGTTAAGCAGACTGCCATATGTACACTGACGTACTGGCGAGATCCATATTATTTTGACAGTCTGTTTTGTACAGCATTTGCAGACGCGACACCCGTGCAACTAGACGCACACTTGAACCTAGTTGACCAGTGTCACCCTAGTGTTGCTGCTGAGTTCAGCATAATTATGTTGTGTATGTGCTAATGTAATGGCTGATGCAGTATTGTATGATATTATATGTATATAGGACTATTGGATCATCCTGCGAGAGTTCAGGAGCAGGACATTGGTATTGTCAGCTAAGGACCCCAGGCGAGTACATTCTCTGATAGTATCTTATTTATGATATCCTCTATGTTCATTGTATCTAGTATAAATATCCATATTCCTTGACACGGTGGTTACACGGATTGGTATATCCGGATCTCGTTATGAGATATTATTCTTTGTATATGGTATATCTTGTACAAGTCTTGTTTCATTGATTATCTTGTGCATGTACAGACACTGATTCTCGGGGAGACTTGCTACCTTCCTAGAGAATCCCGTGCCATAGCGTACCATGGTTGGATCTATTATACCAGTCGGGGGTGGAGAGTATTTTAGTGTAGATATGTGATCATACCCTTCATGTACAAGTCTTGTTCATATGTTAGTGTTGGTCATACACCGCACGTATGACTAACCAGGCCATTATTCATGTACAAGTTCCCAAGTCGATTACATGTTAGAGCTAGTACTCACACACTTAGTCATTAGTATTCTTGTTCATTGACATATTGTTTATTCTTGTATTTATTTCCAGTATTTTCTTTATTGTGTATCTCTTGTTTATATATATGCGTCTTGTATATTTTTATCTATTTACTATTATATAGTTTATATCATTGATGTAGAACTGCTGTTAGAGATGTACTTTGCTCCATCCTGACTGGAAATATTTTTCCAGACTGCAATTTAGAGGACTGGTGTCCGACACAATATGGACAAGGTATAGATGCAGACTACACACCAGAGATCTTAGAGAAGATACTACCTACAGCTATTTAGACAGTATTTATCTTATGTATTAAGACTTATTTGAGGTTATTTTGAGTTTATGTTTAGACTTATTCTTAGTTTATGTTTGAGACTTGTGGAGACTTTATGTTAGATAGCTAGACTATGGTTTATCTTTATTTTGAGACATGGTGTTTAACTATGCCATTCTTCTTATCTTTTATCGTGCCTTATACTCTTATAGTTGTTGTCATTGAGTTGCATTATGAGCTATTATGAGATGTATATTGTCGTTCTTATGGAGTTGATACCATTGACAGGTTGTGAGTTATGTTAGTTAGTATATTATTGAGACCTAGACAGCGTTCTACCACCGATGCTGGGCGTAGGCTGGACGTACCCACGCACTCGTGCCCCTGTTTCGGGTGCGGGTTGTGACACAATTTTAGTGGTGGCCCATGCAGGTCAGACTTCGCAAGTTGTACGATATCGTGGTAGTGCGGCATCTTAGTTGTACTACTGCATGCCTGTAATAGGATCTAGGATATAGCATACTAGGATGAGAGTGAATACCTAATCACAACTAGGAACACTTCTAATCTATTGCTATTGCTATTCCTTCTGAATATTGCTTCCTTAGAATTTTACTGTCCTCCCTTGATGATATCGTATCTATTGCATAAATTTTTTCTTTTCAGTCTGTCTTCAGGATGCCGCCGAAGACAAGATCTATGAGAGTAGGAGCATCAACTCCAGAGGGGTCTGCCACCTCTTTACCTAACGGACAGACATATGGAGTTCCTCTTCTTTCACCTATTCCGAGTGTTTTCCCAGCTATGACGGAGAACCTTCCACCTCCACCGACTCTGCTTCCCGCAGGTATATCCATTGACGGGGCACAGATGTTTACTTTGATCCAGGGCATGGTAGATGCCCAGAGAGTGACGGTAGAAGCTCAGCGAGTTCAAGCTGAGGCTCAGAGAGTGCAGGCAGAGGCACACCAAGCGCAGACAGAACTGATGATAGAGAGCATGGAGAACGCTCACCAGATGGCGCTACAGGCAGTTGAGAGAGTTGCCCAGCAGTATCCTAGGCAGCAACAACAACAGAGACCAGGCACTATAGTTGATTTTAAGAGGATGATGCCTTGAGAGTTTAAAGGCACCGAGGGGATACTCTACACAGATGACTAGTTAGAGGATATAGAGAGGAACTTAAGTTTGGCGCAGATTCCGGAGATTCTTCAGATCGAGGCCGCTGGAAGTCAGATGTTTGATATCGTGCTGACGTGGTATCATACGAAACCAAGACTCACTGATAAAGGACTTACTTGGGAGACCTTCAAGGAGCTTTTCAAGGAGAAGTTCTTTCCCGACATGTCCCTGGGAGCTTTGGAGAGTCATTTTCATGATTTGGTCCAAGGAACCATGTCGGTCGACGATTATGCCATAGAATTATGTCGATTGAGCTATTTTGCATCGTCTATAATTCGAGACCCAGGAGACAGAGCCCGGAAGTTTAAAAAGGGGCTGACGAGAGAGATTAGGTCGCGCACTTCTGGTCGTCGTACCGCTACCTTTGGGGATATCTTGATGGATGCCCAGATTACAGAAGACGATCTAGATCTCAGGCCTAAGAGGAGTCACAATATTTTTGGAGATACGAGTGGTAGCACAAGAATGGTTAAGCGTCCCCATATTCAGCAGCAGCCGAGGATATTTCAGTATAACCACCAGCAGCACCAGGCACCAGTTCATGTTCAGCAGGATCAGCAGACTTGTCATTTCTGTAAGAAGCTAGGTCACCTTTGGGAGAGCTATAGATTGAGGCTAAGACATTGTTTGCGCTGTGGCGATACAGGACACCGAATAAGGGATTATCCTCTAGTTCAGCGCGCAGCTCCAAATTATAGAGATCCAGTTAGGCCACTTGTGGAACCGCAGATTGCTCAGCACCCGCGGAGGGAGCCATCCCAACAGGGCAGAGCATTTGCGATGGCGGTCGAGGAGACCGATACTGCAGGTGATGTGTTAGCAGGTTCTATTCTTTTCCTTCCTTCTGTTCCTTTTTTGTCTGTTTGATTGATTGATTTCTTAGTATCGTAGCTTGTATCAGTAACTTTCTTGCTAGAATGTAGTTAGTAGTATACCCTGACAGAGACTGCAATACCATGACAAAATAGACCATAAACTATATATATATTTTTCTAGATTGTATGTTGTATGACTGTAGGTAGGATTTTCTTAGACCTTGATTGTTGGGGATTTGACCATAGTAAAGAGTAATTAAGAGGTTATAACTTGACAAAGAGAGACAAGATGCTTAAATTTTGAGGATAAACATTAAAATAGATAAAGAGTTGAGAACACAATATGGCAGAATTGACGATTTGTTAAACCATAGATTTTATGAAGATTAGGATATGATTAAAATTGTCATTAAAATTTGAGGAGTTTAAGCAGATTATCATTATATTTATTTGACGGCAAGATATAAATTAAATGTGGTATTTGAAGATTTTATAAGTATTACATTGATGAGTGTTATGTGGAAAAAGAAATCGGGGAATAAGATCATAAGTGGATTAGTGTGAATTCCAATTTTTGGGATGAGACTTTAGATTTTATAAATGTGCATTGCTTGGATTTTGAATTAGAGGATTGGATATTAAATTTTTGAGTACTTAATTATTAACTTAAAATTTTTGAAGGAGATTATAATAAGAATAGAATTTGATTTTATTTCGAGGATTTTTAGGAATATGATATTTTGAATTTTTTGTGAAATAACAAGGTAGATTTACTTCATGATTATGTGGTTTGATAAATTTAAATTTTGATGGAAAATAATATGATGAGTAAATACAACTATTGAGGATCTTAAATTTTGAGGACAAAATTTTCTAAGGAGGGTAGACTTGTCACCACCACATTTTGAAATAGGAATATTTTTGACTTTTTGTTTATTATTAAGTGTTGTATGAATTTATTTAATTAATTGTATGATATGTGTAGCTATATATTATATAATATTCTTAATACATGAGTTAGTAGACTAGACCTAGAAGTCCACTAGATGAACCCTGACCAAAATATAGGATTGTGGATTAAATTATATTATTTCAGGATTTATTTATTTATGGTTATAATTAATTAACATAATTTTTATTTAATTGTTGTGCCTTACCGTTGCTTCGATATTTGGAGCGCTATACTAGCCACTGCCTTCCAACAAATTTCATACCTTTGTCCTAGACATGCCTACCTTCTTTTCTGACCTTTGTGTAACTTATAATTATGCTCTCTTATGCTTCATTTTAGTCGCACAATATCCGTTGCAGACGTTATTATTTAATTCTTAATAAATCCAACTTTGTACCCTTGTACGTTCCAATCGAAATTGGAGACACAATCTCGACCCATTTTGAGCAACCCAAATTAGGGTAATATTCTATCCTAAGTCCTCTTCGTCCATGATACTTGTGTCCCACTTAATTTTAGTCCCTTATACTTCTAATTAATTTTAGAACACCAATAATATTTATTTTAATTAATTTAAACCATAAATCCAACCTTGTACAATTTTCCAATTGTTGGGCACTTTTATGCAAAAGTGCATTAAGATGTCTACCCCGTTGGATACGACACGTGAATAAACCCATTTCTCTTATGTATATTTTTTTATAATTTTCGGGAGTGTGTAATTCAACATCAACCTCCTTGAACCATGGCCCTCCTAACTTTGAACCAAATGCAATCCTAGCCATACATTTTGAATTCATTTGAATCCTAGCCCTTAAAAATATCCATGAAAAGCCCTTTTTCCAAGGGTTTGACCAAGCCCTAATTCTAGGTCAACCCATTATACCAATATATAAATAGTATCCCTTATTTTTCTTTTTCTTTTTTCAACCTAAAAACCTACTCACAGCCAATTTTCTCATCCCCTTCCCTGTTCACCACCCTTCCCTTTCTCTCGTTGTTTCCACCAGAGCTTGACGGACAACCCCTCGACCGGAGACCCTCCTCCAGACGACAACCCCACCGCCTCACCGTTCTCCTCCACATCGAACAATGCCACGCCTCCATCCCGCTCTCATCTCTACGCCGGAACGACGCTGTCCCGACCGCTGAACCTCGCCGAGCCGACCGCTGCACTCGTCGTCGAACCTGACTACACGACGCCAGAGCCATCCTCAACCCCGCTGAATCTCGTCGATCCGTCGAGCAGCAACCCACTGCCAACCCGCCGAAAACCGACCAGTCCTGATCCTGCCATCTCTATCGTCACGACCGGAGCGACTTGCCACCCTCTTCCACTGCACGACCTGCTGCCCAGGCCCGCTGAACGACAACACGACCGCCGGAGGAGCCGCAGAGACCGCTGTCCACGCCTGGATTCGACCGGAGAAGCCCCTAAAGTCGCTGTCCACTCCTCGACAACCTGCTGTCCACCTGAACGCAGAACACGCCTTGTCGACGACCGCCGGAGCACAACCAGAGCAAGCCGGAGACCCGCTGACCACTCGACTGAACCGAGAACCCCTTTGCAATGACTCGACACGGACGTCTCGTCCCGCATACACAGGTTTGAGTTCCCTCTTGCGTACATGTACACGTACGCGCATACGCGTATTTCTTAGTTAGTATATTAATATTAATATTGGTATATATAAACATATATATATATATATATATATAAAGTATATAAACTCAATTTGTATATATGTATTCCCTTAGTATATGTTTAATACATATATATATATAATATAAATTCAGTTAGTGTATATACATATATATTATATATATAATTAATTGGTATACATGTATATATATTAACTATTAATGTTAAATGCTAGATAATAATATGTATAATTATATATGTATTAGGTGACCCGAGTGTAATGATGGATATTCTGTATTTACCATTGACCTGTGACCATGTGATATGTTAAGCATACTGCCATATGTACATTGACGTACTGGCGAGACCCATATTATTGACTGTCTATTTTGCACAGCATTTGCAGACGCGATACCCGTGCAACTAGACGCACACTTGACCCTAGTTGACCAGTGCCACCCTAGTATAGGTGCTGAGTTCAGCGTAATTATGTTGTGTATGTGCTAGTGTAATGGCTGATGCAGTATTGTATGATATTATATGTATATATGACCATTGGATCGTCCTACGAGACTTCAGGAGCAGGATATTGGTTTTGTCAGCTAGGGACCCCAAGCGAGTACATTCTCTGATAGTTTCTTATTTATGATATCCTCTATGTTCATTGTATCTAGTATAAATATCCATATTCTTTGACACGATGGTTACACGGATTGGTATATCCGGATCTCGTCATGAGATGTTATTCCTTGTATATGGTGTATCTTGTACAAGTCTTGTTTTATTAATTATCTTGTGCATGTACAGACACTAATTCTCGAGGAGACTTGCTACCTTCCTAGAGAATCCCATGCTATAGCATACCATGGTTGGATCTACTATACTAGTCAGGGTGGGGAGTATTTTAGTGTAGATATGTGATCATACCCTTCATGTACAAGTCTTGTTCACATGTTAGTGTTGGTCATACACCGCACGTATGACTAACCAGGCCATTATTCCTGTACAAGTTCCCAAGCCGATCACATGTTAAAGCTAGTACTCACACACTTAGTCATTAGTATTCTTGTTCATTGACATATTGTTTATTCTTATATTTATTTCCAGTATTTTCTTTATTGTGTATCTCTTGTACATATATATGCATCGTGTATATTTCCATCTATTTACTATTACATAGTTTGTATCATTGATGTAGAACTGCTGTTAGAGATGTACTTTGCTCCATCCTGACTAGAAATATTTTTCCAGACTGCGACTTAGAGGACTGGTGTCCGACACATTATGGACCAGGTATAGATGCAGACTACACACCAGAGATCTTAGAGGAGACACTACCTGTAGCTATTTAGATAGTATTTATCTTATGCATTGAGACTTATTTGAGGTTATTTTGAGTTTATGTTTAGACTTATTCGTAGTTTATGTTGAGACTTGTGGAGACTTTATGTTGGACAGCTAGACTATGGTTTATCTTTATTTTGAGATATGGTATTTAACAATGTCATTCTTCTTATCTTTTATCGTTCCTTATACTCTTATAGTTGTTGTGATTGAGTTGCATTATGAGCTATTGTGAAATGTATATTGTCCTCCTTATGGAGTTGATACCATTGACAGGTTGTGAGTTATGTTAATTAGTATATTATTGAGACCTAGACAGCGTTCTACCACCGATGATGCGGCGTAGGCTGGACGTACCCACGCACTCATGCCCCTATTCCGGGTGTGAGTCATGACAGGGATGATGGGTTGAGAATTGCCATTCCTTAGGAATACCTTCTGACGAGGTTATATCAATTATACCTGGTATTGCTTCTTCATGATCAGTTACAGCTGGTACTGCTTCTTCTGAAGTAGGTTCCTTGTTTGGAATGATATAAACACCATCATTATCACTAGTACATGACAACTGAGAATTTATCTCATCAAAAGTGACATTAATAGATTCTTCAACAATAAGATGATACTTATTATAAACACAAAAACCCTTATTTTTTGAAGCATAACAAAGAAAAATACATTCATCAGCTTTTTCATTAAAAAATTTCAAGTTATCATTGGTATTCAAAATAAAATATTCACAGCCAAAAACTTTAAAATAACCAATAGAAGATAATATATTAAACTAAAGTTCATAAGAGATATTCTTCGAGATGGGTCGAATGATAACCCTATTTAAAGTATGGCAAGCTGTATTGACAGCCTCTACCCAAAAATATTTTAAAAGATTATACTGATTAAGCACCACTCTAGTCATATCGCTTAGAGTTTCATTCTTCTGCTTGACAGTACCATTTTGTTGAGAAGTTCTAGGATAAGAAAATTCATATGACATTTGAATCACAAAAATCTTTAAAATTACTATTTTCGAATTTGCCTCGATGATTACTTTGGATACGAGTAATCATGAAGCCTTTTTTGTTTTGTACCTTTTTACAAAATATCAAAAATTTAGAAAATGTATCATTATTTTTGCAAGAAAGAAAACCCAAGTAAAACGAGAAAAATCATCAACAATTACAAAAGTATATAATTTACTGCCAAGACTGACGACTCTACAGGGTCCAAATAAATTCATATGCATGAGCTGAAAAGGTCTAGAGGTACTTACATCATTGATGGATTTAAAAAAGGATTTAGTTTATTTGGTCTTTTCACTGTCAGTGCAAACCATATCCTTCTTGAATAGAATTTTCGGTAAGCCTCTTACCAATTTCTTTCTTGAAAGTTTTGCAATGGTATACATGATTGTGTGTCCTAGTCGCATATGCCATAGCCAAATTTTATCATTCTTAGCATAAAGACACCTACCTGCATTGTTAGTATCCTCCGATAGATAGAAAGATTAAATATTATCTTCCCTATTTTCGTCATAAATAATCTTACTACTAGATCTATCATAGATAGAACATTTGTTCTTTACAAAATTACTATGATAACAATTATCATCTAGGTGACTAATACTTAGCAGGTTATGTTTTAATTATGTTACTAAATATACATTCTTAATGACAAGAAAGGGAGAGATATCAATATCTCCATTATCTATGATATAACCTTCTAAATTATTACCGAAGGAGACATATATATCCATATTTTTTGAAGGACCATTAGGAAACTTTAGAGGGGTTGAATAGAGTGTATGTGTGCAGCAAAATATAATCACCAATTAAAATTTAAGGAAGTTACCAACTAGCAATAAAGTAAGCAGATATGGAAATATTGCAAGTATAAAAAATATGCAGATTATCAAGAAGTCACAATATGTTGACACCTAAATTTATAGTGGTTTTCCTTGTGGAGGACTAATCCAGTCCCGAGAACTCTTGCTCGGTGTTAATCCAATATTTATGAAATAGGGTTCACACGTGCTTTGATGCAAAGGCACACTGACTTCTTACAACACGAGCTTTGATCCGAAGGACTCGCGACTTCTTACAACCACAAGCTTTTAATCCGAAGAGCTTGCTAACTTCAGACTTGTATAGAAGACAAACTTATAAACTAAGCTTTACAACTCGAACAAACTTCTAATCGAGATCGCACATGGCACTAGAAGCCTGGGAGTTTATCTTAGGAATATGAAGGTTTGTAGCTCAAATTGGAATAGGTTTGAAAGTGAAAACTTTGATTAAATGGCTTGATTAAAAAGGTATGGCATTCTACTCTATTTATAGGGTTTTCCTGAATCGAGTTCGGGCAGAGTTCGGATGCCCAACGTTCAAAAATTTGAACGTTAGAACCTGGTCATCCGGAAGGCTGAGTCGAATTAGTTCTACCCTAACCGAGTTTGGCTTGAGTTCGGTCCGAGTTCGTTCCAACCTTGGTCACCCTAATTAAAGAAAGTTTCTAGTTAGGTTTTGGGCTATTTTGAGTGGACTAGGTTCTGGTTTAGATAAGGGTTTGATTTCCTAGTGCCAACTGCGAACTCGATGTATATTTGGTCCTATAAAAAAAATATAAAATACATAACAAATACGAAAACCAAGAGCACTTGATGATGCCAATCTTCTAAAACGTTCGCTGACTTGAAGACACACTTTTCCTTAATGGCAGTTGTCAAAAGATAAACAAATCTGGGAATTTGAATACCTTTCAGGGGCTTCAGAGAAAACTTCTGGTATAACATCGTCTTTGGCTCATCATCATTTTTTCATAGCATATGTCCATTAATTTTTTACAAAGACATGTTAGACGAACAAAGTAATATATAGAAGAAAATATGGTAACATTTAAGATCAGATATAGATAATCCTGAGTTTAAGTAGAAGTTACAAGTTACTATAGTGATTGCACGATTATCATAATATTAAACTTAATCGATTAGCCATATTTAAAAATTTAACTTAAACATTGGGCCAACAATCTTCTCATTTTTTATTATGGAAAATCAGTTAAGTTTAAGTTAGATATAATTGATGCATATATAAAAATAATAAGCACAAATCACTATAAGTCCACATTATGATAAACATACTTACATACTTAAACTTACTTCTTCCTCTTTTGACATGATAAAAAAATAGCTCCCTCGTTATAGGAGATGTTACAAGGCTTGTACTTGTACATAAGCTCCCCCGTATATACGAGATGTTGACGAATATGCACAAAATAACTAGTTTACGGCTCTTCCGCAAACCAAGAATATATCATGAAGGCAAGGTGAGTAACATTAAGCATATAACATGGTCATTTGGTAAATGAAGAGTAAGTAGCTAGAATATTACCATAAAAAATCATGTGCAATAATGGCACATATCATACAATATCTTATATACTTACCAATTGAAGGTAACTAAATGTAGACATATTCAATACATAGCATAAAAAGCATTGGGCAAGAATTTAGTCATAGTGTCACAGTCTATACTAAAAGTTATCAACTTTAAGTCAAAAAATAGGGCTCAGATTTACTGTTATATTCTAAAAATATTTACAAATAGACCTTAACAAATTATTATTCAATTAAGTGTTTGATTATCTTATGTTAGCTGTAAGGGCCGGATCCTAGCTAGTGGTGGTCCGAAACACTTAACTACCATGTCACTTAGGCTATTTACGTATTTTTGACATAAGGGCCCTTTCGGCTTATAACCAAAAGTAATATTAAATTTAAAGAACTTAGATTTAATAGGTATATATGTTAATTATAATATCATACAACATCAAAATCCAAAATCATAATTCTTGATGAATAAAGTTTACTAAAAGATATAAAGCATACATAAACAATTGTGTCATATTAATAGAAAGTAAATAATTTTATAGTGACAACTAATATTTTACCGAAATAACTAGCCATGCTGGATAGAAGTAATTACAAGAAAATTAACTAAGCATGCTAGTATCACATCTCACATTGATTTTAATAAATGATAACTAAAGCTATCAAATAAGAGACAGTAATAAAATATTGATTTAGAAACATGCTGAATTGTACAATTTTAGCCATTTTAGGAAGAAAAGTTTAGCATGTTACCAAGGTGGCTCAAGTAGCCATACTTATGTTGGTGCCATTTTTTGGAAGATGACCTTTGTATCTTTGCAATCACCAACATTCTTCTCGGTATTAAGTTCCTACATAAGAAACTTCAACTATAATATTATGCAAAGACTTTGGTATCCAAATAAATTTGGATCCATATTTGTTAGCTTTGGGCCAATTCATATCAACTTATTTTCTAACATAGCACTGTCTAGATATGTGTCCTTTCAAAGTACAATAATAACATGTAACATGACTATTTTTGTTTGAAGTAGGTGTATAGGTGCGATGTGTGATATGAACATTCTTCCGTGGTTGTATATAGATAAAGGCATAATTGTGTGAAGCTTTAGCTTTGCTTAGTTTCTTTACAAATGATCTACCATATGTATGACTTTGTGATGAGTCACGTGACTTGTGTTAGATTGAGTCATAGGTTGCATTACCTATTTTTTCAATCTAATCTCTAACTTTTTAGAGCTAGCATATAAATCATCATCTTTAACAATAAGAGCATCAATTCTTTGTGAAGCAATATAATACTTCTTCTTTTCTGATTTTAATTTCTCCTTAAGATTAGCATTTTCTTGATTGCTTTTTTAATGCATTCAAGTTCCTCATGCATTCTAAGCTTAAATATGGAAATCTCAACAGAGTTATCAGAAAAGGAAGTGTCTCTAACTTCATCTAATAGAAAAGTAAGCTTTTCATTATCAAGATGACAAAAATTAATATTTTTTCTATCTTGCTTATAATTATTCATAAGCTTCTTGTGATCTTCAAATAAATTATTAAAAGCATCAGATAATTCATCAAAGGAAAAATCTTCATAAAGAGGATTAGTAGATACCTGATCGAATGCTATTAGACACACGTTTGCATTATTGCGAGAATTTTCTTCTTCCTCTGAGTCGCTAGCTTCACTTTTGTACCAAATGCTTGTATTTGTATATTTGTGAGATGATGATCCTCCTTTGTTTGATCGTTCATATCAATTCTTCCTTTTTGCTTTAGAGCAATCTTTCATCATGTGGCCTGGCCTTCTGCAGTTATAGCAAATTGGTTCTTCTTCAAGATATTTCTTCTTTCAGTTTGATTTTATAAAATTTTATGAATCATTTGAAGCTCCTAGAAATTTGGGCCAAATTCTCATTGTTTGAATCATCGTCTGTTTCTTCATCTTCAGAAGCATCGTCAAAGGATCTTTTATGATTCGCCTTAAAAGTGATGGCCTTCTCTTTGGGAGTTGACTCTTAAAATTCTTTGAGGTCTAGCTCGTGAGTTATCAGCTTTTTCCTTAGTGTCTCAAGAGTCATGATGGTGAGGTTGATTCCTTCAATGATTGTAGTAGCCTTGGAGTTCCACTTCTTGGTTAGTCCCCAAAGCACCTTGCGGATCTTTTCATGGTTGTTGTATTCCTTTCCAAGAGAAGCAAGAGGATTAATGATATCAAGAAAATGGATAAATATCTGTGTAATGGTCACATTTGGATTTATTTTGAATGCCTCATATTCTTGAGTAAGTCTATGATCTTGATTCCTTCACTTGTGAAGTTTCTTCATTGAGTTACCTCAAAAAGTTTCCAGATCTCGTGTGAAGTAGTGCAAGTAGATACTCTATTAAACTCAGTACTATCTAAGGCACAAAATAAATCATTTACAACTCTAGCATCAAGACTTGAGTGTTTTTTCTCTAGATCAGAGTATTTTTCTTTGGGCTTATCTACAAGAACACCATCTTCAACAATTCTAACAGGCTTTTTGTAGCCATCCTCAACTATTGACCAAAGATCAAAATTTAGTGATTTGAGATAAAATAAAGCCATACATGTTTTTCAATAAGTGTAGTTGGTTCCATCAAATAGAGGAGGCCTATTTGTGGATTGACCTTCACCAGTTAAGATAGATTTTATAGTTGTCATGTGTAATACTCTAGGATTTAAAGCCTATAAAAGAGCACATGCTCTGATACCAAAAGAAGGATCGTTAGAAAAATCTAGAGGGGGTGAATAGAGTGTATGTGTGTAGCGAAATATAATCATCAATTAAAAGT